>BSBK01011129.1:0-562183 GCA_027943335.1 Chamaecyparis obtusa | reverse complement strand
ACTTTGCTGTTAAGGATGAAGTTCAGAAACAATGAGTGTCAATTGAACATATAAGCACACTGCTTATGGTTTCAGATCCATTGACAAAAGGATTACCACCAAAAACATTTAAGGAACATGCCAATAGAATGGGTATTGAATGTAGCACATAACATATGTTACTCTTATGTAATAGATTGCATTATGTTATTGCCACTTTGAGATCTTTATAAAGGTGTTTCTAATTGATAATTCCTATTTTTTAAAAATGTGTACATACATGTATGAAAATGAGTGTATGATGACAGGAATAGTCTCTTCTCTGACAAGAGACATTGTTGTTGGACCTTATGAATACACTTCTTATTTATAGACTAAATTAAACAGGTTACTAGCTTTGTGGTACATGGAAGGGACTATGTTGCTTTATTAACATGGAACTGCCATGACTCGCATTAGTGGGTTGTTTAATTATAGTATTATGATGATCAACTGAAAGATAAGATGGATATGATTTATAGCATGCCTAATGATTACCTCATCAAACTCTAATGTTAAGTTATCATATGTGCCAAGTGGGAGAATGTAAGATAAATTTTTAATTAATTTCAATGGCCCACATGAAGACGCACACGTGATAGGCAGTTACGGTTGTTTAAAAGGTATCTCATATCTTTTGTATATTTTATTGATTAATTAGAAGAGTGGGTAAGTGCACAAAGATGGGGGACCAAAAAGTTGCCACTTTTATTTTTGGCCCCCCATCGCGCATAGTGCGCACGCACTAAAGGGCGTGCGCCCTATGGCTTGGGTTGCCCAAGCCTTAGGCTTGGGCAATTCAAATCCTTTACAAAGTGCACACGCCCTATAGGGCATGTGCCCTATGTAAAAAATAAAAAATTTACATAGGGCGTGCACCAAATAGGGCGTTTGCCCTATGCAAGAAACAAATTTATATAGTGAGAGAGAGAGGGGGGGGGGTAATTTATACAAATATAACATTTAAGTATAAGTTTGATAATTTTAATTTCTTATACTTTAAGTTATATTTGTATAAATTAGAAAATATAATGCTTTCAGGATGTTTGGGATAGGTTCCAGCTTCATAGGAGTTAACATGCAGATTCTAGATTTGAAAAATTCCAGACTTAGCCAAATTTCAGGATTCAACAAGCCTTCAGCAGGGTTACCTCCCAAAATCCATCATGGATTTCTAAGGTCAAACTGAAGCTGGCAAAAGGATTCCCAAAGGGTTTTAACTCATTTTATAACAAATCACTCAGTTTCGACAGACTTAGATTAGCTTTCACCCAAATCTCTCTCTCTCTCTCTCTCTCTCTCTCTCTCTCTCTCTCTCACACACACACACACACCAAAAAACATCACCCTCTCCTCTCTCTCTCTCTCATCACCCTCTCTCTCCCCCTTATCTACTCTCTCTCTCTCTCTCACACAAAAAAAAAAAAACACCATCTACTCTCTCTCTCATCACCCTCTCTCCCACTTATCTCTCTCTCTCTCTCACATCACCCTCTCTCTCCCCCTTATCTACTCTCTCTCTTTCATTACCCCCCTCTCTCTCTCTCTCTATCACACACTCTCACCCTCTCTCTCTCTCTCTCTCTCTCTCTCTCTCTCTCTCTCTCTCTCTCTCTCTCTCTCTCTCCCTTATCTCTCTCTCTCTCCAGAGTGAGAGAGTGAGAGAGAGAGTAGATAAGGGGGAGAGAGAGG
The DNA here is from genome assembly GCA_027943335.1 of Chamaecyparis obtusa. Classification (NCBI taxonomy): domain Eukaryota; kingdom Viridiplantae; phylum Streptophyta; class Pinopsida; order Cupressales; family Cupressaceae; genus Chamaecyparis; species Chamaecyparis obtusa. The sequence continues at coordinate 560,473 of BSBK01011129.1, read as the reverse complement.
GTGATGTGAGAAGAGAGAGAGAGTAATTACCCTCTCTCTCTCTCTCTCCCCATTATCTACTCTCTCTTTCATTACCCTCTCTCTCTCATCTCAAACCTCTCTCTTTCTCTCTCTCTCTCTCTCTCCCTCCCTCTCTCTCTCTCTCTCTCCCTTATCTCTCACTCTCTCACTCTAGAGAGAGAGAGAGATAAGGGAGAGGGAGAGGGAGAGAGAGAGAGAGAGAGAGAGAGAGAGAGAAGGGAAGGAGAGAGAGTGAGAGAGAGAGAGAGAGGGTAATGAAAGAGAGAGAGTAGATAAGGGGGATAGAAAGAGGCTGATTAGAGAGAGAGAGAGGGAGAGGGAGAGATTATGGGAGAGAGAGAGAGAGAGAGAGAGAGAGAGAGAGAGAGAGAGAGAGAGAGAGAGAGAGAGAGAGAGAGAGAGAGAGAGAGAGAGAGAGAGAGAGAGAGATGGTGATATATATATAGATAGATAGATAGAGAGAGAGAGAGAGAGAGAGAGAGAGAGAGAGAGAGAGAGAGAGTAATGAAAGAGAGAGATTGGATAAGGGGGAGAGAGGGTGATGTGAGAGAGAGAGGGGGTAATTAAAGAGAGAGATTAGATAAGGGGGAGAGAGAGAGGGTGATGTGTGTGTGTGAATATATATATATATATATATATATATATATATATATATATATATATATATATATATATATATATATATATATATATATATATATATATATATATATTTGAGAGAGAGCTAAGCTAAGTCTGTCGTAGAGATGGTGTCAAAACCAAGTGATTTGTGATAAAACGAGTTAAAACCCTTTGGGAATCCTTTTTCCAACTTCAGTTTGACCTTAGAAATCCATGATGGATTGTGGCAGGTAACCCTACTGAAGCCTTGCTGAATCCTGAAATTTGGCTAAGTCTGAATTTTTCAAATCTAGAATCTGCATGTGAACTCCTATGAAGCTGGAACCTATCCCAAACATCCTGAAAGCATTATATTTTATAATTTATACAAATATAACTTAAAGTATAAGAAATTAAAATTATCAAACTTATACTTAAATGTTATATTTGTATAAATTACCCCCCCCCCCCCTCTCTTTTTATAAATTACCCCCCCCTCTCTCTCACTATATAAATTTGTATCTTACATAGGGCGCACGCCCTATGTAAATTTTTTATTTTTTACATAGGGCGCATGCCCTATTTGGCATGTGCGCTTTGTAAAGTATTTGAATTTACCAATCCTAAGGCTTGAATTTGCCTTGGAGATCCAACCCAAAGGCTTGGACGATTGAAATAGGCCTGAGACATGTTTTTCAGTAGACATACAAAAAAATGACATCTTTTTTTGTGTGCTCCTCATCAGGTTTACTCGTGGCTCAAGAACATAAAAATTAGACAACGTGATATTGTAGATCTCTTTGTTAGCTATCTAAGCATATAATTTATTTTGAATTCTGATTATGTTAAGTTTTTCAACTCTAATTTCTTTTGTGTGTATGTCTATTTTTTGTAAAAAACCAACATGTAGTATTTTGGGCATAGATTTTGGCCCGTTCATCAAATTTTACAATAAGTTACATTTTTAGAAACTAGATTCCATTCTACACACTTTAAAAAAAAGAAAATTTAGTTTTTGATTAGTTTTAAATGATTTCTAGGGGGAGCACATAGAAATTTCATGTTTTCAGGATGTGTGCACTTCGTAAATTCATAAAAAAATATACGTTCATCAAAAAATTACCAAAAAAAATTTGGGATAAACTACGTGGTGTTAGCTAACTTCTCACTAGAGCGATTAAAAAAATTCAAAAAAAAAGTTAACATTTTAGGGGGAGCACACCAGACGCTATGTTATGTTTTTGGACCAAAAATAGGACCACTTTTTGTGCTCCCCCTTTTTGAGGGCCTTAATCTGCACCATTTTCAAAATAAGTTAGTAGTTTAGGAACTAGATTCAGCGTATTAAAACTCTTGTTTTTGTCGCATCTTAAAATTTTGAGTCTAACTATCTTCAATTTCTTGTTGAAGTTCAGAATTTACTGATTTCAGGAAAAAGTGGCAACTTATACCCCCTTTGTGGTCCCCCATCTTTGTGCACTTACCCAAGTAGTTTTCAAGACTCCTACTTTGATGGACAAGTGGAGTATAACTGTTTTGGGAAAACCGGTCCTCTCTCCACCTATAAATGATCTTTTAGAATACCATCATATCAAGTTTGAAAATAATTATCCGTAAAGGGTTAAGAGAGAGAAATCGATTTTCATCTCATTCAAGCTTTTGGAAGTAATTCTATTTTTTATCTCATCCAAGCATTTGGTAGTGATTAAAGTTTACTGCACTAATCATTTCCACATTTTTGCACTAATGGATCCAGGCAAGTAATGTTTCCATGATTATTTAATTTCTGCATTATGATATACATGTGAAGATCATGATAGTTCTAGGTCTTGAGATTATAGTAGATGTAAATTACATAACAGTAATTTAATATTTTAATTTACAGTGGGCCCATAGTAATCGACTGAAGTGTGCAAAGTTGATGGCATCCTCCCTGGTCGTCAAGCATCCCAAACAAATGATAGATTTTGATGGCTCTAGCGATAAACAAGGGAACAATCCTCATGGCATCCTTTGAACCTCTAAAAGGGACTAGAAATTACGAGCCCACTATTACGAGCTGCTGGTCAACATATTGACCTAAAAAATTGGTGGCTCCAAAGATAGTTGCAATGATACTACTAATAGAGGATATGCTATAACTGACGACCTCAAAAAGAGTTTTATTTACTACCTTTATCTCAGATAGAGATAAAACCTCATTATTATATTCACCATCATTAGGGTTATCTTTAGCCTCAGATAAAACTGGAGGTCACCCATAAATACCTGCATACAATGTGTTTTCAGACATCATAGCTATAGGCTTGCCCACAGAAGTTGGTCCAAATGTGTGCTTGCAAATGGACTGGTAGCCGCAGTGGAGAATACCATGTTGGGATAAATATTCACAATTCTTTTACTTTCAATGAACTCAATACTGGTCCTCTGAAATGTTTCAGTTTCTTGACTAGAAACCTCTTTCTCATCATCTATAGAGAGTTGTTTTCCTGTAACCCTCTTCTTAGAGGATGGCATAGCATTTCTTGCATCACCCATTTGAGCTTTTGAACAAGTGTATGGTTTCACCTCTCTATAGTTCCCTACCACAACCAACTCATCGATTTCCATTTTATCTATTTCTGTAGTGTAGTATTCATCAAGAGTTTCATTTATTTTCATGGGTAAAATTTCACATTCAATAACATCAACAGACTCTATTTCTCCTTTTAATTTCTTATATGTGAAATTACAAATGCAATCATCATTTCTAATGTCTATTTTCTAATTTCTTATCTTATGTTTCAGCTATTGGTGAGGTAAATTCTTGGAAATTTTATGCCAAATCTTTGTGCCATTATTGTGAATATAGCTCACTTCATTGTGACTCTCTACTAGGTATAAAGTACCCAATTCACTTCCTTTTGCAATTAATAAGGACCCTTTTGTCACCTTCCATTTACTAAATTCTAACATGACATTAAATCCTTGAGAGACTAATTGCCCAGCTGAAATTGAATTATTTTTTAGTTGAGGAACATACCGGACATCTCGTAAAAGCCAACTATTTTCATTTGTTAGTTTCAATAAAACATCTCCTTTTCCAACAATTTGAAGAGATTTATCATTTGCAAGAGATACACTACCAAAGTTACCTCTTTGAATTTTTTTGAAAAATTCCCAATCTGAAGTAGTGTGAAATGACGTGATTGTATCAAGCACCAATTATTTGCTATAACTTTTGTTGTAGTTAAAATAAAAACCTCACCATCTTCCATATCTACTCCTTGACTTCAACCAAGCTCTGATACAAATTGTAAGTTACAAATGAGCAGATGAAAAAAAATAAACATATTGAAGACAACAATATAAAGAAGACAAAACATAACACAACAAATTATAATGGTTTGGCAATTGCCTACATCCACTCTCAAGCAGAGAATTCATATATTAATCCAATTTACAAATACACCATCCATGGCATGCACACAACCATTTATAGAAACATATACAACTAGCAAATGAGGAGAAGGGAGAAGACGAAAGGTCATGTGACCATTGGGCTTCACACTCCCAACAGATATATGCCTGTGAGGACATGTGAATTGTAACTAAATTAAGTTTCCAAAGGAGTTCAAAAGATCGATGGCATTGATGATAAGTCTCAAAGTCCCCCAATGCATTTCGACAGTACGAAGAATTAATTTACTCTATCAATATTTTCTAAAAGTTAGTCAAGTTAATTAAAATGTCGAAGTACCAGTCTGCCAACAAGCTATTCAAATTTTTCAATCTTTTAAATTCCACCAAACATGGGTGAGTTGTTTTAGTTTTTAAGAAAACTTGATACAACAACTTATCAATAAGTTTTTTTTGAAGGTTTCATAAATGTCGATATGCTCCATTAATTAATAATCGTCCACAACTTAGCAAGCTTTACAAAATTTGGGAGAGAGCATATACATTCTCACTTATCAAGAAGTTGATTAGTATGACTCATTTATCGACAATTTATTTTAATTTATTTGTCATTCATTTCTAAAAGTTAGACAAGTTCATAAAAACTCCAATAGAATTGGAAGAGGATGTTAAGGAATCTTTTTAGAGACTTGGCCTCTTTACAAAGAGGTTGATGCAAATATTCTTGTTTGTGATTTCACATAGTTACTAAATTTGTTCAAAACACCAATAAGTAATTGTGAAAAGACCATTTTAAGAAGTGCAAGGTCGGTATATGCTAGGAAACTACCTAACGATGAAGAGTCGACAATTGGGTTTTTGAAAAAGTCATTTCAAACTCCTTCAAAGATTTTTAGAAGTAACAAAAGTTGATGATGGTAGTAAACTTGGGCTTCATTGGAAACTTGAGATGATTTCAAAAGCCTTATGAAAAAACTAAAAGCTAAAGCAACAAGGTAGTTATCATAACTATTCAAATAAATTAAGGACGCGGCTATCCTCTCACATAATGTACCGTTGACTATTTTGAAAATTCAGAAAACACAGCGAAATTTTACAAGATTTTCATGATGAATTCTTCATGATCGAAAAGATTTATGGTAGAAAACAACAAAAAAATCTGTGAAAAAAATCATTATGATTTTGCAAATCTAAAAAAATAAATTAATATTTTGATTTTATGATGCATTTTGTCGAAAAGATAACCAGTGCCATAAACTAACACCCAAAAAGAAGATGAGACGTTGATAAAGTACTAGAATTCTTTGATAGAGAACATCAAAGATTTGTAGTGTCATAGAATGCAATGATCACAAGATTTGTAGAAAATGGATTTGTTGAAATTGGCTTAGAATTTTTTCAGTGTAAGGCCAAAGTCGTCATCGCTATATTACCAATCGAAGCATGCAGAAGACAGATTTTGATTAGGTATTGTGGATGGAAATGTTCTTGTAGATAAGCATGTGAACTGTGTAAGCTCAAACAAAGCACGTGAACTATTGAATGTATCATATTTCTCCTCATGAAATGCAACATTAGAGGATTTGCACAAAATAGATTTGTTGAGAAGGTGACAGAAACTTCAAAGAAAATGCATTTAGCAAGCTGTAAATCGAAATGCTACAACCTTTGTTTGAATGGTTTTTGTTTGAGCTAATAAAGTGGAGATTTTAGGATTTTTCTTTGGCCTACAACTTCCCTTGTAGATATGCTTGTAAAATGTAGAATGCTTCACGAGTTTCATTAGATATGCAAGATATGCAGAAATTAGATTTGTAGAATCGGCTTTAGAAACTCTCGAGCTAATGCAATTGGCAGGTGTAATTATAAATTCCACAACCTTTGCCAACATCCTCCTCATGCACATGAACTTTTATTTAAAATGGATCAAATAAATGTGGTCACATGGAATGCAATAGTTGTAGCATATGTACACTTTTGATTTGTTGAAATGACTTTAGAAAATTCAAGCAATAATTGTCGATATAAAGCTACATTCCACAACCTTGTATGCATCTTTCACAAATTTTGAATGAAGTGTTTTTGGAGGTTGAAATGCTCTTCGACCTGCATGTATATTTTCAAAACACAGTCAAGGTATTTGAACTATTTCACAAAATCTCTCAAAGAAATATGATCTCATGACAATGTTGTGATTATATGTTAAGCACAAAGGATTTGTTGAAAATTGTTTAGAATCTCCCAAGCGAATTGTATTTGGCTGAATATGGAAGTGTAGACAAGAACTCTTTGACCAAATGTATCAAATGCAATGACTACATAATATACAGAATATTTTAGAAAAAGCTTTCAATAAATTTCAAGAAAATGCAAATGGAAGGTGTAAGACTCTTTTCCTAAAAAAATTGTTAGATATTATAGGGGAAATGCACCAGTTTATATGTATGCTAAATGTGGAATGAACAGTTTGACTAAATATCATGACAAGTTACAATTTTATGGAATGCACTAAGTGAAGGAAAAGAAGAACATTAAACTTATTGGAACAAATGTGACTAAATGGTTGAAAGCAAATAGGTCAAAGTATTCTCTGAAGAAGATAAATTATGACATCTAACTTATACATTGAAAATTCATAGGTTTATATGAAATGCAATTTTGATATTAAATGTTGTTGAGAAAGAGCAAAGAAATCAACAAAGACACATTCTTTGTTTACATCATGATAAAATATAAATTTCTTTTGGGCCCATCAACCTATTCTCAATCACAATCATCATGAATGTCAAAACCCTCAAAGAATGTAAGAATCATCATTTTATTATAAAATACATCTCTAATGTTTTGATTACGTAAAATCAAGTTTTGAAAGGACGCGAAACCTTTTACATCAAGTTACAAAATAAGCTTTAAAGTTCCATCGGAAATAGTGCAACGGCACCAAAAAACTAACAAGTCCTTAACAAGAAAGAAAAAAAAGACAGCAAAAAGATAGCAGGACAACAGACAGCTGGCTAGATGCATTTCATAAGGTCAGCCGCCTGTTCAGCCAGCATCTGCATATTGGCAGAGGAAGCTTTAAGTTCCTCAATATCGTTATTCTTGTTGTCCTCTAGCTTTTTGAAGCTTGATCTAGTTCTTTTGCTGGGTCCGTGATCCTCCTTAATCTCAATGATCGCCTGCTCCCCTTTCCCTTGCTCCATTTTATCCACAAGAATCTTGACATGCTCAGCCGAGGCCTTGAGAATGGAAAAACTCTGCTCAGTGATGTTACCCACCGTCTTCTCTAGCTTCTCAATTCTATTTTCCATTTTGTTAATTCTCTTAATCATATTCCCACCTTTCACCATCTCCCCCTCTTTTATTTTCTTCTCCATAGCAATGATTCTATTATTAAAGGTCGTAAGCCCCTTAGCCCTGCCAACAGTCTCCTTCAACTCATCAATACACTGTCCCATAGTCTTCTCTCCCAGGTTCATTTTTTCAAGAATTCCAGTATCCTTTTGAAGCTGTTGAATGTGGGTTTTAATAGTGCTGATGTCATTTTTCATGGTGCAAAGGTTGTTAAGGAAAGTAGAACACCCCAAGTTGTCAAAATCCTTATTCCCACAAATTGTCTCCTCCTTGGAGCTCTCCACCCTATCCTTGTTATTAGCCTAGCCATCCTTCTCAATATTAGCCACATCCTGGGCTATTTCCTACATGATGTTGTCATCAACCTGAACATTTTGATCTAATTCATCACAGTCCTCCATGTTAATTTCCTTCTCCACCCACTTTTCCTATTTTTCCTGACTGTTCTTCTGTGAGGAAGAGCCATCATCGGAAGAAATGACAACCCTCGTATCCCTCTTCTTATTCCTTTTATTAGCTCTAGTGCACTTCCCTATAGTTTCCATTTTCTTTTTACCCTTTCCCTTCACACTGTCGCCTCTACTCTCCTCTTCCTCCATCTCCATATTGGTAACCAAATCCTCAATCTTGGCCTTCTTGATTTTTCTTTTAGATGAGGAGTCATGATGCATGGAGGGTTTGTTGGGTTTCTCAGAGTCAACCTCATCGTCTTCAGTATCCTCTGTGAAGGGTTCCTCCGAATCTTTTCCATTAGTATCATAATCTTCCAGGGCCTTCCGATTTAGTCAGGACCTCTCAACCTTCTTAGACTTCAAAACCTCATAGATAAGGACCATCAGCCCATCATGACAAGCATGGTCACTTTCAGGGTCCCTTTTCCAGCTAAGGATAGTAGCATTCAAAAAACTCAAGAGATAAAAGGGGAAATTAACTTTAACCCCATGCTTAAAATGATTTGGTAGAATCAGATGGTGATTGTAAATTTTGGTATATCTACCATGCAGTGTAATGTAACTAATGATAACAAAAAGAACCAGTCTCAACGGCCTAGAAATGCATTTAGGGTTAAAATAAGAGTTATCAACCTTAACCATGTGCTTCCTTTCCTGGTCCGTTGGCGCAAAAGCCTCCAGAGCTTAAGATTGTTGATTTATTGGCATTATTGACAAAGTGATAATACTTTGTGGTGGATTAGAGAGAATTTTCATGAAGAGCCTCAAGATTATATATTCATGGAGCTAACAGTGAGAGATGTGAAGGGAAAAAGAAGCATGTGAAGATGAATAAGCACCTTGGGAAAATTCATAACTCAAGAAGTTATATGTAAATTATATTTTCATTTTGTAAGAAGTGACTATGCCACTTATTGTAAATGAAAGTTTGAAAATGGGCATTGTTTCCAAATTGGTAATATAAATGCTAAGTTAAAATTTATAAGCTTCATATTGCATGTTTGTAAAAGTGACTTTTGTCACTTATTATAACTAAAATCAAGCAAAAGTTAGGTAACTCATTTATCTTGTTCTAAAAAGAGTTAGTTACTAAAAGTAATTACTTAGGTAGTTATCCTAAGTGGCTACCCTAATATCAATGAAATCCAATGAATACATGGCATTTGTAATGTAAAGGGGGAAACTATGGTGAAATTTCCAAAGAGACTTTTTGTTTTACACTATGTACAAAAGGGTTTTTGATCTTGTATATTTTCAAAGAGATAATGAAGAATGAATTCAGTTGTATGTCTCGAATGTATTCATGAGTTGTTATTACTAATTTTTTATATGTTAAGTTAGTAATCTCTTTATATTTTGTTGGAATCTAATAGTCTTTCTAATGTATGTAATTGATGTGAAGAAATGCACTCATTTCTTGGTATCTTGATTTCTTGAAGTTACTCAATATATGTATTTCCTTGGGATTAAAGCAAAAAAATCATCCCCTTCTATAGATAGATTTTTATATTGTCATCCTCTTCCATGTACAAGTATTCAAATTTAGATTTTGAATTATACAACTAAGCCTATTTGACCTTTTCATCACCTTCACAAATATTCTCTATCTTATTCTAAATATCATGAGCAGTGTCTATAGACATAAATTTTGATAATTCAGTTCTATAGATAGCAGTAAAAATAGAATACCTTGCCTTGACATTGCCTTCAAAAGCCTTAATCTCATCATGAGTATTCAAACCATTCTTTGGTTTAACATATTCTTTCTCAACAATCTTTCAAACCTCATAACCTAGAGGAATCAAGTATCCTTGCATCTTTATCTTCTAATAAGCATAGTCAAATCCATCAAACATAGGAATATTCAATTTGTATGCTATCAAGATCATATCAAATAGTTAAGCTCTTGTCCAAGGAACCAAAACTATGATACCAATTGTTAAATACAAAGGACAATTGAGAGAGGGGGTGAATCAATTATCTATAAAAGTTATAAATCTTTTCTTGAATCAGATTCACAAAAAAATATCTCAATCTTTAATCACAGAATAATGTAAACATGAAAAATAGTATGTGAAAAAAAAAGAACCACCATACACAATGAAACACCATATTTACTTAGAAAACCCTATTAAGTAAAAAACCACAAAGAAGATTAATTCTCAATTACATTAAAATATGTTAGGGTGACACTATTTAAGGTGACTTTTACAAATAATGCTCACTACAAAAGGATAACTACTATAGGGCTCACTACCCAGAAGAAAGGGCTCACTCTTGGAGGAATCACTACCCAGATGAAGAAGAATAGAAGAGAAAATATCCACCACTGATACACCTCCACAACTTTTACTATAAGATCTATAGATACCTTTTTCTCACTACTTCAAGTAGCTAACACATGAAAGTCCTTTCTACATAGCATGATACTTTATAACTCATATCCTTGCATATAGGTAGATATATTCTCTTTCATAAATCCCCATCATATTTGCACACACACCCTCTCAAAAATTAATTCTTTATTTACACCATCATCATACTTGCAAAATCTCCCAATGTTGACTAAGCATCTTAACATGACATAATTTAAATTAGGTAAGTAATAAAGCTTTCACGTGATGGAGAAGAATGAAAAGTAGACCACATCATATATTAGATAGGACCAAAATATACAAAACATATGTTTCTCTATCATTTGCATTCATCGGAGCTTTTTATGTGAAAGGTTAAATATTTGAGGTCAACCAAACCTAGAGTAAACACCATTAGACTTTGAAAACACACCTATGAAACATAATAACTTAAACCAACAAAACTAAACAAATATGCAAACATTATAAGTGAATTTACAAAACCCCAACACTAGAAACCAACAAGTAGAGAAATGAAGAGCATGCATTTCTCACAGGAAACTCTGTCATACACTATCACATACTGGTGAACACTCATTCCTTTGAACTACAATCCAAAGCACAAAATCCTAAATTTAATATCTCTAAACACTTCTTAACAAAATATAAAAAACCACATCAATAGATTTGCAATATAGGAGAAATGCAAAGCATGTCTCACACCACCACTATAGGGAAAACTCAAGAATATCTACAAAAACCAATCACTATGATAGTAGAAACATGTTGACATAAATGACAAAAAACAATAGATTATCCAACTTCTCATTCTACTCAAACTTGCAATAGGTTTCCCAGTCAACTAAGAATCATATATTTCCAAATTCCTCACAAGATAATTGTGCAAGATACCCTCTTGTTGAACATATGAGTCAAATAAATACCAATTTGTAGGCCTCATTCTTGTTCACATTATAATTCATTATCCTTAGGTTTAAATGTGCTTGAGTATTTTTTATTGTGTTTAGACCCTTTGAAATTGTATTGAAGGAGGGCCTCCAAGCTTTGACCTGACAGCCACTGACTCATCCCCAAGTAATCCCCATAGCCAATAACTCTGATGCTTAAGGTCCTTTTCCCTCCTTAGATTTGAGAGAATCCTTAGATTGATCCCAAACCCAAGAAAAATCACAGAGCTAAGACAACCTGTCTGAGCTAAGAGAACTGCTAGAAAGAGCAAGGCTTCAACCTCTGTTTTGAAGTCTATCACCTAGAGTATCTCTTCTTCCCATACAAGCATAGGAACACCCATCCTGCCTGCTTAGTTTGTCACCGTGCTTCCACCAATGACAACCTATTTTAACTAGAACTATTCCCTATTAGGGACATTTGCAAGTGGAATCCATGACCTCCCATAATGCCCAAAGAAAATTCATCCTAGGTATGAACATAACAGTCTCCAGACCATGAAAGAATAGTTGTAGGCCTTTAAGGACTCTATATCCCACCACAAAATCCAACATGAGGATGTGGTTTGTAGGATTTTCCCCTACTCCTTGAGATAAAATGGGCTAAATTGGTACCTCTCTATGTCTGCCAACTCAATCCATAGTTGGAAGGAACTAGAGGATGCTTTCCTGTTACATTTTTAGGTCTACATGGACTTGGTGAATCGATACAACCATTTCACCTCCCTGTAGAAGGAACCCGATGATCCCTTAACTATTTTTAATAGGAGGTTCTAGCAAGTCTACAAGTAGCTAACTCCTTTGTTTGTTACTGTTGGCATTAAGCAGAATTGCCACTAGTGACAACACTTATTTGCATTCTGAGTGCAAACTGAGCAGAACAGTGCAAACCGAGCAGAACAGTGCAAACCGAACAGTGCAAACCGAGCAGAACAGTGCAAACCGAGCAGGATAGTGTAAACCGAGTAACATTATGTCTACCGAGTCACCAGTATTTACCGAGTTCAAAACCTACCAAGTGGTTAGTATGAACCGTGCCTTCACTTCTACCGAGTGCATGACGATGCCGAGTAATGTAGTGGACGCCGAGTATCAGAAAGTCACCGAGTTAGTTTGCAGGAACCGTGTAACCATACTTGGGCTGACTTAGTGGCACTCATGTTTATTTGTCAAGCTGACTTTGTAAATGTAATTAATTATTTAGACTTGTATATAAACAATGTTGTAAAAATGTCAAGATGTAATTATATAAGTATGTATGTGAATAAAAAGGAAAGGCAGAGATAAGTGAATTACAAAGGGCTACAGCAGTATAGGGAACAACAAAGACAAATTCATCACAGAAGGTGATCAGTACATTCAGCGAATCTCAATCAGCAATCCAGTTGCAAAGCAAGAGATCTACTATTTCATCCTAACAGGTGAATCAGTACTAAAATCCTTTAACCAGGTAGACTTAATAGTCTGTTGTAAAATCTCTTTACCGAGTGCATACTTCATTGTATGTTTGTAAATCCTTTAACAAGGTGGATCTAGCAATCCTTATTGCTCCTAACAGGGCAGATCATCAGAAGTGATCAAATTGTAAGCCTTAACCGGCCAACTTTATTCTGCAGTACTAAAGCTTTGTGGGTTTCATCCCCACCCCAGTTTTACTTTCTTTTTGGAAGGTTTTTGGGTAACCAAATCTATGTGTCATTGTTGTGAATGCTTTTAAGTTTCATGCTTTCTATATGCATAAAGAAAAAGTGAACTATATGTTAATACATCTGTAATTGTAAGAAAATTTGAAGTTACTGATTCACCCCTCCCCTCTCAGTAACTCAGTTAATCCCTGAATATTTCCAACAATTGGTATCAGAGCTTTGTTGGTTCTCAAGATAAAGCTTAACTAGCTTGAGAAAAGATCCAGGATAATGAAGGTATTCAAACTGAACAAGGTGATTGAAAATGAAAAGCTAGATCTGGAAATGGCCATAGCTAAATTAAAGGAAGCAAAAGAACATCTTTCCCAATCCCTAAGAAGAAGGAAGGAACTTGTAAATCAGATGAATGATCAGAATTACATTGAAGAAAAGGTTGAAGATCTTTTTCCCTCAAATAGCTCAGTTGAAGCAAACAATGCTGTCAAAGAACTCCTAGAAAAGAATGGGTCTCTGCAGGAAGAAGTGAGAAAATTAAAAAAAGAACAAGAACTACACTCAACAAGATTTTGTGAGATCTTAGAACAAAGAAACAAGTTGAAAGATGAATTAGATGGAAGGAACAATGAAGTCCAAAATAAAACCCTTCAGCTAGAAAACCTAATTGATCAGATCTCCCATACAAATGAGGAAATTCTGAATCTAAGATCAGAAATAGAAAACACAAGAGAAGAACTAAGATCTGAAAAGGAAATCAATCTAAGATTGGTGGATGACCTAAATGCCAAAAAACAAATCAATGAAGGAATGCTAAAAAGCCAAGAAGACTTGAATCAGCTGTATGAGCGAAATCTGCATAGGCAGAAAGGAAAAGCAGGACTTGGATACAAAGGAGAAGGTGAATCTTCTAAGCAAGGTACTCAAAGAAATCAAAAACCTACTTGTAATCATTGTGGTAAAATAGGACATACTTCAAATAAATGTTGGAACAATGAAAAAGCAGAATTCAATGGAAAATGCTACAACTGCAATCAACATGGTCACAAAGCAAATGAATGCAGGGAAAAACCAAGATTCAGAGGTAATTGTCACAAGTGCAACAAACAAGGTCACAAAGCATCCGAGTGCAGATCCAAGACATTCAATCTAGCAGAACAAATTATGAAAGCAATGTTTGGATGGGACTACAACACCTGGTGTAGATGTCATTACTGTGGAGAATATGGACACATTGGCATGAACTGCATAAAACATCATCTAAGGAAAAGAGATACTACCGTAAGATGCTTCAAATGCACTAAACTTGGTCACATAGCCAGAAACTGCATGAATGCTAGTAAAGTTGAAGATGGAAAGAAGAATGAAGCAACTCAGGTCAGGAAACAGGTGAGACAAAAGTGGATTCCTAAATCTACCGAGAAAACCAGTCCAAGTAATGGAATGGGTGGCTCTACCGACTCAAACTAAATTTCCAAGAAAGCACTGGAACTGTATTCTCCTAGACAAACCTCAAGCAGTTCCAGAACTGAATTAAAAGAAAGATCTAAATCAGCATACAAGATGCAGGAAGATCACAGGAAGGTCGGTACCAGTCTTAACCGAACAAGGTCGGTATTAGTCTTTACCGAGCGAGGTCGGAGCAATATGAATTCTTGAGTTCACCGAGTTGCGAAGTCTTCACCGAGCAATTAATTCTTAGTGGGTGACAGTCTGTCAGAATTCATACCCTAATTTGTACTGAGCATTAATGACAGAGTTGTAAACAAAAGGCAAGAAATCGAACTCATTTCTCACCGCGAATTTTAGCACTTTGAGAGCAGAAAACTTCAAGAGCAATCCAGCGACTCAAATACCTTTTGTGAAAAGAATTTTCTGTGAGCTACCATGGCATCATCTAGCACCTCAGTGAAGAAAGGATCTGAAATGTTAGTCCAAGGGGAATGGAGAGCACCAAATTTCAAGATCGTGCCCGCAATTGCAGCAGCCCTAGACCCGAACGGAGCTCAATCTCAGATTCCTCCTAAGGTACTACTTATTAACGATATTCGCAATCATTTCAACTGTGCAATTCATGAAATGGGAAACCTAGAACTAGATATTGTGCGTGAAGAACTATGTGTGGATGGTATTCTGAAACCTGAGCACAAACATCTGGAAGATAAGGGATTAGTTCACATTGCACATTTACCTCGAAACTTTCAGGAGAAATGGGTTAGATACATTCTCAGCCGTATACATGATGGCAAGATTTGGCTTGAGCAACCCATAGAGATCACCAAGAAGATGATTCATCAAATCACCAGTCTTCCCATGTTGAACAAAGCAAAAACTACCAAAACCCTAGGTCGGTCGAAACTGGAAAAGAAAACCCTAGCCGAGTGGGATGGTAGAGGCATGAAAGTTAGCAGCATTACCGATGCTGAACTAAAGTTTGGTACACACATAATTGCCCATAAAATATACAGTTCAAGCCGACAGAATAGTGTCTCTTGTGAAGCTATTGACCTAGCATACAAAGTGGTCAAGAACAACTTATCATTTGACCTTGCAGATTTATTGTTAAAACAGTTTAACAAGAACATGGAAAGCATTCAAACTTCCAAAAAAAATCCATGTAAGTTTGGATCCCTACTGGTCTGTTTATTCTTCTATGTTCAAAAGTTCTTCCCTTCCAAAGGAAAAGTTGTATGGAGAAAAGATGTGCCAGTCCTTTATGAGATAAATGAATACATCTCAGAAATGGGTGAAAATTTTGAAAGCATCATGGATAGTTATTTTGAGTCTTTCAAAGAGAAAATGAATGACAGATTCCAGATTCCATAGAAGTTGGTGGAGGATTACAAGGATGACATTTGTTTCATGGTAGACTGTGACAATGTATATATTCAAGCAGCTAAACCGAGGATTGTATATGTAAAACCTCTTCCTTATGAGGTAAATATTGATGAAACCAAGAATATCATTGAAGCCCTTCTTAATCAGCCTGTTAATCCCAAAGCTCCATATTTTGGAACATATGATGAAGCAAAGGTGAGAATTGAATTAAGCATAAAACTTCCACAGGCGGTAAACAAAGGAAAGAAGAGGATAGCCAAAATGCAAATGCTAACCGAGGACAAAGGAGATAACGATGAAGAAGAAGAGGAAAAGGATGAGAAAACAGAGGAACCAGAACCTGCAAAGAAGAAAGGAAAGGTTTTCATCACTAAGGCACCTAAGCCTCCCACTGCTGTATTTACAAGGAGAAGTGCAAGAGGTAAGGCAGATAAAGATAAGGCAGACAAGGCAGACAAAGATATAGTATTCAAAAGGCCTCCTTTAAACTTTCAAGAGAGGATCAAACTTTTTAGAGACGGATCAGGATCTAGAGTAAGTAACATAAAATCTTTTAAATATGAAACCAGATCGGAAATAGAACAGAAGGAAATAGAAGATGCTGTTATTGAAAAGATGGGACAGTGGAAATACTCTCCTGATGAAATAGCCCCACAGGTTCCAGCAGTCTTATTAAATCCAATAAAAATGAGATGGAGCAATGCAAAGCAAACTGTGATAGACATATTTGATCAAACCCTGAGACAGTTAATGCCGAGCTTGAAAAATGATGAAGTAAAGAAGGCATTAAAGGAAAATGAAAGTAAGATGACACTAAAGTTCAATACTTGTTTGATTCTGATCAACAATATTGAATCGGTTGTGAAGGCTGCAAATGCCACATGGAAGAACATATACCATCTTCACCAACCGAGTATTGAAATAGTAATAATAAAAGATATTGAAGATGACAGTGATGAACAAGAAGAAGCCACTGAGGTAGATGATACTGTGAGAATAGCAGCAGAAGTCATTGCATCACTTCCTACCTCTCCAGTAAAAGTTTCTACATCTAGCCCGGAGACACCTTCAAGCATGGTTGTGACAACTTCAACTTTTGTCCAATCACCTATAGCAACAACAGAAGCAACCACCATTTCTTCTACCGAGTTGCAGTCTCCCACTTCATCAAGTTTTCCAGCAGTAAGTATTCCAGTTTTTGATTCTACAAGTGTAAATATTTTAAGTTCTCCAGTAGACAGTGTGCCAGTCTCTATAGCCAGTCCTACTATGTCTATTGTCACTACTACTAAGGCATTAAGTACAAATAAGCCTAAGGCTCTACCGAGTATAAAATTTTTGGGTAAGAATATAGTAGAGGATATAGACCTAGATGAAGAAATAGAGATTCCAACATTAGATTTTGCAAATCTATCAGCGGACCAAATGCAAAATATAGGTGAAATCCTCCAAAGGAAAGCAAAGCAAAAGAAGCTTAAAGAGGAGAGAGACAAGGAATATCAAATCATTAAGGATGCTAAAGACATTTTGTCTGATGCATTAGGTATTAAAGTAGACTCCTCTCAACATGTTTTGCTACAATTAGCTGAAGCAGTAAATAAATACAATGAGGATTCATCTGGGACAGAAAAGTTAGTTGAAAGAGCCGAGAAGAGATTCAACAATAAAGTGCTTGAGCACATTGCTCAGCACATAGCTATTAATCAAGTGGAATTGTCTTCAGATTTGTCAAATATTGAATCTACCTATTCGAATGTCACCTCTCTTTTGGCCAGACTGTGCAATATTGCCGAGTTCACAAAGGATGTTAAGGATAAAATGAATAAAATGGATAAGGATATGAAGATTAGCATACAAAAGCTGCAACTTGAACCAAGTTCAAGCTCTGCTCATCACATGAAAGTCTCATACCTATCAAATATGCAGTCAAATCTACTAAAAGAAGACACAAGGATCCGGTCCACACTGCTAGACATCCAGAACATGATCCTTCCCATCATGAATACAATGTATAAGCACATTGAACATTCCAAAATATTGATTCATGACAATCGGTTCTCTATAGCAGATCACATGATTGAACTCTCTGCAGAAGTCCAAATTGCAATCCAAACATGCAAGATTCTGCAAGAAAATTGGGACAGAACCCTGGCACTAATCATGAAGGTAAATTCTGATTTTCTATCAAATTTTGGATTCTCTCTGTAAATCACTTGTATATACACCTTTGACATTATCATCAAAAAGGGGGAGATATGTATAGAGGGAGATATGTATAGAAGGAGATTTGTATAGAAGAAAAAGTTAGCACATTGAAAGGGGGAGATAATGTATAAAGCCCTATGACAAAGACAAATCAAAATAAATCTCAGTATGATTCATGTATATAAGTTTTGAGCAATAAGTGTTTTTTTCACTAATGCCAAAGGGGGAGATTGTTGGCATTAAGCAGAATTGCCACTAGTGACAACACTTATTCGCATTCTGAGTGCAAACTGAGCATAACAGTGCAAACCGAGCAGAATAGTGCAAACCGAGCAGAACAGTGCAAACCGAGCAGAATAGTGCAAACCGAGCAGAACAGTGCAAACCAAGTAGAGCAGTGCAAACCGAGCAGAATAGTGCAAACTGAGCAAAATAGTGCAAACCGAGCAGAACAGTGCAAACCGAGCAGAATAGTGCAAACCGAACAATGCAAACCGAGCAGAACAGTGCAAACCAAGCAGAACAGTGCAAACCGAGCAGGACAGTGTAAATCGAGTAACATTAAGTCTACCGAGTCACCAGTATTTACTGAGTTCAAAACCTACCGAGTGGTTAGTATGAACTGTGCCTTCACTTCTACCGAGTGCATGACGATGCCGAGTAATGCAGTGGACGTCGAGTATCAGAAAGTCACCAAGTTAGTTTGCAGGAACCGTGTAACCATACTTGGGCCGACTTAGTGGCACTCATGTTTATTTGTCAAGCCGACTTTGTAAATGTAATTAATTATTTAGACTTGTATATAAACAATGTTGTAAAAATGTCAAGATGTAATTATATAAGTATGTATGTGAATAAAAAGGAAAGGCAGAGATAAGCGAATTACAAAGGGCTACAGCAGTATAGGGAACAACAAAGACAAATTCATCACAGAAGGTGATCAGTACATTCAGCCAATCTCAATCAGCAATCCAGTTGCAAAGCAAGAGATCTACTATTTCATCATAACAGGTGAATCAGTACTAAAATCCTTTAACCAGGTAGACTTAACAGTCTGTTGTAAAATCTCTTTACCGAGTGCATACTTCATTGTATGTTTGTAAATCCTTTAACAAGGTGGATCTAGCAATCCTTATTGCTCCTAATAGGGCAGATCATCAGAAGTGATCAAATTGTAAGCCTTTAAAGCTTTGTGGGTTTCATCCCCACCCCAGTTTTACTTTCTTTTTGGAAGGTTTCTGGGTAACCAAATCTATGTGTCATTGTTGTGAATGCTTTTAAGTTTCATGCTTTCTATATGCATAAAGAAAAAGTGAACTATATGTTAATACATCTGTAATTGTAAGAAAATTTGAAGTTACTGATTCACCCCTCCCCTCTCAGTAACTCGGTTAATCCCTGAATATTTCCAACAGTTACAACACAACCATTTTGATCCAGACCTACCTAAACGCTCTCAATACCATGGTCGTAACAATGATAATGTAGACAACCCAAGTCAGAGCCTGGGAAACCCTTTCCAAGGTATATGCCTTAGCTCTTTGGATCAATTAGAAACTGAATCAAACTCCTAGAGGTATTTTAAAATTCTTTCCCTTCAACATAAAACCCATGATATCCTCAAATGATTGGGTATAACCCAAATACCATTGTGGGCACTCTAATAATGAACTTGGTGCCCTAATATGTGCATACTTAGGTGGTGTTGGAATTTTTTATGAAGGTAATATGTGTTTTGGTGACATGAGTGTATTGTGATGTAGTCATTGCTGGCAACATGTTCATTTGATGTCAAGAGATCAGGTTACTTGACGGTATTGAAGGATCAAATGGAGAAGCAACTAAGTGTTCAGTCAATTGGCAAGAAGACAGTATGTAGGATTCAGATGACCAAATCTGGGGTTGGAGATTGATTCATGGTGTGAAATCATACATACATTATCTATAGAGGTATATTTGACTATTTGTATGATAGCATCCATTAGTTTGAATATTTAAATGAGTTATTAAAGATTAAAGTCATACTGATAGTTAAGACAAAGTACCAGTTAATACAATTGGTTAGATCGATGTTGTGGTCAAGTGTAAGTGGTTGGATGAAATGTTATCGAGTTTTGATGTTTGAGGCCAAGATCAAGGATGTTGAATTTTGGTTTTGGCATGCTCACTCATATGTTAAGTTGGATTTGAGGGTCGACTTGTAAAATATTTTAGGATTCTAGAAGCAGCCTAGAACATGTATATAAATGTTTAAGGAAATCATTAAGTATGATGTTGTGATGGTATGTGGTGATTGATAGAGATTGTTGAAGATAGTACATAGACAATGAAGTGTCAAAGCAGTACAATTGATCAAGAATACATCATATCTATCATGCATTGAGTGAAAACATTAGTTCATTATTTACTTGTTGATTCTAACATATTGGAAAGCTAAATCCTTTAACAAGGTCACTTCTAACAGGGTGAGTAGGATCTTTAATAGGATCTAAAGTATAAATCCTCTAACAAGGTGAAATATCAGAAGGAGTTTTAAATCCCTTGACATGGTAGTCTTTAATGGAACTGTTATAGTTCTTAACTAGACTATAAGTACTCTTAACTAGGTAAAACCTTAGAAGGGTTTATTATAATTTCTCATAATAGTGTAGATTTTGTGCATAAGTGAAATTTGTGGGCATCAGTCCCACACATGGTTTTCTCCCTCTAACAAGGGTTTCCACAGGAAAAAATATTGTGTCTTGTGTTCATTATGTGTGAATGCTTTAAATGTTATGCTTTATTGTTATATTTTCATTTGCATGTTGGTTATTATAGAAGGTAATTGTTAAAAGTATTAGATTTTTGGATGTGTTGATTTACACCCCCCCCCCCCCCACTCAGTGCCTTATAATACTAATAGGTGGCACATCCAACACCGGTGTAACTAGTGTACCCCTAGTCATAGAATAATCTCGTGACTCTCCAAATCCCTGGAAGTTCTTTCTTCCAACCAGTTTTTCCAACCATATTGCAGCCCATTACAACCCATGTTGCAATTGCTAACCAAGATACACCTCTATCTCCCCCTAACCAAACAAATCACATATATGGATTCCCTAAAGAAGATGTTGAATTAGATCACATATAATCTAAACCATATGAATCTCAGGCTCTTGGTTCTCCAAAACCCTAGTACCTCCCAAGAACAGGGCAACTAATAAGGGCAGATGAATTACCAAAACTTTAGCCTGTGATATAATAACATAAACTAACACTCGTATAACAATTGTCAATGGAATACTACCCCCAATAATGGTGGGGTGAATTCCAACCCATCGAAGACCTTAGGGAGTGTTTATCCCACTCATACTACCAATATCATGGATTTACACCTCTTGGCCAACTAGCGTAGGCTTAACAACATGAATACAAGGCTCAGGCCTTCCAAGCCATAAAAGCTCCCTATAATACCCAGAGCCAAAATAAGGCTCCCTTCACTACATCAATCACACCAAAGGATGCCCAAGTTCTTCTAGAACATAATTCCAACAAAAACCCTCCAACACTGTGGGGACATTTTTTTTACTCATTGCGGCTTGACCACGAAAAGGTCACTTGGACCCCAAAGGGGAATTTTTATGTCACCAAACTAATGGACACCACCACTAAAATGTTTCTCATGGAAGTGTTACAAATTTTTCCCAAGTAGAAGGAGGCACTCCTTAGGTACCTTGAACAACTAGAACCTTGCCTCAATGAGGCCAATACCATCACCTTTGATGACATTAATATGGTGGTCTATTGGGGTAATACCAATGACCCTCCCTTCCTTCTTAGGCCAAAAATCTATGGGATGAATATGCATAACTACCTAGTGGACTCTAGGAAATCAGGAAATGTCATGCCCCTATCTATATTCAAGAAGCTTGAGTTAAATCCTATCAAGAAAATGGTGTGGTGGTTCAAATTGACAAACCCAAGTCAAGATGATTGGTGAACTCAAAAAAATCCAAATCCAACTCACCTTAGAACCCCATGTCTTGAGTGCTATTGATATCCAAGTGGTAGACATTTCATAGACCTATGGGATGATTGAGTTAGAACTAGTCCAAATACTTGAATGGATATATCTTGACCAACTTTTCCCACTTGTGGCTTCCATATGGAAAGGAGTATCCAACCAAATAAAGATTGAAAGTGATCCCAAAATGGAACACCTCACCAATTACTATAGGAAAACAAATGAAGTGGCATATGATCAAGTTGAGCCAGACATCTATAAAGATAAATATATCTTAATTATAGAGTTTCTTCCAGAGGGAGTTCCTCCCCTAGAGGATACTTTGTTGGCACAAAGAACCCAAGACCTCATCTTGTGGTTGAGTCATGACATTGAGACCCTAGGTGTCCATGCAACTCCAAAAACCCTCCTCTCATTACAATGGTGTCGAGTGCATTATCAAGGTCACTCTAAGCTCACCTGAAAGGTGTGTTTGGCTACTAATACTAGTCTACTCCCCTCCCTAGTGGAAGATAACCCCTGAGGGAGATCCTCCTCACATCCTACCGACTCTAGTCTAGATGCACGATCAACATAACCAAATACAAGGCCTTAGTCTTAGGCTTTCTATTTTATCTTAGGAAAATAATCACCTACCTTCAGGAATTGTGAAACTAAGAACTTATATCCAAATAAGTGTGGATCTTGTGCACTTGTCATGATAAATGATTGACAACCTATCAAAGCAAGGTGTGGGGCATAATAGAGGATTTTAATACCTTTAGCATCAAGTTGGTTCCTTGAAAGCATAATTACATTCCTTACACCCTGGTAGTGACTTCTAGCACCCTAGAACTCATGATAGATTCACAACTCCAAATATTTTTTGTCAAGCTCATCTCAACCCTTGTAGTCCCTAATAATGTCACCCACTTTTAGATATTTGAAAATGACAAGCATATCCTTACCTTTTTGGCTAACTTTGGAGTCTTCAAAGATCAAGTTATAGAAGAAGAATACAATGATGGCAAAGGACAAGATGAAGAGTATGGCATCCTCAAACTCCCTTCCAACATCATTCCTCTGGGAATGGTAGCCTTCAAAAAGATCTTCAACTAGGATCCTTGTGTCAACAAAAAGATTCCATCCTAAACACAAGTAAATACAATAAGGTCAACATAGGCCAGGAGGGAGAAGAAAAATACATGGTCATAGGCTCATTTTATTCCCTTGAAGAAAAGGGAAATATCCTCACATTCTTAAAGGAATATAATAATGTGGAGCTATGAGGACCTAAACACCTATAATGACCCACACAATCCCACTCAAACCTGATGCTAATAATTTTAGGCAGGAGAAAAGATCAATCAATCCCTTGATTGAACCCCTGATCTTCCAAGAGGTGTAGAAATCATTTTCCACGAGGATAATCTTCCCAATTAGGCATACCACCTATGTGGCTAATTTGGTCCCAGTCAAGAAGAAGAGCGGCGAGATAAGGCTTTGTGTGGATTTATGAAACTTGAATAAGGCTTCAAAGAAAGATAATAACCCCCTCTCCTCACTCAACGAGGTGCTCCAGATACTAAATGGTTCCCAAATGATGTGTTTCTTTGATGGTTACTTCGGATATAATCAAGCTATCGTTAAATATGAAGACAAGATCAAAACTACCTTCACCACCAAGTGGGGCACATTTTCATATCAGAGGATTCCCTTTGGTCTCATCAACATGGGAGAAATTCTCCAAAATGCTATGGACATCACATTTGAGGGTCTAGTTAAAAATGCATAATCATCTACATTGATTATTTAACAATTTTCTCTCAAGATAGCAGTGAAATTTTTTCCCATCTAGTGATAATATTTGATAGTCATCATGCTAATGAAATTTACCTTAACCCCAAGAAGTGTATATTCGGGGTTACTAAAGGGAAATTAATTGGTCACATTATCTTTAAGAATGGAATATTTATTGACCTAGACTTGGTAGAGGCACATCTCAAGTTGTAGATTCTTGATAGTAAAAAGTAAATGCAATCTTTCTTTGGAAAGATCAACTTTGTATGTCACTTCATCACCAGATTTGTAGATGTAGTAAAACCTCTAAACAAGATGGTGAAGGATGTTAAAATTTAGTGGATTCAGGAATCCAAGGATGCTTTTGTCCAGACAAAAAACTCCATAGTGGAGGCATTAGTGCTTGTGAGTCTTGACTATGCCCTCCTATTTCATATATATTCCTTTTCTTCCACACACTTTGTTGTTGTCGTACTAACCCAAAGAAAGGATGGGGAGGAATGAACTATTTCTTTCATGATCTCCCCTTTAAAAAATGTAGAAATAAAATACTCTGCTCTAGAAAAAGACTTTTCCCTAGTTAGGATAGTGAAAAAATTCATACACTATATTCTAAGGAGTAATGTGTACGCCATTGTGCCTGACCAATCTTTCAAATCACTACTTCTCTAGAGTGGGTTAGGAAAACACCGTGGAAAGTGGATGGCCATTCTCTAAGATTTCAACTTATAAATGTAGCCTATGAGACTTTTCTATGGACAAGGCCTTTCCTAGGTTATGGTTGAGGTAGGTCCACAGATCAAATGTCAATAATACGCAATTGAGTCCTTCACTCAAGATCCCTATTACATGGACCTGGTATATCTACTACTTAATAACAAATGTCTAGAGGGATTCACCATTGCTAAACACCACACACTCAGAATTAAGAGCACCCACTTTATGATAAAGAATGGAACTCTTTCCCAAAGAATCTTTGAAGGAATTTACCTTCAATTCTTAGACCATGAAAAAGAACACAAAATGGTCGAAGAGTTTCATGGACAGTTCGAAACTAGAAATGGCTTTCTTGATGCCATCACTCATCAAATTCTCTAGGTTGATTACTACTGGCCACAAATATTCAAATATGTCCATGACTATGTGAGGTGTTTCCACACTTTCAAAACCACTACTTCTAGAGAATAAAACTTCATAATGCTCCTTCAACTAGTGTACATGGTGAGGCCCTTCGCCCATTGGGTGGTAGACTTCATTAGGGTTGTTGGTCTCCTTCAATGACTTAAATTACTAGGATATAAAACCTTAATTCATGGATTAGACATCCATGCCAAGTATATATCTTAGTCATTTCATGTCAACCCAAGGATGTATTACTTGAAATGGGTGTATAAAATGTATGCAGTAGGAATTCACTTTTTATCCATACTCCTATAGCTGAAAAGGAAATAATGTTGGAAGTAGAATACATGGAAAATAAATAATTGAAACACCCATAACAAATATTATTTATACTACATGTAAGTAAACACCTGAAATTAAATTTATTAACAACAAGAAGGAACTACTCTACTTGCTTTGGCTGCAGGAACAGTCGTAGGAAGTATTTCCTAGTGACTACATGAACAATCAACCATAAAAAAAAGTGACTAATTATTACATGCAAAATAACTACTAAATGCTATAGTTAGAAAAATCACTAATTAGGACCCCTTAGTGAGTTCCCTACAAACTCAAATATCTACTATAAACTTAGAATATCATTTTATTGATCACAAGTGTTGTTACATACTAAGAAACTAAAAATTGCTTTTACTGTAAACTAAAATCTGAAAGACACAATGGTTGTGTTCTCACCCTATCTAACTAACTCTAATGAAAGAGTACTTACTCCTTATTTATAAGGGAAACTATATCTACAATTATCTACCAATAAACCCATTCTCATGCTAGTAGGAGGGTTTTGATTTATTGCAGCATGATAGAGGGACTCATGCTCTGAGGTAGAAATAGTCAAGTATGTTTCTTATTACAAAGAAAATATAGCATAACCAAATACCCGTAAATATACTCTTCTTTAGTAATGGCATTAAGGTTCTATGGATTCTTGAGGATGGTTTTCAAATTCCTCATGCTTGGACTTTGTCTTCAACTGACTATTTTGCAAGAACTTTCTTGCTACAAGATCTCAGACCATTGACTTTCTCTTTCTAAATGACATCATTAGAATGCACAAAAATATAGGCATATATACATATTACATAAAAATAAACACCCATTCATTAACATGCATAATTTCCATGAATATCTCACATAGCAATATAGGTATGCATTAAGTTCATTTATCCAACCAAAGAGATATAAAGGATAGGTTTATAGTCATGATTAGTAGTCTAAGAAAGTTATCTAAAATTCAAAATAGAACATAGAAACTAGGTATTGAAACCTTATCATAGCCTAGGAACTTCCTAAAGATATTCTAAAAAGTATAAAACACATGATAGAGATGAGTTATTAAATGGTTTCATCATTCCCCCCAACCATATCTCTTATTGGTACTCCAGCAAGCATCTAATTTCTCATTCTGGTTTGCACCCTGTAATCACTTGGAATGTTATGTCCTAATCCTCTTATAGCTAAGCACTAGTAAAATCCTTTGTGCTTTTCCAATCTTTCCCATATTTTCCTTTTAGCTACATCATCAAACACATTATCAAACTTCCTACAATCAAGTACTGGCCAAAGCCGCATTGAAGGCTAAAAAATAAGTGGTAACCAGTCATTCCGCTTGACTCTTACCAAATGCATGTACTAGGTAGACCTATGGATTGAGGCATAATAATTTTGGAGAGAGTGTGGTTCTGAATTCTTCAACTCATCTATCAATATGGCACATATTTATGAAATGAGCCCCAAAGTTGTATGCCCTTCATTCCGACTTACTCAAATTATTGGTAAAATTCCTCCCTTAAGGAAAATAACTAATGTTTATAGCTATCCATGTGCCAAAGTTTCTACCAATCATAATAAAGGGTTCTTGGACTTTGAGATTCTGCCTAAGAGTGAGAGGAATTGAAAGTTCCTTATCCCTATAACTCCTAAACTAATGTCCTCTAACATTCTCATTTTGCATCCAAGACATCAAGGCTCGTAGATGGATATCACCAATGTAGAGTAGTGAATTCCATTCTATGTCATGTGGTACAATAAAATTATGCAGATAAAACTCACAAAGGAGATTTTTGGTTGTTGTAGAAGAGGATTGAAAGACTTCATAAAACTCATGAGGATTTTCTATGGATGGATTTTGATTAAACATAACTCTTAACAACCTAAAGGATAGGTTGAGTTATTTCAAACACAAAGCATAAACCATTGGAGGTGTTCTACATTCTAGTATTTGAGGGATCATTATGGCTATATTGTCCACCTTAGTTTTCAATGCTACAATTGTAATACCCCAAAAATGGGCTATAAGTTCATTAATCTTCTATATCAACATATCGAATGAAATCAACATTGAAGTCCTAACCTAAGGCACATCTAAACATCATCGAATCCTAATTGATTATCATAAATTCTGCATCGGGGAATATTCCTAGTAATATTCCTATTTATCATAATTATCTTTAATTTAATGATTATTTGGTGATAAATCACATTTATCCTAAGTTTGATTAATTGAATATTTTCATATTTAATTAATTAGATTTAATTCTGCCACTTGATTATTAAGTTGAATTTAATTATATTTATTCCTAAGTATTATTATTCAAATTTGACAATAAATCAAAATTCCTACCATTAATTGATTAAATTCTTATTTAATTAATTAAAGCAAGTTGTCATATTTAATGATATTATTTTTGAATAAAAGTTTGATTAAATGATTGATTAACTCATAAATCAATTATTTTATTTCAAAAATCAGTTAAGTTGAGAATAAATCACTTTATTTATTTATTAATTCATAATTATCCATGTGCACAATCAAAGAGCAGTTAAACTCCAAATCAGAAAATCAATGCAAGTTATTGACTTTTTGGAACTCAACATCATTTTTGAGTTCAAAAGTTGATCTAAACTTCTAATTTGAGTTAAAGAGCTATTTTTGCATGATTTGCATGTTTTTGTGAATTAAATTATTCTTCATAATCAGATAACTCAAAAATCAAGCTGAGTTAATTTGAGTGATTTATGGCTTTCTTCCATGCATCTCCAAAGCCCTGGATTTCTATAAATTAAGGCTTTAGCTCTTCACAAATCATCCACACATCCACAAGAATTGCATAATCACGCTGAAGAATTGTTATCTGGAGAATCAAAGCTTATTGCAAATCAAGGCTATTGTGAGATCAATTTGGTTTTTACATTCATTTAGATTCATTTTTCATATCATTGCATAGAAAATATCAAAAAAATAGATTACTTTGCATTCATTTTATATCCATCTTTTGCATTCAAATCCTTGGTTTAGGTGTCGTCAATGTCACTGATCTCGATAACAATCTGAGAACATCATACTCGCACCTATTAGAAGGCAGTAAATCACCTGGTTAGTTTAGCTTTCAATTCATTGCATGATTTCAATTTTTGCTAACCTCTAATGTTTTACTGAAGTGTTGTGTCCACAGAACAGGTACAAAATTCACACACATTTCTGGCGCCCACCGTGGGGCCCTGAAACGGGTTTCCAATTCAATTCTATCAATTTTTGTCTTTTTCTCCTTGGTTTCTATGCAAGAGGACTCCATGTCAAAAATTTAATTTAATTTCAAACCCACCTTTACATGCTGGTTTTGATTTTTTTTTTTTTGGGAGCTAAAGCCCTAAAGTTTCAAAGATTTAATTTTATCTCTCAAACAGCTTGGAGTTTTGCTCTAAAATTTGTTTTGCAAGTTGGACACATATCAGGGAAGCTACAATAAAAAATTCAAAATTTTCTGAGATGTTTTGAATTTTTAATAATTTTTTTCTTGAAATTCTAGAAAAAATCAATATCTAATGCAAATCAGCATATTTTTCAAAAAAATTTATATTTTCAAAAATATCTTTAAATTCTACAAGGGGTCCATTATTTGTATTTTAAATTTGGATGCAATATAATAGCTCAAATAGTCAATTTACAAAAATTGGTCTGTTTTGGTAAAACAGGTCTCTAGGGCACAAATGAAGAGATTTTTCTAAAAATTTTACATTTTTGGAAATCTCTCTATTTTTTAGTAGGGGTCTCTATTCTAAATTTCTATTTTTGTGGCCAAAATCATATCAAAAAAATCAGATCTTGTTGACTAGGTCAAATGTGGTAAAAAAAAAAAAAATTTGTGATGGGCATGCACTTATTTTTTTTACATGGTTCAATGAATGATATGAGTTGTCATTTGGGTTAATTGCTGGTTATTATTGTTGATAATAATTTATTTTTAGAGCTAACCCTAGGGTTTTCATAAGTTGAAGATACGTTGCATATCTTGTTTGCTTGTTTGCTTGTTTTCTTATCGGAGAGTTTGTTGCTTGCTTGCATGGGATTGCTTAACAAAGATAAAAATCAAGTAAATATCTACTAAGCACATCAAAAGGATCTTAGGTATTCTACTTGTTCTGATAATATTTTGATTTGGACTTAAAATAAATCTCTCGTGTGTCTAGCTTGAGTGCTTCTTTTCATGCTTTTGTTTTACACACTTGCATAATTGATACTAGGTTGTGACACCTTAGGTATTCATTTAAGCAGTCTTAGATACTTGTCATTGATCTAGATTTCTATCTTGGGTTATTGGACTCGCTAATCTACCAGCCCCTCGTTCCACCCCGTGGTTGCAATCTCAACACCATAAAGGGGAGGGGTCTAGAGGATAGAAGCGTTAATTGTTCCACCAGGCAACCCTTTTGTGCTTTTTAGAACTCACTTGTTTTCTAAGTTGTGGACTCATTTTTAGCTTATGTGAGGGGTTAATTGTTCCACCTTGTGGACTCACCTCATATTCAATTTAAGCGTTAAGTGTTCCTCTTTCTGCTTTTGGGTACTTCCGGTCGATTTACTTTCAGAAATATATTTGTGCTCACATAGTAATTAGGCCCTATGAACACTATTTGTGATTCTTGAGAGATTGGATTCCTAGTGAAATCCTTCTTGATGATAGACTCCTTGTAGGTAGGGAGGATACTTAGTGCATTTCATGTTCTACTTAGTTAGTGGATCTTCTCTTATTGATCGATACATTCTCTCTCCGAAGAGGTTGATAGATCACGTGGGGTTGACATTACAGACCTTGGTGAAACAAACTTTGTCTTAGCATGTCAGATTAATCTACTTGCTTTGTTTGGGTTAAAAGTGAAGAGGTGTCAAAACCTTGGATCTGGAGCCAAGTCCCCTTGTGGTATCATACTGTGAGTCACCTTTAGAGAGGGTTAACCGTAGCGGACAATCCCTTCACAGGGAAAAATGCATTGATGAAACCTCAAGCGGTAATAGCCATTTCAGATGTGGTAGTAACAACCACTATATAAATGTCCTTGTGAGAGAAATCCTCATGGGTGTGTTTTTATTATGGGCTATCAGATCTCCCTAGCAGACCTTGATTGATTAAATTCTCAGGCTGTGTCAAAACCCTGGTGCACCAGGATTGGAGTTCGCCCCTTGATTTTGCAAGAGTTACAGAGTCATACCATTACTAAAAACCCTAGTGAGGCCAAATTTTCATTTTCTAGGGTATATGTGCATTATTGCAAAACATTACAATTAGCGCTTCAGAGGATTAGAATGAATAAAATCACTTGATTGTTGATGCACAAGGTTGCTTTTGCCCTTATTCATTGTTTTTAGACATGCTTGAAATCACTTGCTTGCTATTTTGCGTGCTTGTTTATCTATCTGGTTATTGAAAATGAACAAATCTGTTACAATCCTCAAATTTGGACAGTACAATTTGCAAACAATCTGAAACTGAAAACCCTAAATTTGCAAAATTTGAAGTGAAATTCTTTTCTAGAGTCAAAAGTTGTCTCAAAAGGTTAGAAAGTCATACGAGTTTCTATCAAGTGTCATTTCATTACTGCCTAACTGTCGTATGGTAAGGAACCCAGTGTTGTATGAGTCTTTCTGCCAGTCAAATTCAAAAAGTCAAATCCTGCTAGCAACTATCGTATGAGCTTTTCAACTGTCATTTCATAGCATAGCCACTGTCGTATGAGTCTACAAAGTGTCGTTTGGGAAATTTTTGAAAGTTTTCAAAAAATTGGCAGAATTGCCAGATATTTAGCTTTTTCAGCCTATTTCCAGAATTTGTCGAACAAATCACTATGTCAAGAACAGAGGAGCAGCTACTGAGAATCCAATCATTATCTTAAAGTGGTCTTTTGAATCTGATCTAGCCTTTTGTTTAATCGATTTGAATCCTATTTCATCTTGTGTCAAAACCTTGTCATAACTATCAATCTTTAATCAATCATCAAAATGACTAAGTGTTGTGATATCTTGTCTACTATCTTTTGGGCAATCTACCCATACATCTAGGGCACAGTATCCTTCACCCATGTCTAATTGAATCTTCAAATCAATCAAACCTTGACAAGGTTGCGTCATCTAATCATCTTGATTCAATTCATTCTTCCGTTATCTGGATCTTATTCTTTTGTTTCACTCAAAGTTAATGGTCGAAACTAGAGCTTCCTCACACAAGAAATATGGAGAAGCATCCCAGACCTTACCTATAACCACTACCAGGGGTCCAACTCTTGAGCAACTCATCAATTCTGGTCTTTACGAGGATGACAGTCTTGGCAACTATCGATTAAAAACTGGTTACATTCCTCCTCCATCAACTCATGGAGGTACCCAACAAACCCCACATTAATCTATTCTAGGGAGTCCACAAACTCCTACCATGTCTCAAGCAGGGACAAACTTTGGCTCTCAAGGAGCTCAATCTCAACATGGTGCAGATCAAGAACCCACACCTGAAGAAATTGCTCAATATCAAAATGATGATAACTTCAAACGAATGATGAGGCATTTCTTGAAAGAAGACAGAGAAGCATACTTTTTACAATTGGCTCATCAAGGAGCTAAGCTTCCTCCTAATTTTAATGTCAAAGCTATCATCACACATGAGGAAGACACTCTGATAATGGCTATGATGAAACAGATACATGCTTTACAAGTCAAACTTAACAGCCTTGAGAAAGAAAAGGAACCCAAGGAGTTCTCCATGGAAGCTCTATGCCCTTTTCCTTTTGACAAAGACTTGTATATGCCACCATTTCTGAAAAGAGTGGAGATGCCAATGTATGATAAGTATGATGGACACTCAGATCCTCAAGATCATGTTAAAGAATTTTGTACACAATCCATGGAGTTCATGCATGAATCGACCTATCCGATGCACCTCTTTCCTAGATCTCTGGGCGGAGCAGCCATCCACTGGTTCTCTAGATTGCCTTCTACTATGAAAAATTTTGAGGAGTTGATTAAATTGTTTTATTAGCAATACTCTTACAATATTCAACATCCAGTCACCATGATTGATATCTGTAATCTCAAGCAATATCCAGGAGAACCATTCCTAACATTTCTCAAGAGATGGAGGAAGAAGTTCTCTTTATATGCCAGACCTATTCCAAAAATAGAAAAATTGGAAATCTTCATCAATAACCTTGTTCTAGAAATCAATTATCCTCTACAAATGCAAGATCATACATCTTTTGATAAGATGGTGGATAATGCTATCAAAATCAAAAAAGTGCTTGTGAAAAAAGGAGAAATCACACTTCAAAAAAATAAGTACAATTCAGGATCCAGTTCTAAAGACAAGAACAAAAATTGGAACAAGAATAAAGGCATCATCATAGATGACATTGTTGATACTATCCATGCCCCATCAAAGGCACCAGCCTACAATCTGACTCTTGGTTCCCAAGCCATAAAAGCTTCAGAACAAAATTCATCTGAACCATTCCAAAAGAAGCCAGAATACAAATCTTGGGATAAACATCGAAAGTTCACTCCTCTTGGAGAATCTTTAGAATCAGCTATGAAAACCCTACTGGCTGATAACATCATCTCTTTGCCAGCAATCCGACCACGTGATTCTGAGCCTAAGCCAAAATGGTGGAGAGAAAATGAATTCTGTAATTTCCATCGAGGTAAAGGTCACAACATGAATAACTGCTTCCGGTTGAAACACATCATTCAAGATCTGATCGATAATGGAGACATCATAGTTGACAATCCTAAGAGAAATAATGATCATACAACATTTATAGAACCATTTCCGCAACATGGTCAAGGAGTTTCAACTTCTCAACCTAATATGGGGGCAAAAGTCAACTATGCCTACCCTAGAAATAATGTTGTCATCAATATGGTTGAACCCTGTCTCTCAGAGCATTGCAATGTCATCACAATTGTAAGAAGAGATAGACAAAATTAATCCACCAATGTAGTTACTCGATCAAAAGCCCAAGCACATCTGAAAGGACAAATCCCAGATTCATCAAATGTCCCTAAGGTGCCCTTCAATCTTTCATCTGCTTCTAAACAGAAGGTTGCTTCCAAATCTTCCAATTCTAAAGATACAAGGCCTACATCTTATAGCATTGTTCAAAAACTCTAGCACACTAATGCCAAAATCTCCATGTTTGAGTTGCTTCAAATATCTCCAGCTTATAGAGCCATACTAGACAAAGCTTTGCTCGGTTCCAATGTTCCTGATGACCTTGATTTAGATAGGTTCCAGACTATGGTTGGACATCTTACATCTTCACAATATATCTCCTTTTCAGAGGAAGATGAAAACTCCTTGAGTCACCCACATAATCAGCCTTTGCATATAGAAATCTTGATCCAAAACCGTAGAGTCAAATGTGTGTTGATAGATGGGGGCGCTGGCCTAAACAATTGTTCTTACAACTTGATCACACAATTGGGATTTTCAGAATTGGCTATTGATCCTAGAAAGAAAATAACTATCAAAGCCTATGATGAACAAGAAAGATCTTCTAAAGGCACCATTGTCTTACCTATTAGAGTAGGTCTAGTTATCAAAGATACCATTTGTCAAGTGCTTGATCTACCTTTGGCTTACAACATCCTCCTAGGGAGACCATGGATACATGAAATGCAAGCTATTCCTTCTACATACCATCAATGTTTGAAGTTTCCTTATGAAGGAGTAGAGGTTACTATCCCCGAAGATCTGAATACAACTTGCAATACATTGAAGGAAAGTGCTGATAAGCTTGTGCCTAATAACAAAGAATCTTCCATTAAATCAACTAAAGAAGCATCCACATCTAAAATGGAAGATCTTGCAAAAGAGGTTAATATCAAAGAAAATAGTATCAGAGAATATACTATGGAGCCAGTCTTATCTTTGACATCTCTCCCTATCTCAACTAAGTCTTATGGACAATCTTTGAAATAATCCAAGCCCAAACCTAAGGAACCTCTTGAAGCATATAAAAATAATTTTGTGGCAGAACAAGTATCCAAGAAAAAGTTTGAAGAGGATGAAGTTGTGCTATCATGGCTATACAAAGATGAACCTGAATCCCACAATATTCAAACTAGCGACTCTACAACACCACAGATCCCTTCTAAGTCATATGGTCTAGGAAATAAGTTGATAGCTAAGATGGGATATTTAGGTAAAGGACCTCTAGGAGTCAGAGGAAAAGGTCTTGTGACACCTCTCCCACATATTGGTAGAGAAAATAAGAATATTGTTGGCCTAGGCTTTAAGAAGAAACCCTATCACCTCAAGGGTAATTGTTCTCATGTCATAGAGTAGATCACACTAGGATAACCTCTTCTTAAGAAAGAAGAAACAAAACCATCAGATAGTGATTCAGATAGCTCAGAACTCATCCCTTATGAAAAATTGTCTAAGGAGATCAAAGACCTTCTTGATGATAAAGATGATCCAATCAAAAGAATTAATGTAGTAGAAACACAAGAACCTACCATCAACCAAGAGATAGTTGCAACACAAGAACTGGCTAATCTCAAAAACAATCAAGAAGAGGGAGGTGGTAGTTATTCTGAAATTGATTCCCATGAGTATGAATTCAAATCAGAAACTGAGGGTAACCCCTCTTGGGGTATTCACCCTGACTTTACTCATGTTCTACGATTTCCTAGAGATCCTGAATCAGAAGCTGAATCAAATGACTATGAATGGGGAGCCATTCCAGAACTTGATGAAGATGAGCTTATTACAGAGAAACATGTTGATGTTATTCACCAATATGCACCTAATCCCAATGGAAGTCTAGAGTGAAATGATGAACCTATCGAGTCTGATTTACCTATGGCAGAATTGGACTCCCACAATGACATTGAGCCTATTCACGAATTGAATGTCTTAAGTTTTAATATCACCTTTGAACTCAAGTGTCAGGTTAGGACCAATGATGACAGATCCATATCCGTAAACACTATCTCCCAATCTTTCCCTACTTTGATTATCCAATATCTAGAACTTATTAATCAAACCTCCATAAATCCAAGCCATGGTATTTATACCTTCCTGAATGACTATGCCCTTGCTTATTACCTCAATGTAGTTGAGCCTATGAGGACTTCCATCAGTGAACCAAGCGTTAGCATGACAGAGTCAGACATCAAGTATCTTAGTTAGAAAAATAAGAATAAAAATAAAAATAAAAAGAGTTATGAGGGTGAAAACCACTTTGTGGTAGTCTCAGAACCTACAAAAGTAAAAATAAAAGATGTATCCAAAGGTGAAAACCTCTCTGAGGTTCCTAAGGATGAGATATTTGATGTCCTTCTAAGTCATTTATAGGATAGATCTCCAGTTCTAATTGAGCCCACTCAATCCATCAATTTGGGTATAACAGAGGAACCACAATTGGTACATGTAGCACAATCATTATCAGAAGAAGAGAAGAAAAAATTTATTGCATTCTTAATAGAGAAGAAGATCAACTTTGCATGGAAATACTCAAATATGCCAGGGTTGGATCCTAATCTTATCATGCACCATTTATCTATAGCTCCTAATATAAAACCTATCAAGCAAAAATTGAGAAAGATGCATCCTCATGTTGCACTCTTAGTAAAAGCTGAATTAGAAAAGCTCCTAAAAGCTAGATTCATCTGAGTTATTGACTATGCAGAGTGGATCTCCAATATTGTACCTATTTCTAAACTAGATGGTTCAATCAGAGTGTGCACAAACTTTAGATATGTGAATAGAGCATGCCCTAAGGATGATTTTCCACTACCTAACATTGATATGATAGTGGACATGATTGCAGGTTTTGAGATGTATTCCTTAATGGATGGTTTCTCTAGATATAACCAAATAAAAATTGCTCCAGAGGATCAAGAGAAAACTGCTTTCACATGTGCATGGGGCACCTTCTGTTGGAATGTCATGCCATTTGGGCTTAAAAATGCTGGTGCTACATATCAAAGAGCAATGACATCTATTTTCCATGACATGATGCATCGAACTATGGAAGATTAAGTTGATGATACTTTAGCAAAATCTATGATTAGAACTAAACATCTAAAGGACTTGAGCATGATCCTAGATAGAATGGAAAAGTTTAGTCTCCGACTAAATCCTAAGAAGTGTGCTTTTGGTGTCACTTTTGGAAAGCTCTTAGGATACATAGTTTCAAAAAAGGGCATTGAAGTTGATCCAGCTAAAGTAAAGGCTATAATGGAGATGCAACCTCCTAAGAATATTAGTCAGATGAGGACATTGCAAGGAAGAGTTCAATCTATTAGAAGATTCATATCACAGCTAGCGGACATATCACAGCCTTTTACAAAAACATTACATAAAGGTGTGACCTTTGCATGGAATGAAGAATGTGAGAACAACTTTAACCATATCAAGAAGTATCTATCAAATCCGCCTATCTTGATGCCTCCTATTCATGGGAAGCCATTAATCTTATATGTCTCCGCTACAGATACATCACTGGGGGCATTGCTAGCACAACACGATGAAGACAAAAAGGAAAGAGCTATGTACTATATTAGTAGGACATTGGTTGCATATGAGAAGAACTATTCAATGATTGAGAAAGCTTTTCTAGCTATGATGAGACACTACATGTTAGCTCATACCACACAATTGGTAGCTAAAATTGATCCCCTCAAGTACCTACTAAGAAAAGCTGCCCTCACAGGTAGATTAGCTAAATGGGTTATGCTCTTACGTGAATTTGACATTAAATACATGGAAAGAAAAGATATAAAAGGATAGGTTATTACGGATCAATTAGCAGATGCACCTATGATTGATAATACACCAATGCAAATGGAATTTTCAGATTCCTCTATCATGACTCTTTCTTCTAGAGAATGGTAGTTATTCTTTGATGGCTCCTACACACAGAATGGATCTGGAGCAGGCATATTGTTCATAACTCCTCAAGGATACTCAATCCCAAAAGCATTCAGATTAAAATTTCCTTGCAAAAACAATATTGTGGAATATGAAGCCCTTTTGAATGGTATGAAACTAGCAATTGAGTGGAGAGTGATAGAGCTACACATTCATGGAGACTCTCAACTTGTTATTCATCAAGTCAATGATGTGTACCAAACTAAAGATGAAAAGCTCATTCCTTACAAGAGAATGGTAGATGATTTAAAGAAATATTTCATATCTATCACATTTGAACAAATTCCTATAATGGAGAACAAGGCTGCCGATGCAATGGCAACACTATCTACTTTATTACAACAACCTGAACATGAGCTATGCTATGAGTTCCTGGTGGAAGCACTATCCTATCCTACATACGATTCCCCCAAAACTTGCATGATATGCATTGTTGTAGGTCATGATTCATCTAGATACAAAAACCTATTTTCCTATCTCCAAGACCAAATCATCCCCGATACCTTCAACCGCCATGAAAAGAGATACCTTATCCGTAATGCCTCCTGATATGTCATCATTGGTAATGATCTATACAGATGAGGTCTAGATGGTACGCTACTTAGATGTATAGAATGGGAAGAGTCTCAACGTGCATTAGAGGAAGTCCATGATGGTATTTGTGGGTCACACTTGAATGGTTTAACACTAACTCAAAAAATTATTAGGGCTGGGTACTATTGGCCTGAAATGGAGAAAGAGTCAATCAAATTTGCTAAGAATTGTCAAAAATGCCAAGTGCATGGCAACTTAATTCATGCTCCAGGGAGAGATCTAATTCCCTTTACTACACAATGGCCTTTCCATCAATGGGAATTTGATCTTATCGGGATGATTCATCCTCATTCTTCTAATGGACATACCCATATAATCACAGCTATAGATTATTTTACAAAATGGGTAGAAGCAGTCCCTTTGACACAAGCAACTGGGAAACAAATATCTATGTTCATATTGAACTATATCATATGCAGATATGGGATACCTCATTCCATAATCACAGATAATGGTGGCCAATTCAAGAACAAAGACCTAGATGATTTACGTGCCAAATTCAAGATCACACAACATTGGTCTTCTATCTACTATCCTCAAGGGAATGGCCAAGCTGAGGCCTCTAACAAAAATCTATTAAAAATCTTGCACCAAACAGTTAATAAAATAGGAAGAGACTGGCATCTCATGATCAATCTAGCTCTTTGGGCCTATAGAACAAGTATCAGAATGCCTACAGGGGCTACACCTTTTGCTTTAGTTTATGGGTCTGAAGCGGTATGACCTATTGAGGTTGAAATCTCATCACTACGAATCAGAATGCATGGTGTGGTAACTGATGATGACTACAGAGTGTCTAGGTTGCAAGAACTTGAGCTACTAGATGAGCATAGACAAGCATCATATGATCATCTCAGGGTATATCATAAGAGAATGTCTAGAGGCTACAACAAGAAAGTCAGACACAGAGAATTTCAGGTTGGTGATCTAGTCTTGAGAGAAAATCCTAAAAATCAATCACATCGAGAATGCAAGGGGAAGTTTGAACCCAACTGGCTGGGTCCCTTTGTTATCACTACTACTTTTGGCTTTGGTGCCTATCAACTCTCAACGACTGAAGGAGAACAGCTCTGAGAACCAATCAACGTTCTCCATCTGAAGAAATTCTATGCCTAAAGCATTCAGTCTATGGTAAAATGTCCTAAAAAAATCATAAAAATTAGAAAAAGTCCTAAAAAAATGAACATCTTGGTGAAAACCTAGCAATAGGTGCCTTGATGATTCACAAAAAAATTAGAAAATATCAAAAATTAAAAAAATTAAAAAATTTAAAAAATGAGAAAAAGAAAAAGTGCCTTGGTGAAAACCTGGAAATAGGCGCCTTGGTAGCAAAAATAGAATCTCTGCCAAGATGGTGAAAACCTGGCAAACGGGTGCCACTTGTTTCAAAATGCTCCATCTATCAACACAATCTTGGTCTTTCCCAGCTTTCAATTTTGCTTTAGTTTGTACATATCTCTCGATTTGTTTTTACATTTCCAATTTTCAATAAGTCGGTCTATACACCAATCAGCTCAAGCGTCTGTATCCTATCAATGCTTAACACTTGGGGGCAATCAATGTCAAATCCTATGGTCTCCAGTATATCTTAGATGTATCATATCTGGTCAGAGTCCTTTGAAGCTTCATTTGAGTCAGTCAGTTAGTCTCATCTCTAGAAAGGATTTTGCATCTACAACAACGCAATCAAACATCAAACTGAAAACAATCTATGCTTTACATGCTTTTAGCTCCTTGTATGCTTACCGTTTCGCATTGAGATTTTTGCATATTGTGTCTCTTTGAGCTCTTCGATGATGTCCTTTATAGGATTTGGAGAGTGATGACTAGGGGCATAATCTTTTCTTTGTCTTCTGCTTGTATGTGAAAATATAACAACTTTGGAAATTTTGGATTGAAATGGTGTCCGACTGTAAGAGCCTCTATCTCGAATTGGATGGCCATGCGTACCTCGACCATTGATACCTAGAAAATTCAAGGAAGTTTGATCTAACTATTGTCTTTTTGAGTGAGTTCTTTCTCTTACTGTGAAACGCGATCTTACCTAAGGACGTGAACGATAAAGGGTCACTATGGGTAATTCACATTGGATTTAGAATGATCTCTTGACTGTTTGATGTGTTTGTACCGCAAGGTGTATTTAGGTCATCATGACATTTATGTTTTGATGCTTATACAAATTGCTATATCAAAATAGACATGATATTCAAGTCATCCTGGCACTTGTGCCTTGGTGCTTATATCTAATCCGACATTCCGAAAACAAAATCAATATTCATATATCCATGGTTGTTGACCAGTGGGGGTTGTATTGATTCTTGCGCATACAAATCGATATTCATATGTCTATGGTTTCACAGATAGTGGACATTGTATTGATTTATCTGGTTACCTAAAAGTTCAATGATGATAACAAATTGACACATGATCAGTGACTAGGTCCTAGGTCTTAGGTTGCATTTCATTACTGCATGTCTCTTTGCATTTTTTCATGTTGCATGATCTCACAATGGCTCAGCGAACTTCAATGCTTAAACAATTCTCCACTCGCATCTTCAAATCTAACAAGAGCTGAATCTCACACGAAGGTTCCTCCAATGAAACAGCAAGTAGAATCCTTTTTCGGGATCAAAATTAAAATTTGAGATCGTTTATTATGTCAAAATCATGATTTAAAATTTTGGGCCTAGGACGGTCAACTGCTTGCATATTCGACCTTCGGTCATCACAGAAATCTAGTATTCAACTTAACTGATTATCTTCCATCAAACTATCAAAATTTCAACTTGGTCAACAATGGTCAACTCATGGTCAAACCTAGTCAAACTTGGTCTTTTGGACCTCCGAACGATGCACAATGCGTTCTCGAATGTGTTTAACCATTTTTCCAATCAATTAACATGCTTCTGAACTATCAACGCTGACTTTTCTTGTCAGATTTCAATTTTAATCTTGAAGGGGGCATGGTATTGCACATCATTCAAAGTCTATAATCAAATTTGAAATCATATCTTTCCTCAGTAATCAAGACAACAACCATGTCTAGTTGCTGATTCATCAAAAGTCCTCATCGCTCGGGGCAAATCTATCATCACTTGGGGCATATCAGATTCATCGAGATCCATATCAATCTGGTATTCTCCTAATCTTGTAAATTGTATCAGTTTTTGCAACTATCGGTTCAATTGTGCTATTTCCTTGGTTCTTCGGTAACTGAAGGGTTCGGATGTGATACCTACATGATTCTTCTAAAGACAATTGAGTCTGGAATCGGTCACTCACTTCTTTGCAATCATAAGGTTCAGAATCAGGCATTTTGACGCTTTTGTTTCATTGGTTCATCGCTGTTATAGTTAACATTATCTTTGGTCATTCAAGACCTATTATCTTCATATCAAATCTTTCAATTAGCTTCTGTCTCATATCAATTATCAATTTCAAATCAGTTTCATATCTCTATCAAACACAGACTATCTTTGAACCACTGCACTTTGCACAACAATTCAAGGAGGGGCAAAATGTAATACCCCAAAAATGGTCTATAAGTTCATTAATCTTCTATATCAACATATCGAATGAAATTGACATCAAAGTCCTAACCTAAGGCACATCTAAACATCATCGAATCCTAATTGATTATCATAAATTCTACATCGGGGAATATTCCTAGTAATATTCCTATTTATCATAATTCATTATTTGGCGATAAATCACATTTATCCTAAGTTTGATTAATTGAATATTTTCATATTTAATTAATTAGATTTAATTCTGCCACTTGATTATTAAGTTGAATTTAATTATATTTATTCCTAAGTATTATTATTCAAATTTGACAATAAATCAAAATTCCTATCATTAATTGATTAAATTCTTATTTAATTAATTAAAACAAGTTGTCATATTTAATGATATTATTTTTGAATAAAAGTTTGATTAAATGTTTGATTAACCCATAAATCAATTGTTTTATTTCAAAAATCAGTTAAGTTGAGAATAAATCACTTTATTTATTTATTAATTCATAATTATCCATGTGCACAATCAAAGAACAGTTAAATTCCAAATCAGAAAATCAATGGAAGTTATTGACTTTTTGGAACTCAACATCATTTTTGAGTTCAAAAGTTGATCTAAACTTCTAATTCGAGTTAAAGAGCTATTTTTGCATGATTTGCATGTTTTTGTGAATTAAATTATTCTTTATAATCAGATAAGTCGAAAATCAAGCTGAGTTAATTTAAGTGATTTATGGCTTCCTTCCATGCACCTCCAAAGCCCTGGATTTCTATAAATTAAGGCTTTAGCTCTTCACAAATCATCCACACATCCACAAGAATTGCATAATCACGCTGAAGAATTGCTATCTAGAGAATCAAAGCTTATTATGAATCAAGGCTATTGTGAGATCAATTTGGTTTTTACATTCATTTAGATTCATTTTTCATATCATTGCATAGAAAATATCAAAAAAATAGATTACTTTGCATTCATTCCATATCCATCTTTTGCATTCAAATCCTTCGTTTAGGTGTCGTCAAGGTCACTGATCTTGATAACAATCTGAGAACATCATACTCACACCTATTAGAAGGCAATAAATCACCCGGTTAGTTTAGCTTTCAGTTCATTGCATGATTTTGATTTTTGCTAACCTCTAATGTTTTACTGAAGTGTTGTGTCCATAGAACAGGTACAAAATTCACACACACAAGAATCTCCTCATTTTTCTTGTCAATTTCCTTCAGTAGTTGATTTTTGTTTCTTTCCCACTCTACTTTTCTTTCCTTCATATCATGATATAAGTGCAAAGCTACAGATACCCATGAAAAATGAGTGGGTCTATGTTGATGCACCTGAATCTTCTTATTTTTATCCTTTCATTTCTCCATTTCATTTGGTACTTATTATGCCATATTTTATACAATGAAAACAAGCTCAACTAATCCCTCTAAGCCCAAATTTCCCTTA
Source organism: Chamaecyparis obtusa (assembly GCA_027943335.1). NCBI lineage: Eukaryota > Viridiplantae > Streptophyta > Pinopsida > Cupressales > Cupressaceae > Chamaecyparis > Chamaecyparis obtusa. Next base: position 517,913 of record BSBK01011129.1, on the reverse strand, counting down.
GGTTGGTCCTCACTCAACAATAACTCATGCTCCTCTAAAGGTTTTTCACCTAAATCACCCACTCAAGACACTTCTTCACCTCCCTCTTCATCTAAGTCATAAACCTCCATAAGCGGATTATTTTGAGGTTCTTTAGAGTAGGAGAATTGGGAATCTTCCATAGGTGGTTTGTTGAAGACTACCCTCTCCTCCTCACTAGGAGTGGTATGGACAGACTCAAAAGACTAAATGTGAATATGATTACTAGCTTTTTTAGGCTAGTTGTTTATTGAGGCTTCCCTCTCAATCTATGGATTCTTCTTTTAGGGGGATATTTGCCTGTCCTAGGAGTTTTTGCTTGTTTATTCCTTTTGGAAGCTTGCTCACTAGTAATTGTAGTGGAATCTTTAGCCTTTGATTTTTTTCTTTAAGCTAGGAGTGTTAGGGGGCTCACTTTCTTCTTAATCCTTTTTTCCATGATAAAAATTATTGTGTTATGTTTTGTGGATGCTTTATTATTATTTCTTACTTTCTTAATACATCATAAATCAAACATAAGGGTTTTATGCATAAAGGTTTCAATGTTTAAGGGTTTTTAAGATCTAGTGTTTTAGGAGCAACTGATTCACCACCCCCCCCCCCCACTTACTTTCTTGCTGGCTTATTTCCTACAATTGGTATGAGAGCTTGATCCCTTGAAGGAAGCCTAACAACTTAAGGGAGATCTAAATATGGAATCATACAAGAAGGAAAATCCTAGGTTTTATGGAATTAAATACACTTTTTGGAATAATCACATGATATTGCATCTCAGATGCATGATAAAGATCATTGGAAGGTTACAAAATAAATTTACAATCCTCCTATAAACCCTACAACTCCACAAGAGATCGGTGATGCCAAAGCCAATGTTAGGGAAAAGGAATCTTTGTTGAGTGCATTGTTTGATGTTGAAATTACCAATGCCATGGAATTAGAGATGATTAATGAGATATGGGAGAAGTTTTAGACCTTGCATGAAGAATACATGGAAGTTAAGGTTGCCAAGTTGTAGAGTTTGAAGGGACAATATGAAGCCTTTAAAATGAGTGAAGATGAGAGGGTTGCCTCATACATGCTTAGGGTAAATGAGAGTGTGACTTCTACTATATGTGTTGGAGGTTCATTAGAAGAAGATGATATTGTTGCAAATGTGTTAAGATCACTAGCCCCTGCCTACAATCACAAAGTTGAATCCATTAAGGAGGTTAGGATAGTGACAGATGTGACAAGATACAAGTTGGTTGTAAAGCTTACTACCTTAGAGTTAAGTACATTTTGTGATGCACTACCTAATAGAAACAAGGTAGCACACACAACTAAGAGGGGGGGTGAATTAGTTGTGTCCCAGAATAAATATATCAAACCAAAACTCAACTTCCTTTCTTAGACACTTAATGATAAACATTAAAGAACTAAACCATCAATACAAGAACACATAACACTAGATTTTTTTTGTAGAAACGTGGTTAAGGGAAAAACTATGGTGGGGATAAAACCCACTAGATGATGTACTAGCACATATAACCCTATTAAAGGTACAAAGGGGAATGCACATTCATTCATATACATTGTCTAGAGCTCATTTCTCAACTACAAATAAGGGAAACAACCCAAAATAAAACTAGGGATACAATCCAAAAATATGGACTACAATCCAATATGGACAATAATCCACTAATTGAGTGAACTAACTGATAGCATCTCAGACATACCAAGACATGCCAATACAATTCCAATCAAGTACAAAATTGTTCTAAATTTATTTTAGATTCCACTCATATCTCTTTGCACATCCACTGATATCACTTCAACAAGCATCTCACACATCCATACCATCCCATCCCACCACAATCACAAATGATCTCATATTTAAACACATTACATCAACTCATTATAACTAGGTTGGCCAAGGACCTAAGTACAAAATATTTGAAAGAGTAATACACAATCCTTGATGAAATCCAATACATGTTGGCTAAGACATGTCTAGGGCCCAGAGCTTCAACCACAAACATGTTATGATCTATGGATCACACCACAATCCTTCACAATGCGCTAACTCTTAAGTCAGCCAAGAACACCAATGCTTCTCAAGAAGATCACTAAATTTAATCACATAATCAAATGAAATCTAACAACACAAATAGATCATAATCTAGAAACATTAGAAAGAAACATGAAATACCTTAAAAACAATGCAAACATCTCTATCTCATAATTCATTATTGTCCATGCACTATTCATCAGGAACACTGAACTATTGGCATTTGATGAAGATGATGTAGTCTTTGATCATGCATATGTATTGTGGTCTTGTCATTATTGGAAACTTAATTCATTGGAGGTAATAGATCATTGTTACCTCTAAACTCAATATTAATACTCCAATAAATTTTAGAATACTCCAAGATAACATATAACTGGTGTGAAATTTATTGAAGATTTAAGTGGAACTGGCAATTAGAATAGCAAGCCAATGGACACATTTGGTTAGATCGGTGTTGCATTCAAATCTTAGTGGTTGGCAGATATGTTTTTGAGATTTAATTCTTTGGTTCGACATCAAGCATGTTAAATTTTATTTTTGGTGTGCTCACTCATATGTTTAAGTTCGATTTAAGGGCTGACTTGTAAAATATTTTAGGGTTCTGGTTCCAACCTAGAACAAGTATATAAATAGTTTTTGTGATGATGTTAGATGATGTTGAGATGGTATGTGATGATTGTTGGACATAATATAGAGGCATAAAATTGCTCTGAGTAATGCAATTGATCTAGAATTCATTGGACCTATCATGCATTGAGTGTGAATATCATATCATTCTTTACTTGTTGATTCTAATAGATTAGAAAGCTAAATACATGATCACTCTTAATAGGGTGAGCAATATCTTTAATAGGATATAAAGGATAAATCCTTTAACATGGTGACTAGTCATTATCTTGAGTTTGAAATCTCCTAATAGAGTAGACTTTAACAGGTCTTGAAAGCTCTTAATCAGGATGAAAATACTCTTAAGTAGGTATAAACACAAAAGGATTGTTATAATTGGTCCTAACAAGCCTGATTTCCAAGTGCACTAGTGAAGTTTTTTGGGCATCATCCCCACACATGGTTTTTACCCTCTAACAAGGGTTTCCATGAAAAATCTTGGTGTCAAGTGTTCTATTGTGTGAATGTTTCATGTGTTGTGTTGTTACTTGATATTTATATGATGCAGGAGCATCTTGGGTCCTTGGCAATCCTGTGTCACCAAAAAGATTTCAAAGTTTGTCTGTGTTGCTCAGTTCCTTTATTGACCGAGTTGGTTGGTAGTTGGTCAATTTCCTTTGGTTACTGAGTATGGTTGGTTATCTCCTGGATGGTCAGTTGTTTCATTGGTGCTTAATGATGCTTGTCTATTGCTCGGTCATCCTTGGTTACCGAGTAGTTTATTTTGAGTTTTTGTTGAGGCCGACTTGTGCATTGATTATGGGTTGCAGATTTAATGTTGGTATCCATCATTAGGAAGTGTGTGGTCCTAGATCTAAATGTTCCTTCTGTTAATTATGGATCTGAAGGCCGACTCAGTTCGGTAGCCTCTTGTATAGTATAATTGTTTCGTTAGTGTTTAGGGAGTCAGTTTTTTGGTAGAAGAAAGAAGATAGTAGAATCAAGATTGTTGGTAGAGCCTCACATGTTTGAGGACTTCTATAATTTATTGTAATATCTGGCCCTAACCGAGAAGGCCTTATAGCCCAACATGTATGAATCAATTTGAATGAAGTTAATGACATCAATGATCCTACTTTCTCTCTCTCACTATGTTGTTGTTGCTTCCGCGAGTTGTTGAGTAGGGTTGGATCTGTAGGGTGCACCATCATTTGGGTCCTCAGTCCTGCCCTTACATCAGGGGGTATCAGAGCAAGGTGAGATCTAGATCTAGGTCTACGGATCTAAGTTTGTAGGTTCCTTCTTGTGAAGTACTATTTGAATTTTTGTGGGGTGGCAGATTGCGATATGACCTGTAATTGCAAAGGGATCCAAGATGGTTTATGGGAGGCAAGAAATGGATCTAGGATTGGTAGGCATGTTGAGACAACTTGCTGCTAGATTAGAAGTTGTTGAAACAACCCAGAGAAGAGGCAGACATCTTGAAGATGTTACTGATGATGAAGTTGAAGTGGAACAAGATGAAGCAGAACTTGCACTTGTGATGGATCAGGGTGAGGAAAGATTCTCGAAGGCATTGAAAAGTTTGAAGTCAATGCCACATTTCAATCCTCTTGAATATAGTGGGAAATTGGATTCTGATGAATTGATAGACTGGATCACCAAAATGGAAAAATATTTTGAGTATGAAAATGTATCTGAAGAAAAGAAGGTGAAGATTGCAGGAACAAAGTTGAAAGTTCATACATCCTTGTGGTGGGAGCATCTGCAATTGGATCAGAAGAAGAAAGGAAAAGACAAAATCAAGGTATGGATTAAAATGGTGAATAAGTTGAAAGGAAAGTTCTTACCTTGTGATTATCAGATTAACCTAGTTAGGTGAATGCAAAGTCTAAAGTAGAAAGATAGCTTAGTAAAGGAGTATAATGAGGAATTCTATAGATTAGATATTAGATCTGGACATGATGAAGATGATGTGGAAAGAATTTCTAGATACCTAAATGGTTTGAGAGTTTCCATCCAAGAGGAAATCAGTTTGGTCAAGTTGGAGATCATTGAAGAGGCTTATCAATTTGCATTGAAGGCTGAGGAGAAATTGAACAAGAGACATGAATAGAGACAAAGAGGTCAAGGTGGTAGATTCCCTAGAGGAAGAGGAAGATCTTATGGTAAAAATAGTAGATCTAAACCTGAAAAGACAAATCTGGACAAAGGCAAGACTGAGTGGAAAGGTGAAAGTTCATCTAGAGGTAGAGGCAGTAACTACCGAGGTGGTTATAGAAAAGGTAATTTCTGAGGAACTTGTTACAATTGTGGAGAAGAAGGACATAGATCTTTTGAATGTACACATGCTAGTAAGAAGGCTGGTAGTAGTAGAAATGTTTTGGTGCAAGAAGAGTCACTGAATGAACCTAAGAAGGAAAATAACTTGATGGTAAGAAGAGCACTATGGAATGAAAGTAAAAAGGAAGATCCGGTACGAAAAATTTTGTTCAAAACTAGATGTAGAGTTTCTGACAAAGTCTAGAAGGTAATCATTGACAGTGGTAGCTCAGAGAATCTAGCATTTGAGGACATGGTCACAAAGTTGCAATTGGAAAGGTTGGAACATCTGAAGCCCTATCAGATTTTATGGATCAAAGACAAGCATACACTCTTGGTAAATGAACAATGTTATGTGAATTTGAAGATTGGCAAGTACTATGATAAAGTGTTGTGTGATATCATGCTTATGGATTGTTATCATATTTTGTTGGGTAGACCTTGGCAATATGATAGAAATGCTATATATGATGGGAGATTGCATAAGTATACTATTGTGGCTGATGGAAGAAAATAAATCTTGTTACCTTTGATGGAAGAACCTGTTAGTAATGTTTTCACATTTGTGAAAGTTTTTTTGATGGAAGGAAGAAAGTTTGTTAAGGATTTGAAGAAGAATGATGTATGTTTTATTGTGATTCCTAACAAACCGAGTAAGAAAATAGAGGATAGTGTCCCTAAGGAGATTGATAAGTTACTCACCGAGTCTAGTGATATCATTTTTGATAATGTACCTAATGGTTTTCCACCAAAGAGAAGCATTGATCATTGTATGGATCTAATCCCTAGAGCTAGTTTACCGAATAAGGCACCTCATCAGTTGACACCTACTGAGAATCAAGAATTAAACCGACAGATTCAAGATTTGCTGGATAAAGGTTTGATTAGAGAAATTTTGAGTCCTTATGCAGTACCTGCAGTATCAACACCTAAGAAGAATGGATAATATCAAATGTGTATTGATTCCAGAGCAATCAATAAGATAATAGTGAAGTATAGGTTTCCTATATCGAGAATGGATGACATAATGGAGAGTTTGACTGGAGAAAAGTATTTCACAAAGATTGATTTGAAAAGTGGGTATCGTCATATCAGAATCAGAGAAGGTGATGAGTGGAAGATTGCTTTCAAGACAAAAGAAGGTTTGTATGAGTGGTTGGTTATGCCTTTTGGTTTAACTAATGCACCGAGTACTTTTATGAGATTGATGAATGAAGTCTTAAAGAAATTCTTGGGTAAGTTTGTGATTGTATATCTTGATGATATTCGGATATTCAGTAAGACCAGAGAAGAACATTTGTTGCATGTTAGACAAGTTTTGTAGAGATTGAAAGAGGAAAATTTGCTGATAAATCTAAAAAAATGTTCATTCATGAAAGAGGAGATTGTGTATTTGGGATTTGTTATTTTATTTGATGGTTTGAAGATGGATCCTAAAAAATTTGAAGCTATTCTAAATTGGCCTACACCTGTGAATGCTAGTGAGGTAAGATCATTTCATGGTTTGGCAAGTTTTTACTGAAAGTTCATAAGGAATTTTAGTTCTATTTGTAATGTTATGATTGAGACTATGAGAGGAGATAAAAGAGAATTCAAGTGGACACATGGAGCTGATAAAAGTTTTGAGACTCTGAAGCATAAGGTTGCTGAATTGCATGTTTTGGCATTGCCTGATTTCAATAAGGTATTTCAAGTGGAATGTGATGCAAGTGGTAGTGCAATTGGAGCTGTGTTGAGTCAAGAAGGTAAACCTATTTCTTTCTTTAGTGAAAAGTTGAATGATGCTAGAATGAAATATTCTGTGTATGATCAAGAATTCTATGCTATTGTTCAAGCACTAAAGAAATGGAGATATTATTTGATACCGAGTGAATTTGTGTTGTATACTGATCATAAGGCTTTACAATACTTAGGTAGTCATAATAAGTTGAATCAGAGACATACATAAAATGGGTTGAATACTTGCAAAGTTATACATTTGTGATAAAACATAAAAATGGAGTCACTAACCGAGTTGCTGATGCATTGAGTAGAAGAAGATCTTTGATGACCAAGATGAAAATTGAAGTTCTTGGTTTTGATGAGATGAGAGATTTATATGAAATTGATCCTAATTTTTTTGAGCCATGGATAAAGTGCAGAGCACCTATTCATGATCAACTGAGTACAAAATGGGAAGAATATTTCATTCAGGAAGGTATGTTGTTTAAAGGTATTCAGTTGTGTATATCGAGAGGACAAATGAGAACTAATTTGATGAAGGAGAAACATAGTACTGGTTTGGCTGGACATTTTGGTATTGATAAAACTTTGAATTTTCTTAAGGAGAAATAATTTTGGCCACAGTTGTATAAAGATGTTCAGAAATTTGTGAAAAGTTGTGGAATTTGTCAAGTTGCAAAAGGAGTAAGTCAAAATACTGGATTGTATACACCGATTGTTGTACCTGAGAAACCTTGGACTGACATCAGTATGGATTTTGTTCTTGGCTTACCAAAGACAGTAAGAGGTAATGATTCTATATTTGTTGTGGTAGATAGATTTTCAAAGATGGCACATTTTATACCTTGTAGAAAGACATCAGATGCAGTACATGTAGCAGATCTTTTCTTTAAGGAAATTTTTAGATTGCATGGATTACTGAGAAGTATTATCTTTGACCGAGATGGTAAATTTGTTGGATACTTTTGGAAGACTCTTTGGAGGAAGTTTGGCACTGAGTTGAAATATAGTTCTACATTTCACCCACAAACCGATGGATAGACATAAGTTGTAAACAAAAGTTTGGGAAATCTTTTGAGATGTTTAGTTGGAGACACAACTAGTAACTGGGATTCTATGTTGGCACAAGCAGAGTTTGCATACAATAATTCAATGAATAGGAGTACTGGAAAAACACCCTTTGAGATTGTGAATGGCATACAACTGAGAGGTATATCTGATTTGACATGCATTGCTGATGAAAGTAAGAGAAGTGTTGAAGGAGTGAAATTTGCTGAGTACATGAAGACATTGCATGAAGATATGAAAATCAAGCTGGAAGAAAGTAATCAGAAATACAAAGATAGAGCTGATAGATCAAGGAGACATAAAATTTTTGATGTTGGTGATGAAGTGATGGTTCATTTAAAGAAAGATTGATTTCCTATTGGAACATATGGGAAGCTGAAGATGAAGAAGTTTGGACCTTGCAAGATTTTGAAAAAAATTGATAGTGGAAATGCATTTGAGATTGACTTACCTAATGACATGGACATATCATCGATTTTCAACATTACTGATTTGTATGAGTATCATGAACCTAATGAAGAAATGACAGTACCAATGGAATATCCTAAGAAGCAGAATGAAGAAGTTGAACGGATTTTGGAACAAAGAATTGGCAAGAGTATAAGAGGTAAATAGTATATGGAATATTTGGTAAAGTGGAAGAATAGACCGATTGAAGACAGTTCATGGATTTCATAGTCTGAGTTGGATGTAGCTTGGACCAGACCTACTAAATGATTCAGAGAATCATTTCTAAATAACCCTAGGTGTTTGATGTAGGAGCATCTCAGGTCCTTGGCAATCCTGTGTCACCAAAAAGATTTTGAAGTTTGTTTGTGTTGCTCGGTTCTTGCTTTGACCAAGTTGGTTAGTAGTTGGTTAGTTTCCTTTGGTTACAGAGTATGGTTGGTTATCTCCTAGGTGGTTGGTTGTTTCACTGGTGCTCAATGATGCTTGTCTATTGCTTGATCATCCTTTCTTACCAAGTAGTTTATTTTGAGTTTCTATTGAGGCCGACTTGTGCATTGATTAGGGTCGCAGATTTAATGTTGGTATCCATCATTGGGAAGCATGTGGTCCCAGATTTGACCGTTCCTTCTATTGATTTTGGATCTGAAGGCCAACTCAATTCGGTAGCCTCTTGTATAAATATAGTTGTTTGGTTAGAGTTTAGGGAGTTAGTTTTTTGGTAGAAGAAAGAAGATAGTAGAATCAAGATTGTTGGCAAATCCTCGCATGTTTAAGGACTTCTATAATTTATTGTAATATTTGGCCCTAACCAGGAAGGCCTTATAGCCTGACATGTATGAATCAATTTGAATGAAGTTAATGACATCTATGATCCTGCTTTCTCTCTCTCACTGTGTTGTTATTGCTTCCGTGAGTTGTTGAGTAGGGTTGGATCTATAGGGTGCACCATCATTTGGCCCCTCAGTCCTACCCTTGCATCATTATATTTTCATGTTGGTTAATTGGAAAGACAATCAGTATTAGTTTCAAATTTGTGGTTGCACTAATTTACCCCCCCTTGTCCCCTCTTAATGCCTTATAATACTAACATGAACACCAACCTATGTCACTCAATAAAAATAGCTTTTGATCATACATATCATGAACCATTCAAGCTGAGGACACACATCCATGTCCTAAACTCACCACCAAGTTAGCAACCAAAGATATTACATCACCAATCCACATCGAACTAAAAACTTAAACATTGTCTCCACTGAAATAACAAGAAAATTATCTTTTGATACTCCAAACATAACATCATCAAATTATATGGTGAACCTCTACAACTTGAAAATACTAAGTACCAACATTCCTCAACCATTCTACAGCTTAGCAACAAATGATCTGAATACTCTATCCCTACCGAAATAAAACTTCTAACTAAATAAACTGGGAAAGTGTTAGGAATAAAAGATATGTTTACATTAACAAAAAAACATCAATGTCAACACATATATGCATGAAATCTCCAATAATATCCCCCTTTGGAATTTATGGCAACATAAGATGTGAAAAATCAAATCAATGCACAAAGAAATAATATCAACAATATCCACATTATATCAGTCTCTCCTCCTAAGTCTAATACTTCTCTACAAGACTATCTCTCCCTTATTTATCTTGTTTTTCACATGGCTATCTCTCCCCCTTTGACATCAATGAAAAAGGAGCATATATGCACTAATTCATAGAAGTCAAACAAAAATTATCTTAAATTTGAACAACATACCAACTACTCATCCTAAGGAGTAGTCACCAAAAGCATCAATCTAGAATAAGGATAATTATGTTAAGATCATTGGGCTAGTGAAAATATATGCATCTCTAACTCCAATCAAGAGGGGCTATCACCCCAAGCTTACCTCAGAGATAATCAAAATAATCCTTAGGCAAGGGCTTCATGAAGATACTTAAAATCTGCTCTTTTGTAGACTCATATTTGAATTTGACTTCCTTTTCATTCACCTTATCTTTCAAGAAATGGTACTTTATATATATATATACTTTTTTTTTTAATGCAACACATGATTCTTTGAAATATTGATAGCACTTAAATTATCACAATAAATAGCAATAGGCTCACCAAAACTTATTCTAATATCTTCTAACACTTATTTTATCCAAGCAACTTGAGTACAGTTCATAGTAGTGGAAACATATTAAGATTCCACAGTAGATTAAGATATACAAGTTTGTTTCTTACTATCCTAAGCAACTAAATTCTTCCCCCAAAAGAATTCTCTACCTATAGTACTTTTCATGTCATCCACATTACCTATCCAATCAGTATTAGTATAAATATATAATTTCAGATCATCATCTTTAGGATACCATAGGTCATAATCCATTGTCCCTTTCAAGTATCTGAATATTATTTTAACAAAAACATGTGATTCCTTTGGTTCTATTTTTAATATCGCAATAATGTAAACAACATTCATTATATCTAGTCTAGTCTGAGTCAAGTATAGTAATCCATCGATCATTGATTTGTACCTTTTTTATTAGCAAGAGGGGTATCATCATTCTTTTTTAATTTGCAACCAATAACCATAGAAGCCCCAATAGGTTTGGAATTATCCATTCTGAATCTCTTCAATAATTCCTTCACATACTTAGACTATGATATGAAAATCCCTATTTCTGATTGAGTAATTTGAAGACCAAAAAAGAATTTCATCTCTCCTATCATTGATATCTCAAATTCCTTTTGCATCTCATTAGAAAAATCCTTACTCAACTTTTCATTTCCACCAAAAATAATATCATCCATAAATACTTAAAAAATTAAGATATTTTCATGATCAATTTTTAAATACAAATTACTATCATCAGATCCTTTGTTAAAACCAAGTTTCAACAAATATTTATCTAATCTTGCATACCAACCTCTCGATGCTTGTTTCAATCCATACAATACTTTCTTCAGTCAGAAAACCATGTCATCTTGATTAGTCGAAGGAAACCATCTATATATTCAATGTATAATTCTTCAAACTCTCCATTCAAGAATGTAGACCTAACATCCATTTGATATACTTTGAAATATCTATAAGTAGCATATGCAAGAAAAAAATTTAATTGCTTCAATTATAGCAATAGGAGAAAAGGCCTCCTCAAAACCAATACCTTCTATCTATGAATATCCTTTGAAAATCAATATAGCTTTGTTCCTTACCACTTCACCATCTTCATTCATTTTTTTTTCTTCTAAAAACCCATTTTGTTCCAATTTTTGGAGATTTGCCAACAAGCCAGTGTTGATTGTATGTTTGTCATTGATGACAACATATGGTATGCAAGATGTGTTGTAGTTCTATGTAGAGAGTCTTGAACATATGTTGTATGGTTATGTTATCAACATGATGTCATAGACACAAAGGTTGATTCTGAGTGCAAACAGTTGTGTAGTTGTTTGTAATAGTAGTTTTTCTGACAATGTTACAAGAAGAGTTTTGTATGTGATTCACAATATAATTATGTTGGAGCCTTGCATGTTTATATTTGTGTTGTAGACATATTTGTGAAGCTATGTCCATGGACACATAGTTATTTGTGTAGTTAAAGTTGAGTTATGATGTTTCTATTTGTCTGTTACAATTTCTAGAGATTATTTGTTGGAGCCGACAGTGTTTATATTGTTTCAGCAGTTGCGCCTATCATTTTGATATGCATGTTTGGTTTCATGTTTGGTGATGAGTTAAGAATGTTTGGTTAAGAGTGCATAACGTATTTCATCTTGAGAGTAAATTTTCAGTTAAATTGATGGAGCCGATAGTGTGAAGCGATGCATCTACTCATATTGGGTTGTGCGGTCCCTTTTTGTGTTGCGTGCTTGGTTTAGCCATTGGAGATGTTGTTGGAGAGTTGTAGTGTTTCTCTAATATGATTTCAAGAAGGTTATAATAGGCCAACTTGATTATATATTTTGGAGAAGGCTACTTATAGCCGGTCAATTGTGATCACTAAGTGTGATTGATAGAGAAGAGTAGAAGATGTGAATGTATTCAGCCAGCATAGTTGAATCAATCATCAGTTGAAGATATATGTGAAGAAGTAGAGAGTATATTCTATTCATTGGAAATGATCAAGACAAAAGGTCTAATTCCCATCTGACCAAGATCCAGATATAGTGTGTATATGTTGTGCAGAAGGTTGCAGCCTTCACCATTGAGCAGTGAGCTCCCAGACAGTGTGTCCTCACCTTTAACAAGGTTATTTATAAAAGAGTCCTAATAGGGTCTAACCCTTGACCAGGTCATTGTACTTCAAGCATTGTAAAGATTAACTCCTAACAGGGTTGTAATATCTTCTAACAAGGATCATTATACTCCAATGTAGTTTATAGTGGGTGCTAATTCCCACTGGGGTTTTTACCTATTTGGTTTCCCCATAACCAAAATTGTGGGTTGTGTTTAAGTGTTATCTTTTTGTGTATGTGTTTAGTGTTCTTCTGTGCTAAATTGGATAGAGAATTGAATCTTGTATATAATTGATTCACCCCCCCCCCCCTCTCTCATTTATCTCTTGGGATTATTCCTAACAATTGGTATTAGAGCCAAGTGCCTCAGAGAGAAATTTTAATAGCTTGAGGTTGATCAGATGGCGTTCTTTAGAAAAGAAAGTCCTAAGTTTGATGGAGAGAATTATCTAGACTAGAAGAACAAAATGATAACACATTTGCAGTGCATTGGTTTTGAGATTTTTGAAGTAGCTACTCAAGATGTTCAGATTCCCTCTCTAAAAGATCTTGTAAAAGATGATGCAACTATTAAACAAAAGGAAATGTTCACTCAAAATGAAATTGCCAAAGAATCCCTTATCAGTGCCTTATCTGACTACGAGTTTTCAGATATTAAGAAAGTAGATAAAGCCTGCAAAATATGGAAGTATCTAGAAGACATGTTTGAAGGAGATATCCAAGCCAAGAATGCACGCATAAAGACATGGAAGAAAAGATATAATACTTTGGAGATTCTACCTGAAGAGAACATCAGAGCCTACAATCAAAGAATTAATGAAGCAATTGCAGGAATCAAGAACAATGGTGGAGAAATTTTGGAAGAAGACATAATGGATAAGTTGATGACTACTCTGACAACAGAATATGAGAGCAAGATAAACATCCTAGATGAGACTATGTAGTTTTCAAAAGACTTCAAAAGAGAGACCTTAATCAACAAGATTTCAGCATTCGAGATATCAAGATTGAAGACAGAGCCTAAAAGTGAAACAAAATTCAAAGCCTCAATCCATGGCAAGAAATCCTTGAACACTTCTGGTAATTTTGATAATGAATATGAGGATACATAACTAGATGAATTCATTGATATGGTTGCTAAGAAAGAAATAAAAGGAAAAGGAAAATATGAAGGTCAGTTACCATTTAAATGTTTTTCATGTAGCAAGATTGATCATTTTGCATCTAAGTGTCCTACAAGAGTCAAGAAGTAAAAAACTAATTTCAAGCCTAAGTATACAAAAGAATGTTACTATGCTAAAGATGGAGTATCAGATGAAGATTCAGGAGAAGATAAAATTGGATTTATTGCAATTGAAGATATGGAAATTTTTTTTGATGAAATGGATATTGAAGATGAAAAGAAAGCACAAGAGCTAGCATTAATTTCACAAGCAAACATCAAAATAGGTTGGATCATTAACAGTAGATGTTCACATCACATGATAGCAGAGAAAGATAGATTTGTACATCTAGATAAGTACAAAGGTGACATGGTTAGATTTGGAGACAACACTCCTAAACCTATCATAGGTAGAGGAGCTATCACTTTGGATGGAAAGAATAACACTGATGATGTTCTTTATGTTGATGGTTTGCAACATAACTTACTAAGTGTTGGATAGTTACTTGACAAAGGATATCAATTGGAATTCAAAAATAATAAGTGCATCATTAATAACAAAGGAGTAATGATTGCATCAGGTTCAAAGACAAAAGGTAATGTTTTTCATCTTAATTTATAAGCAAGTTGTTTTGTTGCAAAAGTAGATGGTAGTTGGTTATGGCATAAAAGACTATGTCACATCAATTTTGACAATATAGTAAAGATAAGAAATGTAAAGGCAGTAAGAGACCTCCCAAGTATTGCAAAACCAGTTGATATAATATGTCGGGAATGTGTGATGGGTAAGCATGTAAAAAATTTATTCAGAAGCAAGCATAATTCAACAAAAAACAAATTGGATCTAGTGCATACAGACTTATGTGGACCAACTCAAACAAGATCATACTATGGTGAAAGGTACTTTATTTTTTTTGTTGATGGTTATTCTAGAATGATGTGGGTTGCATTCTTAAGAGATAAATCTGAAGCATTTGAGAAGTTCAAGATATTCAATGCTAAAGTTGAAAATGACTCTAGATTAAAGATAAAATGTTTGAGATCAGATAGAGGTGGAGAATTCACTTCAGATAAATTTTATGAGTATTGCAAAGAACATGGGATAAAGAGATAGCGAAGTGAACCTAGAAATCCTCAGCAGAATGGAATAGCAGAAAGGAGGAATAGAATCATACTTGACACAGTGCACACTATCATGATTGAAGGAAAAGTTGCACACACCTATTGGAGAGATGCAGTCAATACTACAGTCTATACTATCAACAAAATTCAATTAAGGCCAGGCACAAACAAGACACCTTATGAGATATGGTTTGGGGATGTACCTACAGTGAAATACTTTAGAATATTTGCTAGGAAGTGCTACATCAAGAGAGATGATGGTGTTGGTAAGTTTGATGCAAGAAGCGATGAAGGTATTTTTCTTGGTTACTCTACTAAAAGAAAAGCTTATAAATGTTTTAACTTAAGATTGAAGAAGATCATTGAAAGTGCACATGTGAAGATTGATGAGAAGTTTATGATTCAAGAGAGATACTATGATTATGCACCTATGATTGAAGATGAACCTAGACCTATCAATAGAGAAGTAGTTGTTGAAGAAATGTTTGACAACATGAAATGACCTAGGTTGGGAGGTGAGCCTCCATGGTTCATTTGTTTTGTTTTGCAGATTTTTGAAAGACATAACTAGCTGGTTTCTATGGAGCTTGATGGAAATTTGGATATATCTTTTGCATGCTATTCTAGTTGTTTGGCTTTGAAGCCCTTGTAAAATTTGTTTAATCAAGGCTATGTTATAAATCCTAGCATAAGACATGCTTGTAATAGATAGAAGGTTAAATTATATTTCTTCCATCTAATGAACTAAATTGAATATGTGATAGATGCAATGATTTCCCCTATGTTGAAAAGAAATATTAGTGTTGATGTTTTAAATGGAATTGTGAAAGGATATCCCCGTCTATGATTATGTTTTCAAAAAGTTTACTTACGTATTCCATTTAAGCTTTCCCTTTAAAAGAAAAGGTTTATTTTCATTATTGAAAAGTTTTCAAATAAAATATATGCTCATTTACATTGTTTCTTGGAAAGAGAAGTTTATTAATTCTTTTTATATTTTATCATTAAGTCTAGAAGGAAGCAAAATGAATGGGTATGTACATAGAAGTGAATGTTGTTAATGTTTCTTTTTATTTATTTAGTCATTATTATGCCTATGCTTCTTCATAATACCGTTATTTTATAAATATATTAATGAACACATATATATCTCGATAAATACATGAGTGTAATAATATATTATATATATTGAATGCAGCAACTATAAATTTACCACAACTGATTTAAAATTAAGTATGTACTGTAAAAAAAAAAAAAAAACTCTTGGTCCATAAATACATATATTATTATTATTGTAAATATATCATGTTAGATATAAATAATAATAATATATTTGTAACTACCGAAATCTAAGATAACATTTCCTTCTGGCACTGCTACTGGTGGCATTGGCCGTCATAGCAGTGGCAGGGCCACTGTTGCTGGAGGCTAGGGGAAGTTGCTAACCCCTATACGCTTTGACATTTTTTTATATAAAACATTTAAACTTGCTCCATTCAGATTACAAACCACATTAAAGTTTAAAACGCAATTTCTTTTGTGTTATATTTAATTTCTTTTTTTTATTATATGAGATATACTAAAAGATTGTTAACTCATCCTTAAGCCTAAATGTAAATGCATAAGTATTTCTCCTTACATGTTCACTGGTTAATAAAATAAAACCTACTTTATACTAATAAATAAAGACTTGGTATAATGTTATTTTCATGTAATCACTCAAAAGAAAATATTTATTGTAGCCAGATTTGTAGGTGAAATAAAATGTTTTTGGACCTGCAATTTTATTCTAATGGGAGATATCCCGTAACCTTAACCAGTTTATGCTAATCTACTGATAAACTTAATCCTAGCAAACCAGAGATGTATGCGTGGAAGCATAATAATCCTTTGACCTTATTTTCTTCTTACATATGGTAGATCTGATTTCTTCATGTTGTAGCCCTGGTATATACTCAAGTATACACAGGGGTGTATACACACTTGTGTGTATATGCACCTGTGTATGCTTGGGTGTATACTCAACTTGAGTTTTCAAAATCTCCAAGGCCCTCTGGTCCAACCTGCAAACCCTTTAATAATGAAATTAGGGTTTTAGGCCAAGTTCTAATTGTTCTAAACCCTAATTTCAGATTAGGGTTAGGGTTAGCCAAGAGGCCATAAAAGTTTATCATTTTAATAATTTTGAATATTGTTTTCCTTTAATGAGTCAGTTATTAATTAATATATTGGACTTTTGTCATCTCCTATTTTATTTCCTTAAAATATGTAGTTCTTTTTATTAATAATGGCTTTTTGATTTTCTTAGAGTTTCCCTATTAATTCGGGATTTGACATGATTTTTGTTTGAGGTGAATTATTTATACTTTTAATTTCTAATCATTCTTTATGTGTGTAGACAATTGGGTCTTGCTTATTTAATTAATTATTCATTATTTATTATTGAGTTGTGGGGGTAAATCTTGCATTTATATATTTTCACCTTTTTGTGATATAGACTATTAATTAATAATCCTTTATTAATTTTAAATGGTGATATTAAATTGTTATGTGTTACACATTATTATTCTATAAAATTAACTAAGGGAATTTAATATTTATTTATTTATTTTAGTATTATGGTCTTAATTTTATTGTCTTAGACTTTTGAAGTGATTCGTATTAGGGTATCATTCTGCATGCTCTCATTTGGTTAAACCCTAGTTAGTGATTTCTTCGACCTAGTGCACCTGACGTAATGGGGATGTCAGAAAGCCAGTGCATGAATCGAATCCCCTTGTAAGCTGTGTGCTTTGGTTGATGTTTTTTCCTCATGTTTCAGTATGAAACCTTGTTATTAGTGACTTTAGAAAAAAAATTGTTGTGTGTGTTTTGCCCTAATTTTGGGCATGACAGTATTATTCAATGAACTTGAAATAAGGGAAGAAGAATCACATAAGACAGATGAGAGAGTCACACCTAATGTTCCAAAATTCACATCTAGATACCATTCAAAATAAGATATCATTGGAGATAAGAACAACAAAGTCATGACAAGATCAAAAGCAAAAATAGTCAATGAAGCAATATGTTTACTTTCACAGATTGAACCTTTAAGTGTTGAAGATGCATGTAATGATTCAGATTTGCATGAAGCAATGAAAGAAGAATTAGATCAAATAATTAAGAATGATACATGGGAATTGGTCCCCAGGCCTAGTGAAAAAAATGTAATTGGAACCAAGTGGATATTTAGAAATAAGATGAATGAAGATGGTACAGTGGTAAGAAAAAAAGGTAGACTATTATGTAAAGGATATGCGTAGAGAGAAGGAATTGATTACTTTGATACATTTTCCCCTGTAAGAAGATTGGAAGCCATAAATTTATTTCTAGCCTATGCAACATTTAAAGACTTTAAGGTATATCAGATGGATGTCAAGTCAGCATTCCTGAATGGAGAATTGAAGGAAGAAGTCTACATAGAGTAGCCTGAAGGATTTAGCTTATCAGACAAACTAGACATGGTATGTAGACTAAAGAAAGCCCTCTATGGACTTAAGCAAGCCCCTAGAGCATGGTATCATAGACTAGATGGTTACTTGACAAAGATTAGATTCAAGAAAGAAGCAACAAATTGTAACTTATTCATAAGAGAGACACCTGATGGATTATTACTAGTTGCTATTTTTGTTGATGACATTATTTTTGGTGGTAATGACAAGCTTAGTGCATATTTTTCTAAAGAGATGTAGAGTGAATTTGAAATGAGCATGACTGGACCTATCAAGTACTTTTTGGGATTGAATATGCAGTAGACAGACAAAGGTATTTTCATTAATCAGTCTAAGTATGTGAAAGAAATATTAAAGAAGTTCAAGATGGATTATTGCAAGCCAGGAAGCACCCTATGATAACAGGAATCAAGCTTTCAAAAGAAGATGATGCTACAATAGTAGAAAAGACCCTATATAAGTCTATGATTGGTAAACTCATATATCTTACTCAATCTAGACTAGATATTTCTAATGCAGTTGGTATTGTTGGAAGATTTGTAGAAAAACCTAAACAAAGTCATCTTATGGCAGTAAAGAGGATATTTAGATATTTGAAAGGAACTATAGACTATGGTTTATGGTATCCTATTTTGGAGAATGTAGAACTTCATGTGTATATAGATGCAGATTGGGTAGGTTGCGTTGATAATAGAAAGAGCACCTCAGGAGGAGCAGTATTTATTAGAGATAAACTAGTTACTTGGACAAGCAAGAAGCAGAATTGTATCTCTCAGTCCATGATAGAAGAAGAGTATGTAGTAGTAGCATTAAATTGTTCTACAATTGTTTGGATCAAGCAGATAAAAGATTTTGGAATCCATATTGATTATCCTATTGTTATCCATTGTGACAACACTAGCACTATCAATATGTCAAAGAACCCTATGATGCATGCAAAGACAAAACACATTGAGATAAAATATCACTTCCTAAGAGAGAAAGTTGTAGAGAAAGAAGTAAAATTGGATTATGTGAGTACAAAAGAATAGTTAGTAGACATTTTCACAAAGCCTTTACTGAAGGATACATTTGAGTATCTCAGGGAGAAGCTAGGATTAATTCCCTTCCTTGGATATGATTAGAGTATACAAAAGTGCATCATTCCTCAGTGACTGATGAATGGTCGACTACTCTACTTTAGGAGTAGTACATGTGCTTATTTTTTTTCACACCCTTTTCCATTGATGTCAAAGGGGGAGTATATAGTCATGAAAAACAAAATAGTTGATCTATTCTAGAAAAGGGGACTATGTAGTAGAAAGGGAGAGTACATAGTAAAAGATACAGCAGTTGGAAAATTCATCCTTGGGGGAGTTTTTTTGAGGAAATGGAGAATGTTATAAAATAATTGTACATTTGGATTGGTGGTGTTTTTCATTCCATATGTTGTCATCAATGCCAAAGGGGGAGATTGTTGGAGATTTGCCAACAAGCCAGTGTTGACTGTATGTTTTTCATTAATGACAACATATGGTATGTAGCATGCATTGTAGTTCTATATAGAGAGTCTTGAACATATGTTGTATGGTTATGTTATTAGCATGATATCATAGATGCAAAGGTTGATTCTGAGTGCAAATAGTTTTGTAGTTGTTTGTAATAGTAGTATTCCTGACAGTGTTACAAGCAGAGTTTTGTATGTGATTCATAGTATGATTATGTTGGAGCCTTGCACATTTATATTTGTGTTGTAGACATGTTTGTGAAGCTATGTCCATGGAAGAAAAGTTAGTTGTGTAATTAAAGTTGAGTTATGATGTTTCTATTTGTCTATTACAGTTTATGGAGATTGTTTGTTGGAGCTGACAGTGTTTATATTGTTTCAGTAGTTGCGCCTATCATTTTGATATGCATGTTATTTTTTGTGTTTGGTGATGAGTTAAGAATGTTTGGTTAAGAGCTCATAACATATTTTATCTTGAGAGTAAATTTTTAGTTACATTGATGGAGCTGACAATGTGAAGCAACGCATCTACTCATATTGGGTTGTGCGGTCCCTTTTTGTGTTGTGTACTTGGTTTAGCCATTGGAGATGTTATTGGAGAGTTGTAGTGTTTCTCTAATATTATTTCAAGAAGGTTCTAATAGACTAACTTGATTATATCTTTTGGAGAAGGCTACTTATAGCCGGTCAATTTTGATTGCTAAGTGTGATTGATAGAGCATAGTAGAAGATGTGAATGTATTGAGCCAACATAGTTGAATCAATCATCAGTTGAAGATCTATGTGAAGAAGAAGAGAGTGTATTCTATTCATTGGAACTGATCAAGACAATAGGTCTAATTCCCAGTTCACCAAGATCCAGATATAGCGTGTATCTATTGTGTAGAAGGCTACAGCCTTCACCATTGAGAAATGAGCTCCCAAACAATGTGTCCTCACCATTAACAAGGTTATATGTAAAAGACTCCTAACAAGGTCTGACCCTTGACCAGGTCACTATACTTCAAGCATTGTAAAGATCAACTCCTAACCGGGTTGTAAGATCTTCTAACAAGGATCATTATACTCTAGTGGAGTTTATAGTGGGTGCTAATTCCCACCGGTGTTTTTACCTATTTGGGTTTCCCCGTAACCAAAATATTGGTGTTGGGTTCAAGTGTTCTTTCATTGTGTTGGGGAGTTGATGGAAAAATATTATGAACTACATTTAAATAATGACACATGCAATATCTTGAATGGTTCTGGGATTGAGATCGCAATAGGCTCAAAGACAAGAGGTAACTTATTTCATTTGAACAATGGTTCTAAATAATGTTTGATTTCTTAAATAGATGAAAGTTATCTATGACATATGATGTTGTGTCATGTGAACTTTGAAAATATTGTGGCTATAAGTTCTAAGCATGTTGTTAGAGATATTCATAGAGTGAAGAAGCTTGCTAACACTATTTTTAAAGAATGTCAGTTGAGTAAGCAAACAAGAGTTACTTTTCATTCTAATCTGAAAAACTATAATGGTTTGTTGGATGTTGTTCATACTGATCTGTGTGGTCCTACAAGGACAAGAAGTTTTCAAGGTGATAGGTACTTCATGATACTCATGGATGAATATTCTAGGATAGTATGGGTGACTTTATTAAAGGAGAATTCTAAAGCTTTTGAAAAGTTTAAGTCATTTAAGTCACTAGTGGAGATTGAAACAGGTCCAAGATTAAAATTCTTGAGATGAGATAGAAGAGGTGAATTCACATCTGGTGAGTTCAATTTTTTTTGTGAGAAGTATGGAATAAAGAGACAATTCTCTACCCAAAGGTCTCCATAGTATAATTTTGTGGTAGAGTGTAAGAATGGGTTCATCACATACACTTCTAGGATCATAATGCTTGAAGGGAATATTCCAAACATGTTTTAGAGAGAAGCAGTTAGCACTGCAAGGTACACTCTTAATCAAGTGTAAATCAAAAGAGGAACATGTAAGAAAACTTATGAAATTTGGTATGGAAATGTGCCTACTATCAAGTATTTCTGAATTTTTTGTAGTAAATTTTACATTAAGAGATGAGGACATAGGAAAATTTGATGCAAGGAGTGATGAAGGTATATTTCTTGGATATTCTACCAAGAACAAGGCATATAGGTGCTATAATAAGAGGTTGAGGAAGCTAGTAGGGAGTACTAATTTAAAGATGGATAAAAGCTTTGAGATTCTATCTAGATATTGTAGATATGATTTTGATGAGTAGAGTTTCAGTGGTAATCAAACAAGACAAAAAAAAATCTAATCCAAGCTTTAAGTGGTTTGGTGAATGCAAATAATGTGACCTATACAAGTGGAGAAGAGGAAGCACAAAGACCTGCGGTAAGGAAGAAGACACCCAGGTATGTCAAACTAAACCATTATGAATATTAGATCATTGGTGATAAGAACAAGGTTATTTAGACTAGGAGAAGGTTTTCTCAAGATCAGGTATGCTTGATCTATGAGATTGAACCAAAGAGTGTGGATAAATCTTGCAAGGATGATCATTGGGATGATGCAATGGAAGAAGAGTTATCACATATCGAAAAGAATGATACATGGGTTCTTGTTCCAAGACCTAAGGATAAGAATATTATTGGTACCAAGTGGATATTAAAATACAAGTTTAATGAACAAGGAGAAGTGGCAAGGAACAAAGAAAGATTGGTGTGTAAAGGATACACTCAAATGGAGGGTATTGACTATGATAAAACATTTTCTCTAGTGACAAGGTTGGAAGTGGTGACGTTATTTCTTTCTTATGCTACTCATAATAACTTAAACGTATACCAAATGGATGTTAAGTCTACATTTCTTAATGATGAGCTAGAAGAAGAGGCATATATAGAGAAAACCGATGGTTTTCACATGACAAATCAATTGACCATTGTATGAAAGTTGAAGAAATATTTATATGGGTTGAAGAAAGCTCCTAGAGCTTGGTATTCCAGGCTGGAAAAATATTTGCTTAAGCTCAGCTTCAATAAAGGTACTACAAATAGTAATTTGTATTTTAAGTTAGATAATAGGAACATTTTAATTGTAGAAGTGTTTGTAGATGATATTATCTTCAATGACAATGATAAGTTAAGTCAAGAGTTTGCAATGCAAATGCAAATTGATTTTGAGATGTCCATGATATGAGAAATGAAATTATTTTTGGGACTACAAATTATGCAATTAGAGGATGGGATTTTCATATCTGAATCCAAGTATGTAAAGGAAAAATTAAAGAAGTTCAGGTTGGCCAAGTCCAAACTAGTAGGTACACCTATGGTGACAGGTTGTAAGTTTTTTAGTGATGATGAGTCCCCTAAAGTCAATTAGTATAGATATAGATCAATGGTTGGTGGCCTACTTTAATTGACTCATACAATACTTGATATCATGAATTCAGTGTGTCTTGTGACAAGATTCCAAGAAGATCCTAGACACAATCATGAGGTAGTTGTGAAGAGGATATCCAGATATCTACAAGGGACAATGGAATTTGGGATGTGGTATCCTAAAGGTAATGATTTCATTTTGTATGTATATGTTGATGTGGATTGGGTAGGTGATGTTAATGATAGTAAAAGAACAAGTGGTGGAGCTTTCTTTTTGGGAAGCAGGTTAGTCTCGTGGATGAGTAAGAAGTAGAACTTCATCTTCTTATCTACTACAGAGGCAAAGTAGATTGTTGATGCTAGAAATTATACACAAATTGCTTGGATGAAGCAAGTGTTATCAGATATAGGAGTTGTATTTGATGAGCACACTGTTATATATTGTGATAATTCAAGTACCATAAATATCTCTAATAATCCTATCCAACACTCATGGACAAAGAGCATATCAATCAAGTACCACTTTCTAAGAGAGAAGGTGCATGAGAAAGAGGTAAGACTAGATTATGTTACAACCAAGGAATAGATAGTTTATATATTCACCAAGCCATTATCTAAGGATAAATTTTTGTATCTTAGAGGTAAGTTTGGGGTAAATTCCTCTACTGATCAAAACTAAATATGTAGAGGATTGCATCAATCCAATGCAATTTATAGAGATATCATTCAAACTAAATTGTTTTTTGGAGGCTACTACTCAGGGGGGTAGTAAGCATGGTAAGATGTGTTTGATGGTTAGGAAGAGAAGAGCATGATTGATCATAGAAGAGAGATGCCTTTGTCATTAATGTCAAAGGGGGAGAAGAGCATGTGAGAAACAAGATATACTTAAACATAAGAAAGATCCTTAGTTAAGAAGATGAGTGAATATCTAAGGGGGAGTAATTGATAGAGAGAAGAGTATGTAATAAAATTGGAACCTAGGGAAGCTTTTTATCAGGGGGAGCAAAGATAGAGAGATCCTAAAGGAAGATGAGTTAGAGAGACTCTAAAACACAATGATGAATATTGTGGATATTATTGGTAGTATTGTTGATTTCCTTTCTAGGATGGAGATTGTGTTGGTTTCTAATTTTATTATGTGTTTCTCATATCATATGTTTCCATCAATGCCAAAGGGGGATATTGTTGGAAATTTGGATGTGTTGTCATTGATGTCAACATATCTATTTGTGTGGTTTGGCCAGTGGAGAAGTATGTTTAAAGGTTTGGTGAGGATTGGTTACTAAAGATGAGGAGTTGTGCACCTCATTGGATGATGTAGAGGTTTTCTACTTATTCAATGTCAACTTTTAGGGGTTGACATGATAATTTGGATGAGTTATGATGTCAGGATTTGTGACTCATTATTTTCATGTTTGTCATTGTTGACAGGGTAGAAAAGATTGATTTGTTGTTCACTTCTAGTTTGATATTTTTTGTTTCACATATGGGAGTGTGATCAAGACATGGTGAGTGTCATTAAATTGAATGGTTTATGATTCAAAGATCCACAAGGCATATCTTTTTTCTCACAAAGGTATTTGACAACATGCTTGAGGTTTAAGCATAAAATGTTGGCAAATCCAATGGCCGGAGTGGATTTGATTATTTGTGTGTTATTCATGATGCCTAAGGATTTTATTAAATTATTTTCCTATTGATTTGGTAGTCTACATCAATCAAGGTGATGATATTTGAAGTGTTTTTTCATTTTGTGTTGGTTTGTCTTGTGTTCTTAGCCGACATGATTGGAAAACCATTTTATGATCGATTGATAAGATGTTTTAAGGTGGTGTTATGATCTTGAGGTGTTTGATAAGGATCAATGTTATATTTTGGCTAACATACTTGATCAAAATTATTATTTTTTGGCTCGGTGAAATGAAAATTTGAGAGCTAGGTTTTTTCCATCTATGGTTGGTGAATTATTTAATGATCTAGGGAAAAAAATATGAGTGTAGATGTGTAGTAGACACATGTGTTTCTTGAAAAGATAAAGTGAAAATGTGTTGGAGGTTCAATCACTCATCTGAAGGAGTTAGAGAGGATTTGAATAGAGATCTAATTGAGATTTTCTAGAACTAATCTAGGCATGAGATAGATGCTACTATATAGTTAACAAAGTTTCTGATTATAGTCAAATCGACCATTATAGTGGTCTTGTAAGGTGAAATCATTCCTTATGGTTGTAGCCCAAGGAATTTTTAGTAGTGAGCTCTAGGCAATATTCCTAAATGAATGTGCATTCCTTTTTTGTAATAAGCCTATACTTCTAACAAGGAATCAGTCTTATTGTGGGTTCAAGCCCCACCATGGTTTTTCCTCTTAGTTTCTTGATGATTTATGTCCCTTTTTATGTACTAATTATTTGGGTCACAAGAAGATCCCTAATCCCTATATTTCCATTAAATATCCTAATCTGAATAAACTCTTCCTAATTCATCTGAAAAAAATATCTTAGAGATATTTATATTAGTAACTTGATCAAACCATGATGGGATACAAAATTTAGCTTACCACTTTGTACTTCAGATGCCATGTTGCATAGAAAATGATAGAGGACATTTGGAATGGTCATTTACCTCCTATGCCTGAGATGAATTAACAATTTTAAGTGCACAAAGTGGAGGTTAGATTGCTTGCCTTCACATGTAAAATATTTGATAATGTATACTGTCATTTGGATCCAATATGGGGGCAATGATAACCTCTTAGTTCCTTTCTTGTCCACATTTAATAGAGGTTCAAAGGGCCTTGTAAACTTATCCCTAGAACTCCTAGAATCCATAGACTCGAGATACTTCTCACCAATAGATGGTAACCCCAACACCTATTTTATCTTATCTTTCTCATCTATCACCTTTAAGCCCGTCACTATGGATTGATCTCCATTTGTGAGAGTCTAGATGAATTCCAAAGAAATTTCAACATTAAACCCATTTCACTCGATAAAATAATCTACCCATCCACTTTGGTGGAATCTAGGTTCACAAATTGGATCTTACAGTACCGTATTATGAATTGTAGGTTCATTATGCATGAGTTTTCCTCCCATTATTTCCCTTCAATCTCTGCCTTGAACTCTATCAATTCTGTAAAACATCCTCCCAATTACTCTAGAAATGGTAATTCCTCTGCAAACTAGTAAGCTCCTAAGAAAAAGTTACTTCATGCAATCTCCTTTCTGCACTACCTCCTGCAACCTCATGAAATTCCTTATAACATCTCTACAAATTTGTCACTATGTCACCAAGATAAACTCATCTAATTTTCCCTTTTTGGCATAATAATGTTATCACAAACACATTCATGTCATTCAAGGCTTGGACATACTAAAAGGTTTAATTATGAATAATGTGGCACCAAAGATAGTATTATCTAGGTGAGTTCAAAATTTTAAATATGGGTCATATCAATACCTTTTTGGTATATAAATTATCATTTCATCCCTTTTCAAAATATTTTTAATAAAAGAATGACATGATAGCTTGGAATTTGTAAAAAGGTAGGCATACATAAAGCTTGAGAAGACTTAAATCATGATGTGACACTTGTGTACTTCCCCCCAACCAAAAGGTTGACAAGTGTCCACACATGTCCACAAAAGGTGGTAGGATATACTAAAAGTAAATTCCTATGTAAGATATACATTTTAATTATGCATAAAATAAATAAAGTATCATATGCATTTAATATACCAAATATTAATGTACATACCTGATCTGTGCAATAAATTTTGAAAATCCAATAATTGTTAAAGTTGTTGCATATAGACCTAGTAACCTAGAGAAGTGGAAATGGAAATTCAATGATATTGAGATGATTATGGAAATATGTGAAGTGAAATGAATGAAGTGGAGTGTGGATTTATTAATGAAGAATTAGACTACTACAGGAGGTGGAAATATTTATTATGACCTCTTATATGCAACTAACTAGGCAGGAGGTATGACCTTAAGTCCACCTTCTAAAAATGTAGTAAGTTTAGAAAATAGACTTGCATTGAATTTATACATGAAATCCTACTTAGCTATTGGATTATGATATAACTTTAACCAATGATCATTAACTAGAAATTTGAAGTGAACAGGATCTATTACTGAAAGTTGGATAGCTCCATTTGGGAAAAAATCGGCTATCTCATATGACCCAATCCACCTAGTTTGTATCTTACCCATATTTTCCTTGTACCTAGAATCATATAGTAGTGCTCAATCTCCTTGCTAAAATCTCTTTTACCTAATGTATTTATCATGCCACTTAATTCTGGTTTTTTATAACTTCAGTATGGTGGAGTTTTGATTTCCTTAATTCATCTAGAACGTTCAGTTGCATAAGAATATCTTGTTGGGTTGTATTTATGTCCATATCTATTTCAAGGGATATTATTAGATTCTTGTGCTCAAAATCAATAGAAATCATAGCTATTTTTCTATACAACATCTCAAATAGTCTTAAACCTCTTGTTGTCTTCCAAGATGTCTTATATGCCCATATTGCTTCCAGAAGCATGGTTGTCTGATATTTCCTATGCACAACCACTATATTTGTAAGAATGATCTAAATTTCCCTATTTGTTATCTCTACTTTTCCATTTGGTTTTGGGTGATAGGGTTTTGACTTCTTATGCCTAATATTGTATTCACTGACCAAGGTTGTGACAAGAGTAGAAGTGAATTGGGCTCCTTGTTCAGTGAAAATATCCCTAGGAACTTTGTAGTGGGTAAAAGTATCCTCATAGAGAAATTTGACATCCTTTTTTTCCCTTTCATGCTTCATGGCCTTTAATTCAACCCACTTGGTCACATAATCAATGCATACTATGATATAATAATTTTCATTGGATGGAGGATCAATAGGACTGATGCAAAGGGTTTAGGTTCTAATGTTTCCTCCAAGGTTCCTAACCTTATCTAACCATCCAATGGTTAATCTTAGTGCTATCTTAACCACTTTGGATCTCCAAGATCATTTTCACCAACTTCTCCTCCAAGGTATAGTTGGTATCTAGAAGATACACTACTTCCTAGACCAATTAGGCCTTTAATTTCCTAAACTTATACTCTAGGACTTCCCCTCTAGAACCCCAAACCCCTGCTTAGGATCTTCAAACACTTCATTCTT
Organism: Chamaecyparis obtusa; assembly: GCA_027943335.1. Lineage (NCBI taxonomy): Eukaryota > Viridiplantae > Streptophyta > Pinopsida > Cupressales > Cupressaceae > Chamaecyparis > Chamaecyparis obtusa. The sequence continues at coordinate 489,659 of BSBK01011129.1, read as the reverse complement.
GCTTCCAACTAGGTTCTTGACACTAAAACATCATTTGGAACCAACCCATACACTTCTGGATACATTACCAAGTTAATAGGCTTCAAACTTAGTAGGAGGCCTAATTGGCTCAATTCCTATTAGGCCTATTTTTACTGATTTTGGCTTCAAGATCCCAAAATATCCAAACAACCACATATAAAAATTTGAAAATATTTAAGGTTTCTATCAACCCCTTCCAAATCCAATGTTTTAGCCTCTGGATGCACCCACAACCCTACTTACTAGCAGGCCCTAGTTTTAAGCCTATTAATTAGGCCTCTGGACCAGTCTGCACAAAAGACCATCAATTTGATCTCCAAACTTCCAAAAACTTTCCCAAACCTCTTTAATCCTTTAGGGGAATCTTATATTTTTCCACAAATTCATCTAAGTTATTTTCCCAAAGTCATGGGTATGTGTATTCACTCCTTTTATACCCTGTCCTGGCTCACCTGTCTTCAACAATCAACAATAAGACTTCCAATCTAGCCTTGAAGCCTTAGTGCCACAACACAAATGAAAAAAAAAACTATATGTACAAACTCTAACCTAACATCCCCTATAATTTTAGGCATTTCCACCAGTGGATGTTTAGGTTAGAGCCATTTCAAGCTTGGTGGCTCTGGAAATGGCTTTCACAGACCAATAGCTTGTATTGCTTGCCAAAATTCACTCCACTAACCTATTACCATAAGAATCAATGTATTATAAAGATAAAATACTAAACTAAACTTCCATGGATCTGGATCACTCTAGTCAATCCATACATGTCATACAACTCATAGAGAAAACTTGCAAACAGTGAACAATTAACACATAGCATCCATAAAGGAAGTTCTAAATCATGAAATTCAAACCAAAGCTTCATTAACCTTATAAATCCATGATCCCCATGCTCATATACCAAGCATGGGTGGTTACAACTACCTGAACCTCCATTTGAGCAACTTTTCAAAAAGTTGCAAAAGTTGCTCGAGCAACTTTTTGCCAAAGTCCCATTTGGCCTATTAGACCTACTCAATGACTTAGGAAGGACTCCTAAGTCCCAAATAGAACATTTAAGGTCCTAAGACCTTATTTAGGCCATTCCTAACCAAATCCATCACCTAGGGACTATTGAGTCCATTTAGACCAAATGGATCACCTTAGCTCATTTGGCTCTTACAAACATATGAAGGGATCCAATCCAAAGGATCTTATTCCAAACTCATAAAAAACTACCACAAACTCCCCTATGATTTCAGGCATTTCCATCGGTGGATGTTTAGGTTAGAGCCATTTCAAGCATGGTGGCTCTGCAAATGGCTTTCACAAACCAATAGCTTGTAATGCTTTCCAAACTTTACTCCACTAACCTATTACCAGAAGAATCAATGCAATATAAAGATAAAACACTAAACTAAACTTCCATGGATCTGGATCACTCCAGTCAATCTGTACAGGCCATACAACTCATAGAGAAAACTTGCATACAATGAACAATTAACACATGGCGTACGTATAGGAAGTTCTAAATCATGAAATTCAAACCAAAGCTTCATTAACATTAGAAATCCATCATCCCCATGCTCATATACTGAGCATGGGTGGTTACAACTACCTGAACCTCCATTTGAGCAACTTTTCAAAAAAGTTGCAAAAGTTGCTCAAGCAACTTTGTAAAGTTTCTTAGCAAATTTTTTCCAAAGTCCCATTTGGCCTATTAGACCTACTCAATGACTTAGGAAGGACTCCTAAGTCCCAAATAGAACATTTAAGGTCCTAAGACCTTATTTAGGCCATTCCTAACCAAATCCATCACCTAGAGACTATTGAGGCCATTTAGACCAAATGGATCACCTAAGCTCATTTGGCTCTTACAAACATATGAAGGGATCCAATCCAATGGATCTTATTCCAAACTCATAAAAAACTACCACAAACTCCTAAGACCTCTAAATCACTCATTAACTCATCAAGGTGGGAGGTTCCCTGCACCAAGGACCTAGAAATTATAATCCCCATTTATCAAATTGTGTCACCACCACCTATGGGTGTAGGGTAATTTCATCTACTATGGTTGGTATGCCAATCCTCTAACACCTATCACACTTTATTGCATCCTTATGAAGGGTAGGTCAGTCATATCCTCAATTTAGTATCTTCATAGTTGTTGTCTTTACTTCAAAATTATCTCCACATGGATAATCATGGTATGCATGCAATATATCATAATTATCATCTTCTCTCACACAAATTATCATTACTTGATTTGGCCCAGTACAAAATAGGCATCTTGTTAGCCTTGAAAAATTGAAGCTTTTCTCAAAAAGTAGCCTCTTCTCCTTTGGTGAAAAGTGAGGAGGAATATTGTTGGAAACCAAGTAATTTTCTCTATCAACATACCAAGGGGTATGAATTGTAATGGATAATAAGTTCTCATATGGAAATGAGTCATCAATTATGTGTGTTATCCTTAGTTATCATCCTGGACAAGAAATCAGCTACTACATTTTCTTTTCATGTCTTGTAAACAATAGTAATGTAAAATTTTTGCATTAACAAAAACCATCTTCGTAATCATTCTGTGATTCAAGGTTTGTTCATGAGATACTTAATGGTTGCATGATATATGTGAACAAATATTTTGTATCTAGTAATGAAGTGCTTGAATTTATTTAATGTATTGATGACTGCTAACATCTCTTTTTGTGTGACTATAATTAAATCTAGGTCCTTGCAGGTTTTTGCTAATAAAATATATGGCATTTTCTACTATTTATTCCTTATATCATAGGAATATTCCAATAGCATAATCTAATGCATCAATATGCATGTGGAAAGGAAGTTCCCAATTAGGTCCTTTCAAAATTGGTGCTCGATTAAATGTTGTCTTCAAATCATAGAATGCTTTCTCACATTGGGGTGTCCATTAAAAATCAACATCCTTTGGTAACAGATTATACAAGAGTCCATCCATATTGAAAAAGTCTTTTATAAATCTTCTATAATAACCTGCATGACGTAAGAAACTTCTAACATATTTTTTCTTGATAGGAATAGTAGTGTTGAAGATGACCTCAATCTTGGTAGGATCCACTTGAATGCCTACTTTTGAAATATAATAACCAAGTACTATCCTTCATGCATCATCATGAAACTCTTTTCAGTAATTAAGGACAAGTTATGGTCTTGACATCTCTGCAATACTTTCGGCAAGTTATCCAATGATTCCTCATAAGTAACATCATAGACAACAAAGTAATCCATATAAATTTCCATGTAGCCATGTGAGATATCTAAAAATATACTAATGAATTCCCTTTGAAAGGTAGTTGGAGTATTTCATAAGCCAAATGGTAGAAGAAAATAGGCATAGGTTCCCCATGGATAGGTAAATATTGTCTTCTCCTGATCTTTAGGTGCAATTCTTGTTTGGTTGTAACCACTAAAACCATCTAAGAATGAAAAGTATTTCTTACCTATTAAAGAGTATAACACCTGATCAATTTTTCCCTGAGTGGTAAAATATCCTTCTTAGTTATTTCATTAAGCTCCCTATAATATATAGACTCTCCACTTTCCCCCTTTTTGGAACTATCACAATAGGTGATACCCATTATCTATAAGAAATGGGGTATCTAAATCCTACATTCAGTAATTTATGCAATTCTCCCTTTAGTATTTTTCTTAATGCGGGATTAATCCTCCTTTGAGCTAAGTTAATAGTCTACAATCTTCTCTAATCTAGATTCTATGTGTGCATAATTTGGTATCAAGACCTTTCATATCATTGTATTCCCATGCAAATGCTTTCTCTTAATATCTAAGAAATTTTGTCAAAGCTAATTATTTCTCCTCATTAAGCTTGTTGTCAATGTTCAAACACTTTCCTAGTAAAATATCTAATTGCTTCGTTAGTTAAATCATTATGACTTCACTAAGGCAAGGAATTTTAACTTCATTCAGCAACAATGTATGAAGCATGTCTATAACTATAGGAAAGTTAGGTGAACAACAAGAAAGAAGGATTTTTTGTAGTGGGCATGCTAGATAGGGTGGACCCAATGGGTTCTCATCTAATCCATAGTAATTTTGAATGATATTGGAGAGTACCTCATCTTCTTCTTGTATATGAAGAAACAGATCCCTTTTTATCATCATGAGTTGTGTCACAAACTTAGCTTCCTCTACCTCCTCTCTTATATCAGGCCACATTGGCTATCCCAAACTAGGTTTTAGTTATGTTGGAGGATATAGGGAAAGATTCTTAGTAGTCAGTCCATCTAAAATGGTCATGTCCCTTGATCTAAAACCTATAAAGGAGTATATTTTAGCCAACCGTGGTCTACCCAAAATAATAGGATAGCCTCTTAGAGTTTCCTTAGGTGAGAGAATCATAAAATCAAAAGGGCATTTCCAAGATTCTAAGGTCACCACAAGGTCTTCTACCATTCCATCTAGTTTAACAATAGAGTTTTCAAGTAGTTGCAACAAAGTGGGTGTAGGCATTAGGTTGGTATTATTGATATGTTGCATGATATCCTTGGTCATTACATTAATGAAAACTCCTAAGTCTTTTAAGGAATTTTGCACTTGAATTACATTTATGACAACTCTTACCATAGAGCTACTAGGGTCAAAGCATTTAGGGACAGTTACTTTTCCAAGCATTATATCTTCCAACTAACCTACTACATGAACTATCTAAGGGTCCTTTTTCTTCCTCCCTGGTTTCTTTAAACATGTATTTTTTATTACTTTTCTATATATTGGGACATATTTGATGGCTTAGAATAGAGGTATCTTGACACAAATATGCTTCAAAAAGTCTATTAGATCAAAGTTTGACTCTTTTTTTCTCTTTGGTCACTTCTGCCTTTAACCTTTGGGGAAATAGTGGCACTGGAATAGTTTTTTGAGGCAGCTCTAACTCATTTGACTAATTTGGTTGAGTAGGTGTATTATGGATACTATCTTTCTCTACCTCTTTTGTAGATAGTTTAGTTGTGACTAGTAGAGAGTGTTACAAGTAGTAGTTGTCGTTGCACCAAAATATTGACTTGTCAATGCCCGATACAACCACTAGACTTATAGAACACATGAGGTTGTTAAACCATGTCATGAATCTCGAAGGGAGACATTGGTGATTAGTCCAACAATTCCCCCCTCAGTGTCACCTGAGGGGATTCAAACCTATGGCCAAGCTTTGATACCACTTGTTACAAGTAGTAGTTGCCGTTGCACCAAAAGATCAACTTGTTAATGCCCGATACAACCACTATACTTATAGAAGACATAGGAGGTTGTTAAACCATGTCACGAATCCTGAAGGGAGATGTTGGTAATTAGTCCAACAGAGAGGGTGCTGGTAAGGTTTTTCTTGACCTGAGATGTCTATCACTAGTGCCAAGAGCATATGTGGGATGCTAAGTTGGATCAACACAGTAGACAGGTTGTTTTTATGGCTTGTTATTAGGATTAGGAATAAATTTTGTTGGCAACTGGGTAGGCCTAGGTGAGCTAGTAGTTTGATTCGGAGGAGGCATTATGGATTTTTTTTGATGTTGTGGAGGAGAATTCATGTATCCAATGGGTTTGGCCATTTTTTATCACCCCTCCATTGGGATGTCTATTTCCAATTCCCTTAAGGTGGTTATCAACCTCTTTGTGGTTACTGTCAATTCCCTTGGTTTTGTTTCCATTAAGGGTTCTAATAATTAGGTCATGGGTTTTGAGGATTGCTCCAAGGATGAGGTGGATAAAATCCAAAATTTACACTATATGGTGGTTTCCATTAATTATTAGGAGCATTTGAATTTGAATAAGGACCACTAAAATTTAAGGGGTCTTGTGGCATACCTTACCTTGGATCTAATGGCCTTCTTTATTAAATGAATAAAATTTGGTCATTATCTCCCTCCACTGGCTTGAATTATAGTGGAATTTTCTTTCTCTCTATGTTAGCCACCATCTTCCATCTGCAATCCTTCTTCTATCTACAATGGGGGAAATATTTTGGTAACATTGCCTCTTCCTCCTCCTGCTTCTTCTTGGCTTGCATTGTGTCAAAATGGGTATCCATATTTTTGATGATGTCTTTCTTGAAGTTTGATAGTAAATGTGTGATTTCTGTCATTGAGAATCCATTAGTAAGCTTGAATTTTCCATAGTAGGTTGATAACCTCTTCGATTCTTAACAACTACTATAGAATAGTTTTGACATATTTTCCTGATTTCTTCCCAATTTTCTTGGGTGATATCTCCTCCTCCTATCAAGGCCAAGGCCTCTATACAACCTCCACTTATCCCTCTAAGGAAGAGAAACTTTTGAGACTCTTCATTAAGTTGATGGTGTGGGGAGTTCTACAAACTAAATAAGAACCTTGAAATATACTCCTCCAAAATATCATCTTATTTTTCCTACATTCTAAAGATGTCATCCCATCTCATGTCACTTCCCCTGCAATATAATTTGTAGTTTTGAAGGAATATTTCATTCATCTCATCCAAATTAATCATAGAATCTCTCTCAAGACCCATAAACCATCTAAGGTTGATTCCTTCAGAGTAGCAGGAAACAAATTAAGCCTACAAGCATATGTGGTGTAGTCATCTCTTTTACAAAGAATATCAAATTTTAAATAGGAATGTATCTGAGTCCTCTATTACTAGGTCATAAAACTTAGTAAGGATTGAAGTAGTGATGTTTTTTAGGTTATTAATATCATTCTAGTTAGTGATGGGGAATTCAAAAGTTGGTCAATTAGGTATTTCCATCCTTGGTCGAATCCTTGGTTGATAAACTACCAAAGAAATTGCATTAACAACCTGATTTTGATCAAATGGTTCCATAGGTGGAGTATTTATATTAGAAAATATGTCAGCAAAGGGATTTGGGTCAACTAGTTCCTTTGAGGAAGAGGAAGATGAGGGTGCTAAAATTGTAATTACATCGACATATGGGTTTTCTTCTTCTTCTTCTTGGTGAATAAATATCTCACCTAGTTGGTTTCCATGATAAGTATCATTAGGAAGGAATCTACCTAAGGCATCTCTTCTTCTTTCTATATGAATATGATGATAACTCAGTAAAAACAATGGGTCTTAACTTATTAAACTAAAAGATTTCTTGAAACAAACTACTTCAAATAAATGACTGCAAAGGTGTTCCTAATTTTACACCATCCCTAAGAATGATGCCAAAAATGTTGGTCTTCTTCAATGGCTTAAATAACTAGGCTATAAAACCTTAACTCATGGATTATAAATCCATTCCAAGTATCTATCTTAGTCATTTCAAAGATTCATTTCATGTCAACCCAAGGACCTATTACTTGAAATGGGTTTGCAAAATGTATGCACTATCAGTTTGTAGCAATGTTCTTACAGCTAAAAAGAAAACAATGTTGGAAGTAGATTGCATGGAAATAAATAACTAAAACACCCATAAAAACTATCATTTATACTGCATCCAAGTAAAAAACTAAAATTAAATGTATTGACAACAAGTAGGAACTACTCTTCTTTCTTTGGTTGTAGGAATAGTCATAGGAAGTATTTCCTAGTGGACGTAAGAAAATTCAACCATCAAAATAGTGACTAACTATTTCATGCAAAATAAATACTAAATTATACATTCATAATACTCACTAAGTGGTCCCCCTTAGTGAGTTCCCTAAAAACTCAAATATCTTCTATAAACTCATAATATCATTTTATTGATCACAAGTGTTGTTACATACTAAGAAACTAAAAATTGTTGTTACTATAAACTTAAATCTAAAAGATACAATGGTTGTGTTCTCTCCCTCTCTAACTAACTCTACTAAAAGATTACCTACACCTTATTTATGAGGGAAACTACAACTAACCTTATCTACCAATGAACCCAATCCCATGCTAGTAGAAGGGTTTTGATTTATTGCAGCACAAAATAAGGAGTCATGCTCCAAGATAGAAATAGTCAAGTTTGTTTCTTGATATATAGAAAATATAGCATAATCAAATACCCCTAAATATAATCTTCTTCAACAATGAAATTAAGGTTCGATTATGAATCATTATGGCTTCTTGAGCATGGTTGTTGAATTCCCCATGCTTGGACTTTGTCTTCAACCAACTGTTTTGCTAGAACCTTCCTATTGTAAGACCTTGGACCATTGACTTGCTCTTTATATATGACATCATTAGAATGCACAAAAACATAGACATATATACTTATTAAGTTAGAATAAAAATCCATTCATTAACATGCATAATTACCATGAATATCCCATGTAGAAACATAGGTGTACATTAAGCTCATTTATCCAACCAAAAAGATATAAAGGATAGGTTTATAGTCATGATAAATAGTCTAAGAAAGTCATCTAAAAGTCAACATAGAACAGAGGAAAATGACATTGAAACCTTATCATAGCCTAGGAACTTCCTAAAGATCTTCTAAAAAGTATAAAACACATGAAAGAAATGAGCCATTAAATGGGCTCATTAGGTGTAGTCAATCCCAACTCCTCCAATGGCTACACACACATATTCATAGTGAAAAACTATTGTATGAGGTGGAATGAGGCCATCACATGTAAAAGTAGCAACGCATACATAGTTCTCTACTTCCTAGAAGACCATATCACCACCTAATTTAAAATGCCTTTTGCCTTAGTGTGTGATAATGGTTCTGCATTTTCAACTACCCAACTCATGTAGTGGGTCTATCAATAAAAAGTTACCTTGAATTTCTTGAGTAACTACTACCCTCAAAGGAATGGAGTATAAGAGTTTTCCAATAAGAACCTCCTTGATGTTACCAAATTCCTACTACAATGGTTATTCCCTAGAAAGAGGATACCAAAAGTTGATGTATGCCCTTTGGGTAGACTACACCTAAGTCAAGGCCACTCTCAGAACTTCCATGTAATACCTAGTGTATGGCCAAAACCTTGTTTTCCCTGTAAACTTGTAGATCCCAATCTTGTAGTTTATGCAAGAATTTTACAACCAAGAAAATATGGTGGATATTTTCCTCCTTAATCTTCTCTTCTTGGAACAATAGAGGGATAATTCCCTTGAACACTTTTCCAAACATCAAGCCATTGTCAAATGTTGGTTTGACAAAAGATCTCAATACAAAGCCTTCTAGATTTTGGACCTCTTCCTCCTATGGTATAAGGCCCAGGAAAAGAAAGGTGATCACACAAAGTTCTAAAGACTCTAGTTAGGACCCTATCAAATTGCATAAATCTGTAGTTCCAACACATACCATGTTAGTCTCTTAACCAAAGAACCCATCCAGTTGCCTGTCAATGAACAATCCCTGAAGCATTACTTTGAGCATCGATGTATACTTCCACCCAATGTATTCAATGTTTGTTGCATATTTTTGTGTAGTGTCTCCTTGTAAATCACCCCCCCCTCCCCCCCATTTTTTCTTGGTCTACACCCTTTTGTACATATTGTACATTCTTTCTTTTCCCTTGTTTGTAAAGTTTCATTTTTCTTTGCTTTTCTTTTCTTTGCTTTCTCATCTTATTCATTTTTGCTTTATTTTTCCCCTATTTTTCCTCTAAGAGACTGGTATATTTGGTATGACAAGTGGTAAACCCATGGGGAGACTTGCCTTATGCATCTTGGGAGTCTAATGTCCACATATTGTTTGTGATAACCAATTATAAATTCATCCAAGGTATTTTTAGCACATGGTGAAAGAGTAAGATAAGACAACATTGAACATGGGTAGATCTGATGATTGAAAGGTGGAGAGTATTTTGAGAAGCTATCTACCTTATTTCATTTGGAAAAAGGAAAGACATGTTGGAGATTTGCCAGCAGGCCAGTACTGACTATATGTTTGTCATTGATGAAAACATATGGAAAGTAGCATGCGTGGAAGTCTTATGAAGTAATCTTTCAATATATGCAGCCTGGACATGATATCAGCATGATATCATGGGCACAGAGTTTAACTGTTAGTACAGACAATTATATTGCAGCTGGTGTCACCAGTGTTCCTAACAAAGTAACAGACAGTATTCTATGTATGGTTGTCTATACAGTTATCATGGAGCCTTGTGCACTTGGATATATGTTGAAGATATGTTAGTGATGTTTCACTTATGGACACATAGTCTGATGATGAATGCAAGTGATGTTATGTAGTTGCTATTCGCCAGTAGCAGTTTCTTGTGTTTGTTCAGAAGAGCCGATAGAGATTTTATTGGTTCTTGAGTTGTGCCTATCTTGAGGGTATGCGCCCTTGGAGTTAACCTTGGAGGAGTGTTATTGATGTTTGGTTAAGAGCACATAAGTTAATTCAGCTTATAAAGAAAGTTCCAATTGTTTTGGTAGAGCTGAAAGTGTGTAGCATGCATCTACAATTATTTTATTACAGAGGTCCCAGAATGAGTTGCGTGAATAATAGAGCCAATAGAATGTTTGTTGGAGTTTATTATGGTTTCTCTAATATGATTTCAAGGTGGTTCTAACAACCTGACTTGATTATATCATTTGGAGGAAAGATATTTATAGGTAGTCATTTGTGATTTCTGAAGTGTGGTTCATGGTTGATGAAGCAGAGTAGAGTAGAGTGTGCGAAGTGTTGAGCCATCAGAAGAAGGTCTATGTGACCAAGTAAAGTACTTGTGCTATTCATTGGAACTGATCTAGATAGTAGGTCAAAGCACAGTTCACCAAGATCCAGATATAGTGTATATCTGTTATTCAGAAGGTTGTAGTCTTTGCCCATTTGAGTAGTGAGCTCTCAGACAGTGCATCCTCTCCCCTAACAGGAAAAATTGTAAAAGACTCCTAACAGGGTCTGACCCTTGACCAGGTCTACTGTACTTAATATATTGTAAAGCTACTCCTAACAGGGTAAAGGATCTTCTAGCAAGGATCATTATACACTAGTACAGAATATTAGTGGGTATCAAGTCCCACTGGGGTTTTTACCTATTTGGGTTTCTCCATAAACAAAATATTGGTGTTGCATTCATGTGTTCTTTCATTATGTTTATGCTTTATGTTTAAGTATACTTAATTGGATAAAGAATTGAATCTTGTAGATAACTAATTCACCCCCCCCCCCCCCTCTTAGTTATCTCTTGGGACTATTCCTAACAATTGGTATCAGAGCCAAGTGCCTCGGAGAGAAAATTTAACAGCTTGAGGTTGATCAGATGGTGTACTTTAGGAAAGAAAGTCCTAAGTTCGATGGAGAGAATTATCTTGATTGGAAGAACAAGATGGTGACCCATTTGCAGTGCATTGCTTTTGAAGTTTTTAATGTTACCATCAAAGTAGCCAATATTCCTACCTTAGAAGACCTTGGAAAAGATGATGTTACTGACACACAAAAGGAATTGTTTCATCATAATGCTATTGCTAAAGAAGCCCTTATTAGTGCCCTATCTGATGGTGAATTTTCAGAAGTAAAAAAGATAGATACAACCCATAGAATATGGAAGCACCTAGAAGACACATTTGAAGGAGACAAACAAGAAAAGGATGTGTGCAGAAAGACATGGAAGAAAAGATACAATGCATTAGAGATGCTTCCTGAAGAAAACATCAAAGCTTACAATCAGAGGATAAATGAAGCAGTTGCTGGAATCAGGAACAATGGTGGAGAGATATCAGAAGAGGACATTATGGATAAAGTAATGACTACTCTTACTCCAGAATATGAAAGCAAGATCAACATCCTTGATGAGACCATGCAGCTTACATCAAATTTCAAGAGAGAGACCTTGATAAGCAAGATCTCAGCTTTTGAGATTTCAAGATTGAAGATAGAACCAAAGAATGAAACAGCTTTCAAAGCAATAGTTCATGGTAAGAAATCTACAAACACTTCTGGTAATTTTGATGATGATGATGAAGATAAAACACTAGATGAATTTATTGCTATGGTTTCCAAAAGAGAAAAGAAAGGAAAAGGAAAATATGAAGGTCAATTACCATTTAAGTTCTTTTCATGTAATAAGATTGGTCACTTTGCATCTAAGTGTCCCACTAGAGCTAGAAAGTTCAAAAAGGATTACAAACCTAAGTATTCTAAGGAATGCTACTATGCTAGAGATGGAGTTTCAGATGAAGAATTAGGTGAAGAAGAAATTGGATTCATTTCCATTGTAGACAAAATAAATAACAAGACAATTCATATAGACAAGAAAGAGAATTAGAAGCTAGCATTGATTTCACAAGCTGACATAAGGATAGACTGGATTATAGACACTGGTTGTTCACATCACATGATAGGTGATAAAGGCAAGTTTGTTTATTTGGACAAATACAATGGAGGTATGGTCAGATTTGGAGACAACACTCCTAAATCTATAGTTGGTAGAGGAGCCATCACTTTGGATGGAAAGAACAGTACTGATGATGTTCTTTATGTTGATGGTTTGAAACATAACCTTCTCAGTGTTGGATAGTTACTTGGTAAAGGCTATCAATTGAAGTTCAAAAATGACAAATGCATCATTAACAACAAAGATGGTGTTATGGTTGCATCAGGCACAAAGACAAGAGGTAATGTTTTTCAACTCAATTTAGAAGCAAGTTGTTTTGTTGCTAAATTTGATGACAATTGGTTATGGCATAAAAGACTATGTCATATCAATTTTGATAACATAGCAAAGATAAGCAATGTAAAGGCAATAAGAGATCTACCTAGCATTGCAAAGCCAGTTGATACTATATGCAAGGAATGTGTGATGGGGAAGCATGTGAGAAATTCATTCAGGAGCAAGAAGAATTCAGTAGAGAACAAGTTGGATCTGATTCATATAGACCTATGTGGTCCAACTCAAACAAGATCATACTATGGTGAAAGGTATTTCATTTTGTTTGTTGATGATTATACTAGGATGATGTGGGTTGTGTTCTTAAAAGATAAGTCAGAAGCATTTGATAAGTTCAAAATATTCAAAGCTAAGGTTGAGAATGAATTTGGATTAAAGATAAAATGTTTGAGATCAGACAGAGGAGGAGAATTCACCTCTGACATATTTTATGAGTACTACGAAGAACATGGCATAAAGAGACAATTAAGTGCACCTAGAACCCCTCAGCATAATGGAATTGCAAAGAGAAGGAATAGGATCATCCTTGATACAACATGCACCATTATGATAGAAGGAAAAGTTGCACACACCTATTGGAGAGATGCAGTCAATACAGTAGTCTATATTCAATAGAATTCAATTGAGGCCAGGTGTAGACAAAAAACCTTATGAACTATGGTTTGGTAATGTTCCCATAGTAAAATACTTCAAAATCTTTGGAAGCAAGTGCTACATCAAGAGGGATGAAGCAGTAGGCAAGTTTGATGCAAGAAGTGATGAAGGTATTTTTCCTAGTTACTCTACTAAAAGTAAAGCTTATAGATGTTTCAATTTAAGATTGAAGAAGATCATTGAAAGTTCTCATGTAAAGATTGATGAAAAGTTTATGATTCAAGAAAGATATCATGATTACTCACCCATGATTGAGGAAGAACCTAGACCTCCACTAGTGAGATAGTTATTGAAGAAATGTTTGACAGTATTGATGTGTTATTCAATGACCCTAAGACAAGTGAAGAAGAAACTCCCAAGGCTGATAAGTTAGAATCACCTAAAGTTCCAAAGTTTACATCAAGAAATCATTCCAAGATAGACATCATTGGAGATCAGAGTGCCAAAGTCCTAACAAGTCCCAAGAAAAGAACTTAGCTAGCAATGAAGCGGTATGTTTACTATCTCAAATTGAACCTTTAAGTGTTGAAGATTCTTGTAAGGGTTCAGATTGGCATGATGCTATGAAAGAAGAACTTGATCAGATTATTAAGAATGACAATTGGGAACTGGTCCCAAGACCTAGTGATAAAAATGTGATTGGAACAAAGTGGATATTCAGGAACAAAATGAATGAAGATGGTATAGTAGTAAGAAACAAAGCAAGATTAGTATGTAAAGGATATGCACAAAGAGAAGGCATTGATTATTCAGACACATTTGCACCTGTAAGTAGATTGGAAGCTATTAAGTTGTTTTTAGCTTATGCTACAGTCAAAAACTTCAAAGTTTATTAGATGGATGTCAAGTCAGCATTCTTGAGTGGAGACTTAAAAGAAGAAGTATACATTGAGCAGCCTGAAGGATTCACCTTATCAGACAGACCTGATATGGTATGCAGATTGAAGAAAGCCCTCTATGGACTTAAGAAAGCCCCTAGAGCATGGTATGAGAGACTAGATGGATACTTAAGAAAGATTGGATTCAAGAAAGGAGCAGCAGATTGTAATCTATTCATTAGAGAGACATCTGAAGGTTTACTACTTGTAGCTATATTTGTTCATGACATTATCTTTGGAGGTAATGACAAACTCAGTGCTAAATTTGCAAAAGAAATGCAGAATGAGTTTGAGATGAGTATGATTGGTCCTATCAAGTAATTTTTGGGACTAAATGTGCAGCAGACAGAAAAAGGATTTTTTATTAATCAGTCAAAATATGTGAAAGAGATACTGAAGAAATTCAAGATGGATGATTGCAAGCCAGTAGGAACCCCTATGATCACTGGATGCAAGCTTACTAAAGAAGATGATTCACTAGCCGTAGATATAACATTTTATACGTCTATGATTGGCAAACTCATATATCTTACTCAGACTAGACCTGATATTTCCAATGCAGTTGGCATAGTTGGAAGATTTACAGCAGAGCCTAAACAAAGTCACCTCATGGTAGTAAAGAGAATATTTAGATACTTTCAGGGCACTATAGATTATGGTCTATGGTATCCTAATTCAAAAAATGTTGAGCTTCATGTGTAAATTGGTGCAAATTGGGTAGGATGTGTTGATGATAGAAAGATTAATTCATGAGGAGCAATGTTTCTTGGTGTTAGACTTGTCACTTGGACAAGCAAGAAACAAAATTGTATTTCTCAGTCAACAATAGAAGTAGAGTATGTTGCAGCAGCCCTGAATTATTCTATAATTGTTTGGATCAAATAGATGATAAAGGATTTTGGATTACAAATTGATTATCCTATTGTTATTCACTATGATAACACTATCACTATCAATATGTCAAAGAACCTTGTGATGCATGCAAAGACAAAGCACATTGAGATCAAGTATCACTTCCTAAGAGAGAAAGTGGCAGAGAAAGAATTCAAGTTGGACTATGTGAGTACTAAAGAATAGTTGGCAGATATATTCAAAAAGCCCTTGCCTAAGGATACTTTTGAGTATCTCAGGGAGAATTTGGGAGTCATTCCCTTCCTTGATTCTGCTTAGAGAAAGAAGGAAAGGCATTAATCCTCAGGGACTGGTGGAAGGTTGACTACTCTACCTTAGGAGTAGTACCGGTGCTTAAAATGAATGGCACCCTTTTCCATTGATGTCAAAGGGGGAGTATATGTAGAGTCATGAAAAATAGAAGTAAAAGGAGGAGTAATATACTAAGGGGGAGCAACATTCAGTTATGACAGCAGTACAGTTGAGGAAATGGAGAATATTAGAAAATATTGCAGCAGATGGAGGATTCATCTTTGGGGGAGTTTTAAAGAGGAAATGGAGAATGTTATAAAAGAAATGTTCTTTTGGGTTGATGGTGGTTTTTCATTCCGCCATCAATGCCAAAGGGGGAGATTGTTGGAGATTTGCCAGCAGGCTAGTACTAACTGTATGTTTGTCATTGATGACAACATATGAAAAGTATCATGTGTGGAAGTCTTATGCAATAAGCTTTTAGTATATTTAGCATGGACATGATATCATCATGATATCATGGGTGCAGAGGTTAACTGTTAGTACAGATAGTTATATTGCAGCTGGTGTTAGCAGTATTCCTGACAGAGTAACAGACAGTATTCTATGTATGGTTGTCTGTATAGTTATCATGGAGCCTTGCGCACTTGGATATATGTTGAAGACATGTTAGTGATGTTTTAGTTATGGATGCATAGTCTGATGATGAATGCAAGTGAAGTTATGTAGTCACTATTTGCTAGTAGTAGTTTCCTGTGTTTGTACAGAAGAGCCAACAGAGATTTTATTGGTTCTTGAGTTGTGCCTATCTTGAGGGTATGTGCCCTTGGAGTTAATCTTGGAGGAGTGCTATTGATGTTTGGTTAAGAGCGCATAAGTTAATTCATCTTACAAAGAAAGTTCCAGTTGTTTTGGTAGAGCCAACAGTGTGAAGCATGTGTCTACAATTATTTTATTAAACATGTCCCAGAATGAGTTGCGTGCATAATAGATCTGATAGAATGTTTGTTAGAGTTTATTATGGTTTCTCTAATATGATTTCAAGGTGGTTTTAATAGGCTAACTTGATTATATCATTTGGAGGAAAGATATTTATAGGCAGTCATTTGTGATTGCTGAAGTGTGGTTCATGGTTGATTAAGCATAGCAGAGAAGATTGTGAGAAGTTTTGAGCCATTAGAAGAAGGTCCATGTGACTAATTAAAGTACTTTTTCTATTCATTGGAACTGATCCAGACAGCAGGTCAAAGCGTAGTTCACCAAGATCCAAATATAGTGTATATCTGCTATGCAGAAGGTTGTAGTCTTCACCCATTTGAGCAGTGAGCTCTCAGACAGTGCATCCTCTCCCCTAATAGGGACAATTGTAAAATATTCCTAATAGGGTCCAACCCTTGACCAGGTCTACTGTACTTAATATATTGTAAAGCTACTCCTAACAAGGTAAAGGATCTTCTAGCAAGGATCAGTATACACTAGTATAGAATAGTAGTGGGTATCAAGTCCCACTGGGGTTTTTACCTATTTGGTTTCCCTGTAACCAAAATATTGGTGTTGTGTTCATGTGTTATTTCATTGTGTTTATGTTTTATGTTTAAGTATACTTAATTGGATAAAGAATTGAATCTTGTAGATAATTGATTCACCACCCCCCCCCCCCCCTCTCAATTATCTCTTGGGACTATTCCTAACAAGACACACATGAAAAAAAGTAATCAAGTAAATGGAATAGGTCAATAACACTCAAACCAATCCCAACAATAAAATATTATGTGCTATTATGGGACCTTAGGATCCTCTCTCGCATGAATGTTGTAAAAGTGATGGACCATTGAAAGAAGTACTTTTAGTGAGAGAAAACTTGTAAAGCTTTGTGAAAGGAGTATTGCCTATCACATCCTATTAAAATAAAATAAAATCAAAGTATCAAGAAGAATGAGAGACCTAAGTATCTCATTTGCATGGTAGCCATAGTATAAAAGAAAGGGTGCCTAGCACACTCACATCAAAGATTTTATTAAGAGAAAATCAACTATTTACAAAATTGACCTTCATAGATTAATTTATAATACTTCTTATACAAATTAATCTATTAAGTATAATTACTAAAGAATAATATAATTAAATAATATATTTATATTGGGATTCTAAGACAGTAATATTCTCACAAGTATTATGGGTATCGAATTCTCATATTTATGAAAATAATAATGAGCAGTAATTCCGAAGGTAAGATCCATAAATTTGAAATGCTTCAAATATAGTTTTGTCTTTGTCCTCCAAACATAAATTATACATATCAAGACATATATACAAGAAGATAGATTTTCTCACTAGTTTTTCTTTTAAGCCTTTCCTTGATAAACGATCCCTAAATTTACATATACAGAAGAAGGTTTAGATTCGCATCTATGATAACTATAGAAAAACTATCCAGTGAAATTGAAGCATGATCCCCTTGTAAAGACTCAAGGCTTTTTAGCAGATTATCTTGTGACTGAGGTTTCAGAGAATAAAATAAAGTTAGACTACATCGGACAAGAGTAATCTCTTATCTGAGTTAACCCTCTACTTTAAAGACAAAAGGCATCCTCAGTAGGGGGTGTCTATTATTAGGGAGGCAGTTGTAACTTATTTTATATTTAACGCTGACACTGCAACTTCTATCCTTACATTTTTAAATAAGGTTGACAAAAATTAGCATTTCTTCCTCTCTTCAAACACACCCCTATATTGGCCTTTTTCCTTGAGGTTAGCTATTTTTGAAGCCTATATAGAGGACTCTATGTTGACTCTAAGAGAAGGATCATCATGACTTATTAGTATGCATGTATTGACTCATTTAGCAGGCTTCATGGCCTATAGTCTATAGTCATTAGAGGATATATTCCTCCTTTCATCTTGATGATTACTCTAATTCTCGATTAACAATTGAATTTCCATTTAAAGAAGAGTAAAGGCATGGACAAATCTTTTTCTGATTCTAGAATGTAGTATCTTTTTCAATCAAGGATTTCTTTCTTTCAACTTTAAATAGATTTAATGTAATGTTAGTATTTCTTTCTAAACACTATGGGGAAAGATGAAATTTTATGATGTAATAATTTGTATCTTAGAAAATAGTTTCCTTTGATAGTTTTTAGTAGTTAATAGGCAGGTCTCGAGATCCATCTGAATGCAATGGAGAAATATTTCTTCTTTTGGTAAAGGTAATTAGTCATTATTACTCCAACATTTTAATTATCTCAAGTGTAGATTTTCAGTAGCAATAGTGCTTCTTTACAAAGACTAACAAGGATCTTAGTCAAAGATGAGATATATCAACAGGAACAGAGAAAAGAAATAATGCATACAAAACTAGAGGACAATATTCCTTAAGAGTAAACATGGGGCATTCTAGCAAAACAAGAACATCAATTTGGGGTCTCCAAACATTCAAAGTTAATACAATAAAACACAAAGTCGATTCCACCTCATCTTTCTATCTGTCAATGCAACTTTTGTAAAGCATATCTAATTAAGAGGGAATGCCCTCTGAGAAACTTATGTATCAGAATCCAGACTAAGTTCCCAGGCAAGGCTGGAGGTTTTCTCAACCCCACTCTTTCCTACCAGGGTCTGCACATAGTGGGGTCTTCTTTGTAACATTTTTTATGATTAATAAAATTTCTTGGCTTCGACCTTTTACCAATATACATATATATATATATATATATATATATATATATATATATATATATATATATATATATATATATAATTAAATAATAATTAATAATATTAACATCTATAAATTAATTTATAAAATTCCTAATATAATTACAAAAAATGATAATATAACTACTTTAGCTCCCAGAAATTACATTATTGTTTAACCCCACTTACTCCATAATGCCCTTATAAGCCAATTGATTCTAAATCAAATTTTATTAAGTCAGAATAACATAACTAAAATGCAAATTAAATACACTTATTAAAATTATTTTATTTTATTTTTCTCATAAAAACCACTTTACCAAAATAGACATCCTATATTAGCCAATTATATTCACTTATATATATATAAACTACCAAACATTAATTTATATTAATTAATAATTATCAATTAGTTGTTAGGGATGTTTTGGTTTTCGAGTGGAAAATCAACTTCAATAAACTATAATTTTGTACTTGTATATGACGATGACTCTGGGGTTTCTTCCTAATTCTTGCACGGACGAGTCCTTGAATTAGTTATATTAATATAATTATGGTGGCCTGCCCACTTTTGTCTAAAAAAAAAAATTATCAATATAAATTAATATTAATAAAAATATAAATTAATATTATATTAACAAATTATAATTTAAATTAATATAAATAAAATTTAATTAATTAAACCCACTCAGCATTCTTTGCCATGAGTCCCCTCCTAGTGTTTCAAGATGTGGAATTTTATGAAGGCATGCAGACCTCTTATCAAAGATAAGGTTTCATGGAGTATTGGGGATGGTGAACAAGCTCTTTTCAAGGAGGATTCTTGGGGTGGATACCCAATTTTGAAAACCCTTATAGGAGATCATGTATCTACAGATTAGCTTAAGGAGAGGGTGGGTATTTATGTTAAAGACTATATGGTCATCTTGAGTGGAAATCATACTCTGGGATGGAGATGGGAGATAGGAGGGAACCCTAATTTATCAACAAATTTCAAAGATAGGTTGATAGAAATCTTGGAATCTAGGATAATCTCTCCCAACTCTCGGGAAGATAGGATTGTGTGGACAAGGTTCAAAAAAGGGGAATATATCATGCCAAAGATGGGTATAAATCCCTTTATAAGATTCATTATCTCTCTAGAATAGAGTTACCTATAGACCTATGTTGGAATAAAGATTGTTTACTAAAGGCAAGTATGTTTGCATGGGCAGCCTTACAACATAGGATATTAATAGCAGAAAGGTTTTCAAAAATGGAATTTCAAGGACCTTCTAGGTGTGTTTTATGTAGGAAAGATGTTGAAACAGTGGATCATATTCTCCTGAACTGTGAGTACTCGAACAAATATTGGGTATGGTTGATGAAGAAATTGAATTGGAGGTCAGCTCTACCAAACAATATTAGGGACTTATTTCAGTATTGGCCCAAAAATAAAGGAAAGGATCTATGTGAAAATTTATGGATTGTTTCTCCCTCCCTACTAATTTGGAAAATATGGAAAGAAAGAAAGAAGAGAATTTTAAAGGAAGCATAAATGAAGACAGATTAAATTACCAACAAATTGGAGGCATGTATTGTTGAGATAATAAATAGTAGAAATGATCTAAGAACTAAGGGTCTAAGATTTACTAAGTGTGACGATAAGATCAAAAATATATGGTCAAGCCTTAAACTTTCCCCCTTGAGTGAAATATCAAAGAAGGATTCAGATGAGTTGTTGAAATTTTGTGTTTGGGAGGCACTGATAGAGGGATGACACAAACTGAATTTTAATGGGGCTTCCAAGGGTAATTCGGGAGTAGCAGGTATTGGATGTTGCATTCATAACTAGGAAAGGAAGTTAATAACTAGTATAGCATGTCCTATAGGGATCAAGTCCAATAATGTTGCTAAATTCAAAACCCTTTTAGAAGGCCTGAAAGCATGCAGGAAGCTAGGTATTGACAGGGTTAAGATTCAAGGAGATTCTTCCCTAGTAGTTAATTCTATTAGAAAAGGAACAACACTGAATTGGTAGTTAGATTGAATTGCTAATCAGACTATGGAACTTTTACAGCAGCTGGAAAATTATCTAATTTATGGGTGGATGTGTGAAAATTTGTATTGGATGACTCTTTAAGAAGCTAAGGGTTAGGGGAGGAAAGGGTAGAGTAAAAATATTCAAAGCAATGAAGGTATACATAGACTTTGTGTCAAGATAGGATAAATAATCTTTCATCATAGGTAGATTTTTGGCAAGTGATTGGAAGACATGATAGAAATTGGGATTGAGCTTTAGTCAGGAGAAGGTAATGGTGATGGTAAGTTTTTAGATGGTGTGCATTCCTATTACCCCTTCAATTTTATTCAATATATATCTTTGTGTGTGTGTCTATATATATAAGATTTTCTATAACAAGGTATATATATAATCAATTTCTTTTTAATTCTATAACCAAATCATGCTCATATATATATATATATATATATATATATATATATATATATATATATATATATATATATATATATATATATATATATATATATATATATATATATATATATATATATATATATATACTCATGTGTGTGTGTGTGTGTGTGTGTACACATACATACATACATATTGGAGTTGATGAGTAAACAACCCACATCTCCCAAGAACATCTACACACAAACACCTGTCATAGAAAGAGAGAGAAGCAAGAAGCTAGAGAAGCATGAATGCATGGATTCATAAAAGAGGAGACATTCTTAATGTGCAAAAACAAATTTTGCAATTAAATAAAATGAATGTTTCTCAATTATCTGTTACAAGATAGATCAATCATTATAAAAGGAGATCAAAATCCTAAAAGGGTAAACAAACCTAAGTTGCATGATAATAATTAATAAAGTAATTAATTATTACTCTAACACCCCCCCCCTTGAGATAAACTTTGGGAGAAGCTAAAAACCTAAAAAAGAACTATTGAAAGCAAATGGGTCCCGACAACAAAAGGCCTGATCAGGTACCCAAGTACAAAAGAGAGTCTCTATAAAGTAGAGAAATAGAGAAAACCACATGGGAAAAACTCAACTCTATAAAGAGACAAAGACTAGTCTGAAGGACTGAAGAAGCCTCCAAAACTAGGAATGTTCCAAAAAATAGGAACAAGGATGAACATGTAGAGCATCACTGAAGCAAGAAGCTACAAACTCTGTCAAGAAGTAATTGATGATCTAAAGATCCTCCACTAAAATATGACTAGGTAAAGAAGATTGTAATTTGCATGAGTGCCCTCAAATGACACTACTCGAATTAGAAGGCAAAAAAAGGAAAACAACGTAAGTCGAAGATACAAAATACTACAATCTGCACAAGTGCCCTCAAATGACACTACTCGAATCACAAGGCAAACAAAGACAAACACCTGAACTCAAAAATATAGATGACATAAAAACACCAAAAGTCTGATGGGTTGATCAATCAAATCTGGAAGAGTGTGTCCAAAAATAGGAAAGAAAGAGTGTTCATATGGTAAATGATCCATCTCATCGGAATGCATAGGTACCCAGCCACTGCATCCACCTAGTACATAGAATCAAATATTGAATACATAGCTCACACTATCAAACCAAGGAAGTAGTAGAACCAATAGGAGAAACCCCCCCATAATGTTCATAAGGGAGTAATGATAGGTACACTAAAAAGATCATACAATATGAACCGCATGATACTAAAAACATCAAAGGTGCAAAGAGAGTACAAACAAAAATAGAGATACCTGAGGCTAATGTCATTGGAGGAACTCTCACATGATAAAATTAGATGGAAAACAAAGGTAAATATCAAACCCTCCTGACACTTTATAATGGAGTGTGAGTACAAAGAGAGCGAACATGTGCAAGATCCCATACGTGCAATAAAATGACACTTTATCTTAGTACGTGTGCATAAAAGAATGATACAAAAGTGAAGTATACACTACTCAAAGAAGAGTGAAAGCTACTGAAACCAAAAAACAACCAAAGACCAGCCATCTCTCAAAGGGAAGAGATTACAGGACCTATAACATCCAAGATATACACCAGATTACAAAAATGCAAGAAACTGAATAAAATATACATGGAAAAGAATCTAGAAAAATGACTCACGGCACTAGAAAGGTCTCAGAACAATCTTTTCAATGATATATCATTTTACAACAATGGAGTTTGGATGTGCAAGATAGAGCTCTCAGAGTGCAAAATTAAACATTTGGCTTTGAAATTTAAAAAAACACCACAAAAAAGAAAAATAAAAAATTCAAACCTCCAGATCTGGATAGAGCTCGGAACTAGCTTTCTAACGATATCTCGTTTGCCTGATTTCTACATCATATGCTCCAGTTATGAGCAAAAAACCAACTACTGTGCTAGATGGCCCAAAAATGGTGGCTGGAAGTGCTAACATGTGCTGACATTAGCACTTCACAGGGTGAAAATTGATGACCATATGGCCATCATAGCAAAAAAATAATAGGCCGTCGGGGCCAAAAAAATTGGGCCCCTGGTCGCCACATGACAAGGGGCTGGCAAAAGGGCTTTGTAGCTAGGGGTTGGTCCCCCATGTGACAACCCACAGCTCCCAAGAACACCTGCACAAAAACACCTGTCACAAAAAGAGAGAGAAGCAAGAAGCTAGAGAGGCTTGAGCACATGGATCCATGAAAGAGGAGACATTCTTGATGTGCAAAAACAAAATTTATAATTCAATAAAATGAATGTTACTCAATTATCTATTACAAGAGAGATCAATCCTTATAAAAGGATATCAAAACTCTAAAAGGGTGAAAAAACATAGGTTGCATGATAATAATTAATAAAATAATTAATTATTATATGCCTAAAGTTTAGCTTAAGCAGAAAGAGGTAATAAATGACTTAGTAATTAAACCAAATATGATTTAATTAATCAATAAATACTTTATTACTCTATCATGTGTGTGTGTGTGTGTGCAATGAAAATATGGACTTATTTGCTGCAAATAAAAACACCAAATAATCACATTAGATGTTAGTCATTTCAAATGCAACAAAATAAGTAATTTTTATTACAACCTCTGATGAGCTAAAACAAGGGCACCCAAAAGTCTTGTTTAATTTTCTCTTTGAGATTATTGTGGGTATGCTCTTCCAACACAAATGAAATGCAAAACTAATGCAAAACTATGAGATGCAAGCTAAATGATGGTGAAAGGATTGAGAACAAGTATGAGGAACTTACCCCAAGCTTCACAAATGATAAAGATTAAATGATGCAAGATTAATTAAAGATAATGATAATGATAATGATAATGCAACAAGATTAAGATCTAGATTAGAAATAAGATTAGAATGCAAAGAAAGAACTACAATGATTAAGAATGCTAGAAGATGCAAGAGCTAAGAGATTAAGAAGAAAAAGAACCTTGACCTAAAATGAGGTGTAAGACATCTTTTTATAGAAATTGAAAATAATTGAACGGTAGAGAATAAGAGGCAAAAGAATGAGTGGTTAGGATTAAAGGTTAGGTAGGGTTTGGAAAAGATGAAGAGGCAAAATGAAATGAGTGGATAGGATTAAGAGGCAAAAATAATGAGTGGATAGGATTAAGAGGCAAAAAGATGTTAGGTAGGGTTTGAAAAAGGTGAAGTGGCAAAAGATGTAAAAGTCAAACTTCACTTTTAGAGGGAAAGAGAAATTAAAAAATGATTGGTGGAGAAAAAAGATGGGGATTGTGCACATGATTAGAGGTAATCTCACCTTTAAATCAAGATTAGAGGAATATTTAGAAAAATGTAAGCATAAGAAAAAGGAAAATGTATTAAATTAAAATAAATTTAATTTAATCATGGTTTAGAAGAGCTTTAGGCTAGTGGAGGAATAAAATAAATAAAATTTATTTTATAAATGGAAATGGAGGGATAATATTTAAATAAAATTTAAATACAAAGGGAAAATAAATTTATTTAATTAAAGTAAATTTAATTAAATAAATAGAAGAATATAACGATTATAGTCAATTAATAATATTAACCATAATGTTAAGGGAAAATATTAATAAAAATTAACATTAGTGTGAATGGATAATTTTAGGTGTCTACATTTTGTCCCTCTTTGATGCGGTGTCAAAATCAGCATCGCGTTAAAGAAGAAGAAAAAAAGATGCCCCAAGAGTCATGCCTAAGCGATGATGGGAAGAGGATACAGATGGTTCCCCCTCGAGAAAATTGAGCAAAAACTTAATTTTGACAATTTTCTCAAAAATGAAGAGGAGGATAGAGGAAGTGAATAAAAGAAGGCCTTCAATACAAAAGGAACCTAAGTGCAAACTATCATTGTGTCAACATGGGAGAGCATATCCTATTTTGGTATTGTTCTTGAGGTTATGCACCAAGGCATGAGGAACCAAGATGACCGTGTGCCAAGTACGTGATAAAAAAGGTCAAATACAACCATATGTCTTATGACGCCATGATATGGAAGACCATGATGCCCCTGTGATGATAGGATGCAATGACCATGATAGATGCAAAAAATACTAATCCATACAAGCAACAAGAAAGCATGTACAACAAACCTAAAGCAAACCAACATATTTCCCCTAGACAATCTAGAAACTAATTGATTGAGTGATTGAGTGATTGGGAGGGCAGGGCCTCAAGGATTGAGAAGGATACATCCCATGATGATGATTGGGTTTGAAATTGATCAATTGATTATCAGATGATTTGGTTTAAGATGATGGCTTGATTAATGATTAACGTGCTAGATTTCAAGATTAGATTGCATGGATTAGTATTGGTTGTACTTGATTGGTCTGACTTGAAACTTTTTGGATTATAGGGATTTTTTTATTTTTAGGATTTTTTCAAGATCCTATATCAATTTTATTTTGAATTTTCTCAGGATCATTTTATATTGTTTTGGATTTTTTAATTTATTTGGATGAGCGGATTGGATAGAATAGGATTGAAAGAGAAGATAATTGGATAAGATGAAATTGAAATGAATGGAAGGGGAATAAATGGATTGGATTAGAAGATAAAGAGATTTGATAGACAAGATGGTTTGAATAAGATGAAGGGATGATTAAGGAATTGGATAGGATGGGATAGGAAAAAAGATAAGTGGATTGGGACCAATGACAAGGGATAACCAAGGAATGAAAGAGGATGGAAGGATGGAAAGATGGAGGATAAAAATGTATAGGATGGAAGGATGGTGATGGGGATAATATGGATGATGGGGAGGAAAGTGATAGGGTGTGGAGGATGAAGGATGGAGAGATGGGGGATAAGGATGTACAAAATGGAAAGATGGTGTGTAAGGGATACATGAAGGTGATGAAGGCTTTTTCGTTGTCCAAAGCACACATGGATATTTTCTTTGTATTTTAGCACCTCTAGTTTATTATGAAGAGAAAATGTATGAAAGTTGAAGGTGAATGGATAAGGGATATGAGATGGAGTGTATGAAGAGGATAGGGGATAATGATATGAGGGATAGAGAGGAATTGGATAATAGATAATGGATGAAGGAAATGTATAGGATAATCAAGATCAAGGACATGGGAAGGCATATGGACTCAAAGAGTATTATGAATGATGGATTAAGGAAATGAATATGATGAGGACTATGAGATGGAGGATAGGGATGTCAAGATAAAATATGTGGAAATGAATGAAATTATGTAGGAAAATGGATGGATAAGGAGTAAGGGTTATGGAAGGTACATATGGATAGAGGGGATGCATAGGATAGTCAAGACCATATATGGGAAAGGAAATGATAATGAACTTGGATAAGACAATGGATGATGGATAGGTATTGTGGATGATATTTAAGGTAGCATAGTGTGGATGGAGCTTGCCCCCAAGTATAGAATGCAAGGGGAGGAGGATAAATCAATGGAAAAGATATGATATGTATGTGAAGTAGATGATAGGGAAAATATGATGGATGGATAGCGAGAAGGAATTTCCCCCAAATGAATGATGGTAAAATGGATTCACCACCATTCAAATGTAGAGGGGGAAATATGAGATCTATTCTCAAAACCCAAATTCCCCAAGGAAAGAGATCTGATTTGATCAACCTAGAGGTTAATACCCAATCAAATAAATTTGTGGATGAATATGGAAGAGAGAAAGTAAATCTAATATTTCCCTTGTGGATGGATATTATATTTGGAATATAGAATAATTGAAATACAAGTACTAACCTCAAATTAGGGCAGATCTAGAAAATGTTGAATTCTGATGTCTGCGTACACTTTCAAGAAAATTTGAAACCTATCTTGGACTGGAAATGCTGAGACAAAGAAAACCCAAAAATCTTTCCTCAAGATGGCTCAACTCGGATTTGACCCTCATAAAAGGTCAAATACCACATTCTTTATTTGAAGTCTGATTCAAATTCTATTCATAGATCTTGAAAGTTTGTCGAAAAGGGTATCCAAATTTGCTCTTAGATCCAAAATTCTGCACCTGTACCTACAATAAAATGGGGGTTTTTGTTGTATGGGGGGTTTGCCTTGGTCAAACCCTAGTTTAGGAATTAACCTTGAAATTGAATTGAAATATATTGTGCATAAACAAAGTAATTGAAACAAATCACCTTGCTTATGTTGAAGTCCTTGTAGAGGATTCGAATCCTCAAATCCACAAGTAGGAATGCTTCAATGGATGTAGGATGTCTCCAATCAATGGTATTTGATCTTCAACACCAATCTTGACTTGATCTTTACATATGAGAAGGCTTGAATGAATGGAGAAGGATGGATCTTCAAGGGGGCTCCAAAGAGATTGAATCCTTCAATGGCTAACAACGGATCTCCTTGATGAATGGATACTTGAACACTTGAATTCTTGAATACTTGCTTGCACTTGAGAGCTCTAGATGCTTGATTGCAAAACTTGATTATGAGATATGAAAACTTGATGTCAAAATGAGAGAGGAAGGCCTCCTTTTATAGTGATCTAGGGCACACTCTAGATGGGCCACCTTGGAGAATTAAATCCCAATTAGGTCCTCACCTTTAGAAAATATACCTAGATTAAATGCAATTAAAGGATTTACCATTTTGAAACCTGAAATGGCTGACTCGGAGGTGGGAAAATAAATCTTCCGAAAGCCTGAAGCCCGAAAATTCTGGAAATTGGAATTTTGAAGGAAGGGGTCAAAGTCAAGGTTGGACCTCACCTAGTTAGGGTCGAGCTTGACCCTAACCTAGTCAAGTTTGAACTTGACCCTGACCTATTCAGGTTCTAACTTGACCCTGACCCTAGTCCCAAGTTGACTTAGAACCAAGTCAGGAGGTCCCGGGGATGCCCAGAAACCTAAAACTAATGCCAGAATAGGATAGAATGTTAGTGATAGACATAAAATCCTATGATTATCATGATGAAGGCTAGGAGGATCCATTTCTAAATCCTACCTAGAAAATAGAGCCGTGGAAGAGGGAAATTTAGGAGAATCCTTAAGATCCTAACCTTAATTTTACCTAGAATGAAGAAATCAAGTGCAGGGAAGAAGTGGAAAGTGGGGAGAAAAGCCAAATATATGCAAAGAACCAATCAAGGCACTTAACATGACCACAAACCACCTACTTAGAGGGCTAAATGCTCTTATCATGGAAGTGCTTCCATTTTAAGATGATACATTAAGCCCCCACTTTAGCAAGAGTATGGACTCAATGCAAACTCTTGGTAAAGGAGATCAGAATAAAAAAGATAATCTTATCGTAATCCAAAGGATAAAGAGAAACCTTAAGCCCCCAGGGACTCAAGTCTTTGTTGACTCCTAGATCACAATAAGAGAGAAATCTCTAGAGAGAGAAAGAAGGTGTGATTACCTCGCCCAATAAGAACTTATGTCCCATTGTGAACCACACAAGAAAATGGTGCAACTAGAAAGTTGGAATTGAACCACCTAGTGAATGTGGGTACTCACTAGTCAACCCATCAAGGATTTATCCTTATTCCATAAGAATAAAACCAAAAATAAAAACAAAAGAGATATAGTCTTAAGGACACTTCCAACCTTAAGAGATCACAATATATGTGTGTTTGAAACTGGAGGGATCAAGAGATCCTAAAATATAAATCTGTGCTTTAAGGATTAGTTACTAATCCAAAAAGGGAAAAGAAGTATCTTGAAAAATATGTGTGTATTGAAAAGTGTGTGTGTGCAACAGGTGAGCAAAGCGTATGCCCCCATGTTAAAGTCATTGCTGACACTTTAACAAGAGCAATGGCTTTAATGGAAACATAAACAACTCCACTGATTATGTTTCCATATCAAGATGCCCCCAGATGAAGACAAATCAAGGGAAATATCATAGAAACATATAGAGAACATGGAAGGGATCTACCTACCATGGGGTTAGTATGATCATAAGATAATATATATATGATATTATTGCAAATGAATTGACATCATTCCCCAAAGATAGTAGAGGTACAATTACAAAGGAGGAAAGATCACATAAGATATATGAAGGAGAATATTTTTGGACCATGACATGGAGACCAAAAAGAATTAGTGCTACCATATCTCAAATCCTAGCAGATTACACAAGGAAACATTTACGAACAATAGCATATTTACGACATAACATTGAGCAACGCATAGAAAAATAGAGATACATATAGAAGAATTTGAACAACAGTTTCGATTCCTTTATCACCTTGCACCTACTAAGTAACAAGGATCATGTAAAATAATCTAACAATAGTTAGCAATCACATTATGAGAGAAGCATAGTATAGCAGGAAAACACACAACAAAGCTACCATGAAGGACAAGCTGGTCAAGCATGCTGCCTACTTTCCCCATCTCATTGTATATCATTTAGAGAAGGTGGGTAACTCACAAGAGGGACTATATCCAATATAGTAGGAATGATAGCCAATTCCAAACAATGATCCTCTTGAGAATCACTATGTTCGACACTAGGTCTAAGAGTTAATTGTGATGAAAGCATATTAGGTAAATCAGTGTCAATGTCAATAGTCTCATATTCATCATTAACAACATTAGTACTATCAAGAGTATCTTCTTCATCCAAATTAATCAAAATAGGATCTAAGATATGAATAGAATCATCATAATCATGCATGTGAACATCATTATTAGTAACAACATCTTCTAATACATTGTGCATAGGTTTATCCAGAGAAGGTAGAGATCTTTTAGCTTTAGCATGAGCATGATGCTTTTTACGATGTTCATTAGCAGATCAGTTACATTTTGATTTATTTGAAATAGGTTGAGAACTAGGAGGAACAATCACAGGATCCTTCACAGGTTCTTTAGGAAGATCAATAGAATTATTATCCATAGGAGAAACAATCACGAGATCTTTGATAGGTTCAATAGGAGGAACTTGATTAACAGAACTAGAAGCCATAATTAAAGGAGGTATCGAAGGTGTAAGTAAAAGACCATGATTAAGATCCATAGGAGGTATGCTTAATTGAAGAATCTTATGATGCTTATAAGCTTGATATGATCAAAAAAAATTATCAGGTCTAGGAGGACATGAATTAGGTAAGGAAGGCCAAAAGAAATCTAAAGCAGCACAATCTCTAGGCCTAGAAGGTTGATATAAACTATGATTGATCATCTTCACTTCACCATCATGAATGAACTTAAGACACTTATGGATAGGTGAAGCAACAAAATGTATGGCATTCAACCAAGGAAAACCTAGCTTAGCTTGAAATTGATCAGAAGTAGGAACCACAATGAAGGTAGTGTTCACAGTTTTTCAAAAAAGTTCAACTAGCAAGGTAATAGAACCAAATGAGGGATAAAGAAAACCATTGCAAGTTTGAATCCACACATCTGATGTATCATAAAAGTCACGTTGTAAACTTTTCATAAAAATATTTTCTTCAATGATAACATTGACTAAGGAGGTAGGATCAACAAGGCAACCACGAGTAGGTATCTGAGCAACCCTAGCAGCAATGTAAAGGGGACCATCAGGAGCTTTAATAATCTTAGAGTCATCAAAGGTAATCAAAAGTTCCCAAGGTCTTTTATTCTTGAATTATTGTTGAGGTTTAGGTTGAGGTTTCACTTTAGGTTTAGGTTTAACTTAAGGTTGAGATTGAACTTGAGGTGAGGGTTGAGGTGAAGATATAGACTTATCAATATGCTCCATTTGATTAACAACATGATTGAGATCATCCATCTTTGAATCATACACAATTTCCATAGCAGATGGTTGAACAATAGTATTAGTATCAAGCATAAGTAAAGGATTCGTATAGATTTGAAGGTTCTGATTAGGAGGAGAGACAGATTGATTCCCACTACTATCTAGATTGTCAATAGATAAAACCTTAGAATCAATGAGATCTTGAACCTTATGTTTTAAAGAATAACATCTCTCAATATCATGACCATTCTCACGATGATATCGACAAAAATAATTTTGATCAAAAGATTTAGATGCAATCATAGTAGGTAAAAGAGGTTGAATAGGAGGTAAAGTAATCATATTAGTAGCTAACAACCTATTCATAATAGCATGTAAAGTTTTAGCAAGAGGAGTAAATGTATGATTTAATTAAAAAGCAGTGGATGCAGAAGTGCAATTATGAGATGCAACAGCAACTACATTGCTTGTTTGTTTATCTTGACATAGTTGTTGAATTTTTGAAACTTGTTTGGATTAGGAGCATCATCACTCTTATCAATTGGAACAGGAGCCATTGGAGTGTTGCTCTCAAATTGACTCACTTGTAATTGATAATGATGAAGGGCTGCACAAAGTTGTTGAAAAGAGGTAAATTCAGTAAGCAGAATCTTATCTCTAATATCCTTTCCCAAATTTGAAATAAACATGCACAGAATATCAATATCAAGAATAGGATAGGAAATCTGAGCATGCAAATGCTTAAATCTACCAATGAATTCAGTCAATTTTTCTTTAGCACTTTGTTTACAATGCATTAAATCAGTCAAAGACACTGGCGGGCCAATATTATTTTGAAATTGTTGAATAAAGGCATTAGCAAGTTGTGGAAAGGAATCAATGGAATAAGGAGGCAAGGAACAATACCATTGTAAGGCCTTGTCACAAAAGGTTCTAGCAAATAGTTTGGCTAAAATCCTATAGTCATGAGCATAATCACTACAAAGCATTTGGAATGTTTTAACATGATGAATAGGATCTCCTTTTCCATTATAACTCTCAAGATGAGCCATCTCACCTTGCTGAGGAACAGGAGTACGTATAATATCCCAGGACAAGGGACTTCCCATGTCACATGTAGGAATACTAAACTTGTTTTGAGTTAAGGAAGCAAGTTGTTTTTGTAAGGATGATACAGTTTGAGCCAAACTGATGATTGTGGAATCATTAGAGGAAATAGGAGGAGTAGCAACATTAGACACACTAGGTAAAGTGTAAGAAGCTGTAGGAATAGAGGACACAACTGGAGGAACACTAGGAACTACAATTGGAAGCAGATTGGAATAAGTAAAAGGAACATTATGATATGAAGGTTGTGATGTAGGAAGGGATACAGGAGGAAAAATCATAGGAATAGAGGGAACCGTCATAGTCACCAAAGAAGGAGTATAGATAGGAATACTAGGTAAAGGATTAGAAGGAGGTTCAACACTAGTGATAAGAGGAATTAACCCTAAATCTTGAGCTTCTTGAGCTAAAGGTTTAACATTTAAATGCACAAGATGAGTAATACCATGCAAGAGGTTAATACCTTGATCACTATCATGGAGAACTTTCTTAAGAGCCTCTATAGCTTGAATGGAATCTTGATTATGGTTTTCTTGAAGAAACCAATTACCCATTTTATCAAGTTTAGTGGAAAGTTTTTGGACTTGTTCAGGAGGAACTCTTAAAGCATCATCCTCATCATGAGATGAGTGAGAAGAGTTTTTCTCCATAGGAGGATTGGAATCATGATGAATCGGGTTATCATCTGGGATCCTAAGGAAAGGAGAAGAAGATTCAGGTTCAAAGGCACCCATGAATCTATGACTTCTTCTAACTGGAACGTTATAAGAAGTACTAGTGGTAGTAAAGCTCATAAACCAATGTAATGCAAATGAACTAAACTAGAACACATAAAGCATGAATATGAGGTCTAATTAGCATGCAAGATCAATCACAAAGAAAAAATCTAATACTAATAAGATAAAAGGAAAGCACAATAAGGCATCCAATTCCACAAAAGAAAAGAGAGTAAGTATGCCAGGTTCACCAAAATGAATGATGGTAAAATGGATTCACCACCATTCAAATGTAGAGGGGGAAATATGAGATCTATTCTCAAAACCCAAATTCCCCAAGGAAGAGATCTGATTTGATCAACCTAGAGGTTAATACACAATCGAATCAATTTGTGGATGAATATGGAAGAGAGAAAGTAAATCTAATATTTCCCTTGTGGATGGATATTATATTTGGAATATAGAATAATTGAAATACAAGTACTAACCTCAAATTAGGGCAGATCTGGAAAATGTTGAATTCTGATGTCTGTGTACACTTTCAGGAAAATCTAAAACTTGTCTTGGACTGGAAATGCCAAGACAGAGAAAACCCAGAAATCTTTCCTCAAGATGGCTCAGCTCAGGTTTGACCCTCATAAAAGGTCAAATACCACATTCTTTATTTGAATTCCGATTCTAATTCTATTTGTAGATCTTAGAAGTTTGCCAAAAAGGGTATCCAAATTCACTCTTAGATCCAAAATTATGCACCTATACCTGCAAGAAAATGGGGGTTTTTGTTGTATGGGGGGTTTGCCTTGGTCAAACCCCAGTTTAGGAATTAACCTTGAAATTGAATTGAAATATATTGTGCATAAACAAAGTAATTGAAACAAATCACCTTGCTTATGTTGAAGTCCTTGTAGAGGATTTGAATCCTCAAATCCATAAGTAGGAATGCTTCAATGGATGTAGGATGTCTCCAATCAATGGTATTTGATCTTCAACACCAATCTTGACTTGATCTTTACATATGAGAAGGCTTGAATGAATGGAGAAGGATGGATCTTCAAGGGGGCTCCAAAGAGATTGAATCCTTCAATGGCTAACAATGGATCTCCTTGATGAATGGATGCTTGAACACTTGAATGCTTGAAGACTTTCTTGCACTTGAGAGCTCTAGATGCTTGATTGCAAAACTTGATTATGAGATATGAAAACTTGATGTCAAAATGAGAGAGGAAGGCCTCCTTTTATAGTGATCTAGGGCACACTCCTCTAGATGGGCCACCTTGGAGAATTAAATCTCAATTAGGTCCTCACCTTTAGAAAATATACCTAAATTAAATGAAATTAAAATATTTACCATCTCGAAACCCGAAATGGCCGACCCGGAGGTGGGAAAATAAATCTCCTAAAAGCCCGAAGCCCAGAAATTCTGAAAATTGAAATTTTGAAAGAAGGGGTCAAAGTTGAGGTTGGACCTAACCTGGTCAGGGTTGAGCTTGACCCTAACCTAGTTAGGTTCGAACTCAACCCTGACCCTAGTCCCAGGTTGACTCAAAACCAAGTTAGGAGGTCCCGGGGATGCCCAGAAACCTAGAACTGATGTTAGAACAAGATAGAATGTCAATGATAGACATAAAATCCTATGATTATTGTGATGAAGGCCAAGAGGATCCATTTCTAAATCCCACCTAGAAAATAGAGCTATAGAAGAGGGAAATTCATGAGAATCCTTAAGATCCTAACCTTAATTTCACCTAGAATGAAGAAATCAAGTGCAGGGAAGAAGTGGAAAGCGGGGAGAAAAGCCAAATACATGCAAAGACCCAATCAAGGTGCTTAACATGACCCCAAACCACCTACTCAGAGGGCTAAACACTCTTATCATGGAAGTGCTTCCATTTTAAGATGATACACCAAGTATGAAGAGAAACTAGAGGGAGGGATTACACATGATGCCTTTTTGCCAGATTTTCATCATGGTACTTGTCCAAGGCACCTGATTACCAATTTTTCACCATTGGATGATTTCTTTTTCTTTTTCTTGTTTTTGACTTTTCTTTTTTGTAGGAATTCAAACCTGATGCTCTTTGGATAATGTTCCTTTAGAAAGATATGTTATGATTGGCCAAGGCTGCTAAAAGGTAAGCTCAAATATGTTGATAATGGTGATTGTAGGGGAAAGATATGGAGGTTAAGGTAGATGATGGCTAATGATTTATGTGTAAGATGGGGTAAGAGGAATGGGAGGATATGATATGGAAGGACAAGGAGTAGATATAGGAGTTGTATATTGGATAGGGTATTGAAAGGTTTGTGTGGGAGTAGGTGGAAATGATGGCAAGATAAACATTGACACACACCTTGAAGGGTAGTGGACAGATGAAGGGAGAATGAATTGGCTAGAGCGAGGTTTTGATGTAGGAAGTGATGTGGATTTTAGGACACAAGGACCCAAAATAGATGGAGGAGAGAATGGAATATATTTAGAAGAATATGAAGTGGAAGTCTTTGGAAGCTTGAATGGAAACTTTGATTTTTCTTTTATATTCCAGTCCTTTAAGAGAGACTTTGGAATCCACATAGCTTTTGATTTTTCTTTACATTTATGTGTTT
This sequence comes from Chamaecyparis obtusa, assembly GCA_027943335.1. Classification (NCBI taxonomy): domain Eukaryota; kingdom Viridiplantae; phylum Streptophyta; class Pinopsida; order Cupressales; family Cupressaceae; genus Chamaecyparis; species Chamaecyparis obtusa. Next base: position 454,119 of record BSBK01011129.1, on the reverse strand, counting down.
TTGATCACAATTCTTCCATGATGGATTTAGGAACCTATATTTTCTTTGATTTTATTTTTTGTTTGGATGACCCTTGTGATCTCTTGAGTATTTCATTTTTATTTTTAGTCACATGTCGATTAGATAGGACATGGTGATCTTTATATGTAAGTGAATTCTTATATTTCTAATTTTTATGTTGTGCATCCAAATTGCTTCCAAAAGACTTGGGAATTGTGGATGAATGAGGCTCATATAATGGGTTTTTATGAGGCTCATACATGCATCTTTCAAGGATGCATGTATTTGTTGATCTTGAGGTATGGTGGAAAAAATAAATGATGAGATAGGAGTGAAAGGTATAGTGGATAGAGGAACATAAGGACCTAAAATGCATGAAAGGGATGAAGGGTTTAGTGTTGGGATATAAGGGCCCAAAATGGATGGACGGGATGAAGGATTTCCTTAAGGGATATAGGGACCCAAGATGGATTTAGAAGATAATGAAGTAATGTTTTTATACTTGAATGGAGGTATATAAGGTGTAGGAGAGATATGAGCATCTGTAGAGTGAGTGGTATAACCAAGGCCATCAAATGTAGGGTCTCCTTTGAAGAGGAATAGGATCTCATGAAGGATTAGGATCTTGTGATGGAGGATCAACAAGGAGAGTGGGATCTTGTGGAGGATTAGGATCATGATGGTAATTAGGGGGAATAATGGGATCTTGAGAGGGATTGGAATCATGACATGGATATGAAGGGGTACTTTGATCTTGACTTTGGGAAGGATTATGTTGTGGAGTGGAAGGGATGGTAGGATATTGAGATGGAAGGATATCATAGAATATAGTGGAAGGAATGCCTTGATCTTTATTAGGAATGGGATCATGAGGTGGATCAAGAGGGATAGGTGGATTTTGCAAAATAAGTGGATCAAGGAGTGGAGGAATTCTTGGATCTAGAGGATGAAAGGTATCTTTGTTAACATGATTTGGGACAATGTCTTGACATGTGTGGACTTGTGAGGGTGATGTGATGGAGGGGTTGGTATCTTCAACTTCAATCTCTCCTTTGTCAATGAGGTCTTGGACAAAGTTTTTAAACTTTAAGCACTTCTTGATATCATTACCCTTGATGCGATGATAATCATAGTATTCATTTTCCCTATACCAAGTAGGTTTGGATTGACCCTCATCAAAGGGAATAGTGTTTAGAAAAACCATCATGTTTTGGTCAACAAGTAGGTGGAATATGACATCAAGAGGGTCCTCAAGGGGAGTGTATTGTCTAGACTTGGGTGATTGTGAACCTTTGGAGGACAAGAATGATGTGGGTTTTGGAGGATTAGGATTGTGTGGAAGTTGAGGCTTAGGTAGGGGATTTAGACTAGGGTTTTGGAAATTAAGCTCAAAGTATGGGAGATTAGGTGGAGAATGGGGATAGTATGGGAGATGGGAATTGTGGATTTAGATAACTATGGGAGGACATATATCTTCAAAGGTTTTCTTTTGACGCTCATTTTGCAAGCTTAGAATGGTATTTCTAAGTTCTTCAATCTCTTGGGCAAGATCGGGTATGTTAGAGGCATGATGGGGGTGATGGAAGGAATCATGTGTGGATGAAGGATACTAAGGTGGATTTCCCTTGTCAAAGGTAGAAGAAGGATAAGGAATGTGATATGGATTGGGAATGGATATGATTTGAGGATTGATTTGGTAGGTGGGTTGGATTGGAAGTATAGTTTGAGGATTAGGGTTTGGCACTTTGAAGTCCTCAACCATTTTGTGAAACCAATCCATGTTCATGATGTTTGAATTAGAGATTTTGGATTTGATTAGAAGATTATATAGAGGAAGATTTGATTTAAGATGGAAAGATTTTATGACGAATGAAATATGAACTTAAGACTAGGAGCAAGTTTGGATTTTGATTTAAAAGGGTAGTGCCTCAAGGATTTTGATATAATTGGATGATGGATTTGATTGATTTAGAGGGAAGGGCCTCAAGAATTTTGATCGATTTGATTTGATTTTGATTTTGGATTTGAGAGGTCAGGGCCTCAAAGTTGGATTTGATTTTATTTGATTTAATGATGATTAAAGCCCAAAGATTATGATGGTGCTCCTAAGCCAAAAGTAGAAGATTAGAATATGGTGCAAATAAAGATTTGGATTAAGAATGTATGAAGTGGAAGGATAGATTAGGGATGTTTGAAGACAAGTGAAATGGATGATGTGATTGATTTGGATGATAGGTGATATATGGATTGAATTAGAACATAGAAAGAAATAGTGTAATTTACATGTCCAAGAAGATTTCCATGGGTCTCAACACAATCAAAAAAACATCAAGCACATACTACCTAAGGTTAAAAGAGGAAGTGTTCCAAACTTTTCCCATAATTTTATGCTCTTAGCCCCACAATAAAACATAACACATAAATCATGACACCATGATTTGTTCTCAAGGAAACCTTGGCCAAGGAAAAACCCCGATGGGGATGGTACCCACAACTATGCACTAAAATATTGAATCCCTATTAGGAGATCTAGCCCTTTTAGAAGCTGATGATTACATAGTACATTTAATTTTTAAAGGATTACAAAACCCTGTTAGGGGTATACAAAACACATGGTTAAAGGTGGTGAGAAAACTACTCTTACAATCAAAACTATCTCAAAAGATTTCTGCAAAAATGAACAATACAAGCACTTATCTTGCTTAGATAGTTCTATTTATAGCTCTATCTCTTACTGATCTCACATCTGATCTCTACTCTTAGATTCACAACCTTTCTTTCTCATCATAATCACAATACATACCACTTTCATAAAAACACTCTATACTTATACAAAAACTACCATCCAGTCGGCTTCACAAATATCATACAAAACATAATAATTAATTATGTAAAGGATAAGTATGAAGTCATCAATCATATATTACCCAAGTTTTGGCAATATAATCCATTCACCTGACTTAGCACATTACCATATCCACTAACCTTTCCTTAATCTTCACAACTTCTCATATGCCTTGTTAATCTGAATCTCTGTCTTTGCATACCTTCATATCATTGAATCTCACTGATTTGATCACCAAAACTCATGCACTCTTAATTGAAGAATATACATATCCCAAAATAACTTCTACTAACTTTGCAAGTGATAAAACCTCATACATTTCCATCACTAACCAAAACTGTAACACTGTACTCTGTTACCTTGATTCTAGACTTAGTCATTTTCATGACTGTGATTCCAATACTAAACTTCTCATCATGCGATCACTCCAGCATAAGCATTTCCATGAATGACAACCCTTAAGTGATCCCTAGTGCTCCACAACATCACTTTCCAACAATGTGAACTTCACTGATCAAAATAGTCTCTATGTAGACAAATAAATGTTGTTATACTTAGACAATTTTCTTAAGTTCTCATCCAGAACTTCCTCCTCAGATCATTCATTCTTACTACTGAATATATGTTGCCATAACAACAACACCATGATAATTGGAAAAGAATAATGCTTATAGCGTATGTCTTTCTATATTTCCATATTTAAGCTTTAGTGTCCAAGGGACCACATATGGTGAGTATCTTGGGGTGATACGAGTAAGTCCACTTGGATCAATCCTTGCACAAAGGAAGTCACAGGACTAAAATGGTTGGCCTATAAGTCCTTCAGTGTCTAGTAAGGTCCTTTGTTCATGACTATCCTCTATAGTTCTGCAAGCAAAATTAAGGCCTATAGCCCTACAAGCATCCAAAAAGTATTGTCTCACAAGCAAGATTCAGACCTCTTGGCCCTATACTAGATGAGTGTATTCCCCTTGTAGTAAACAAGATTGAGATCGTTGATGGCCCTACAAGATCCTAATCAAATGTAGTCTTGCTTAGCAAGATTGAGGTAACTAGGCCCTACACATGAAGAAGCATTAGGAATAGAAAATAGCCAAGTCTCCCCTCTCTTTAGATTGAAGGAAGCTTTTGATTATATTATGGTGGAGTAGCCAGGTTCACTTGTTCCCCACTTGGGTCATTCCTAAAAGATTGCTCTCTTGGCAGGCCCTCTAAAGGTAAATGCAATAAAAGTAAGATGGATAGCTAATGGAGGTCAAGATTTCTAATTTTCCATAAGGAAAAGAGCATACTCTCCTACTCCATAGTTTATCCCAAGCACATCAAGCACATGTTCATTTACCCAAGATTCATTTTTAATGACCAAATTAAGTAGGTCTAGATTTCTAATTTCCCCTTAAAGAGGAAAGAGCATACTCTCCTACTACCCAATTAAATCAGAAGAAATGAACCTTCCTAATTAAACTATGTACCTATAAAAAACAACTTAAACTAGACACAATGTTTTCTTGAATCTCCAAGGCAACCTACAAAACCAATGAATTAGTAGTCTCAAATCTTTTCAAGATCTTCAAACAACGTCCTACAAAACAATTTGATTAGTAGTTTCAAGATGTCTTAATCTTGGTCAACCGTTCTGAAAAACCACTATTAGAAGATTGAAAATATCAGAAACTTGCAAGAAAATTCAACCATGCATTGAACAATGTGCAAATAAAGTGAAAACTTATCACAAAATTTTATTTTTTTTGCATTTGACCTAGTCAACAAGATATGATTTTTTTGCTATAATTTCGGGCACAAAAATAGAAATGCAAAACAAAGACCCCTACTAAAAAATAGAGCTTTCAAAAAATTTAAAATTTTTGGAAAAAATCCTTAATTTGTGCCCTAGGGACCTGATTTATCAAAACAGACCAATTTTCAAAGATTGAATTTTTGAGCCATATTCGTGCATCAAAATAAAAAACACAAAGAACATGTCATGTGTAAAATTCTTAGACCTTTTCAAAAATGTAAAGTTTTCCAAAAAATATGGTGATTTGTGACCATAAATTAGTTTTTATTGAAAATCATTAAAAAAATTATAACTCGCAGATAATTGATTAGAAAAATTTGAGTTTCGAACTGAGACATAATATGATGATCCCCAACCTGTAAAAAAATTCAGCCAAAAATTCGAAGCTGTTTGAAAGATATGATCAAATCTTTCAAAAAACTCTAGGGTTTTGTCTTCAACTCAACCTACACAAGCATTAGCATAAAAAAAATTTCAAAAGTGTAGATCCAATAGGGATGTGGGTCCCATTGGATGTGCCAAAATGTATGCAATGAAAATATAGACCTATTTTCTGCAAATACAAAACACCAAACAATCACATTAGATGTTAGTCATTTCAAATACAACAAAATAAGTAACTTTCATTACAACCTCTGATGAGCTAAAACAAGGGCACCAAAAGCCTTGTTTGATTTGCTCTTTGAGATTATGTGGGTATGCTCTCCCAACACAAATGAAATACAATATAATGCAAAACTATAGGATGCAAGCTAGATGATCATGAAAGATTGAGAACAAGCATGAGGAACTTGTCCCTGTATATAGTTGAATGTGGACCTCCAATCCAACTACACACGCAACATAGTCATTACTCACATGATCAAATTATGAGAGAGAGTATGAATTACTCAATTCAAAATTCATGGTGAAGTGACCTGTTGCCTCCTATGTAGACGGGGTGTTTAATTACTCTCAGAATGAGAGCCAACAACCATAAGACTAGTACTACAATGGAGGATTTTCAAAAGCTTATAATGATAAACAAACTGAAATTAAACTAGAATGAGTGCAATTTAATCTAAAATACTTTGAAGAAAATATGATATTAATCTAAATAGCTTGAAAGAAAGATGAAGTGCAGATTAATCTAAATAGCTTGAAAGAAAGATGATATTAATCTAATAGCAATAAGCAAATTAATCTATAATGAGAATGCAATTAACACTAAAATGAGATATTAAACTAATTATGCAATGAAAAAGCTTGGAAAATGTAAATAATTGAGACTAAAATTCACTATAGTAAGGATGCTCTCACAATTGCCTTCCTTGAATGAAGAAATGGGGTTCATTAAATAGACAAGCCCGAGAAGAGAATGAAGAGGTTCTTGATTTGAAACTCCTAACTCTTCATTCTCATTTGAGACAAAAAGGCATGAATTACTTAATTAAAAGAATGAAAATTGCCACATAGGGTGACCTTTCAAATATTATGAATTATTAATTCAAATAGGAGTGTCCATTCAAATAACAAGTAATTATTAATTCCTTTTTATGTATATTAGCCAAATGGGGTGGGTTTAATTTAATTTAAAGCACTTAGGACTTTAGAATTAAATTAATTTATCATAGGGGTAATTTAGCTAATAAAAGTCGAAGACTTTAGGAATTAATTTTAATATTTGATTAATGCAATTTAGGTTTTTTGCAATTGACATCAAGTTGACTTAAGTCAGGTAGGAGAGAGAAAATTGTCTAGCAAAGCAGGACTTTGAAGATGTAAAATTGACAAAATGCACCAAAATTGATTGAATTTATTAGGTGCCAATTTTGGGGTATTACATTTTCCCCCCTCTTTGAATTGATGTGTGAATAGTGCGTTGATTCAAAGAATAGTCTGAAGTGACAGATGATGAGAAATCTGAAAGTCTACGTTAGGTTGCCAAGACACCGAACCGATCAAAGCATGATATTCCAAAGTCTAAGTCAGATTGTGAAGATAATGGTCTTGAGAGAACCAGAATCAAGGTTAGATTGCCCCAATACCAATTGAGATTTAAATGCAGACTTAGGACTATCTCCAGAATTAGGGTTAGATTGCTCTGATATGAAGCCTAGCCCTCTGAGACCCGGGTTAGATTGCCCAGATAACGGTTTAAAAGAGATTTCAAGAGCTGTCTCCGGAATGAAGATTGACTCCAAGGAACTAGGGTTAGATTGCCCTAATACCTAAAAGATTTCGAGAACCATCTCTAGAACGAAGCTTGATTCTTGAGGATCTGAGTTAGATTGCTCAGATACCTAAAAGATAGATGACCAGATAGAAAGATGTGAGGCATCGAGATGCCCCTAGCAATGAGAACTGATGATTCAAATCAGACTGATTCAAGAATCATTTTGATGAGATTTAAATGATGCAATCATCCTGCCCCCTCGGGAGTGAAATCAAAAGATGACATATCAGAAGGACAATTGACAACAAGTGGTTGCAGAGCAAAAGTAATTAGACTAGATTCGAGAGGCTGCAGAAGAAAATTGGAACAATGCAAAGGTCCTGCTGACCAAGTTTGACCATGGTTGACCATGGTTGACCAAATTTGACTAGAGTTGACTTGATGAAAACATTGAAAATCCCAAGAAAATGATGAAAATATGAGGATCTGGTAGGAAGATGATGCCAGAAGACTAACTGCACAAGCGTCCGATCCCAAAGGGTCCCAGAATTTAAAATGCGATTTCAAGCTATCTAGAGATGTTAGATTTTGATTTCAATTCCAAAAATGGATTCAAAGCAGTCGATTTAGCCAAGGATGCAATTTTCGTGCAAAATGGAGCACTTTTGAAAATTAGGTCAAAAGCTATATAAGGCCCGGAGGGGTCATTTTCAATTCATTATTCACCTTCGTCTTCTTGTGATTTTGAGCTCTGAGAGAGAAATGGAGGGTCTTCCACTACATATGCATCGATTTGAGTGCTCTCAATGACACACCCAGCCACCAGAGTATGACACACCTATAAATAGTCGATAAACCTCCTTGCATTTCAATTTGTATCACTTTCTAGGTCAATTTAGGGTAGATTTAGCAAGTCTTAGGATGCGTTCTTCCAGTCTCATGCGAGGTAGTTTCCTCGCACCAACCTAGATCTCCCTTCACATGAAGAAATAGTTTCCTCGCATGAGTTAGGGTTTCTTCACGCAAACCCTGTCTGGAAGCTCGTGCGAGCTGAAAGCTGGTCCCACGCAAAATTTCTCCTTCTTGCGCACTATCAAATCCTATCTCGCATGAGGAAACAATTTCCGTGCATGAAAAGATGCTACAGAGTTTGAATGCCTTTGTCAAAATTTATCAAATTTGCATAAAATCAGCCAAGTATAGCGTCATAGATTCATCTCTAGGATAGATGCTTTGCTACATTTGTTGTTGTGTTGAAAAACCATCATGTTGAGATATTGATCCAATGTCATCGCTTACTTTGCAGGTTTACTTCCTTGATGTCGCCTTCAAGACACACCATCCCATTATCACTACATTAGTGCAAAGACTGACAGATGCAGAGAGTACTCACATTGAGGGACTCAGTCTGGGATACTTGCATGATCTACCTAACATTTGAGTAAATCATAATCTTCTTGGTGCACTCATAGAGCATTTCCATTTGGAGATAAACACTTTCCACTTTTCAATGGGGGAGATGAGTGTGACTCCTGAGGACATATATAGGATTTTGCAGATACCCATCCATGGTGCTCAAGTAGAGTACGACACACAGCCGTGATAGAGTACAGTAGCCTTGAGGACTATCTTCAGGGATGATTTAGTGATGGGTCAGGCCATCTCTTAGGAGGATCAGATGCACAGATACAGTGGTGCTCACCCATTAGCCATTGTACTTGCTATGTTCTTGAGCTACTACCTTGTTCTAGATCAAGGTCAGCATGGTCTAAAGTGCGGTTGGGGGATGATGTTGTAGAGGATGCTGGCCAAACTAGCAGTTAGATTTGGATGGAGTGAGTGCATGCTCACACAGATGTACCATGAGCTTCATGAGATTGCATATCGGGGTGCAAGGATGATGGTGGCAAGTGTCTTCGTCTTACAGATCTGGGCCTGGGAGCATCTCCCTGTTTATAGGCCTATCTTCCATGATACACAATAGGCTCTTGAGCCTTATATTTACAGGTACGTAGGTTCAATGACTTAGCCTTTGCTGGGTAAGATAGAGCAGTGGAGAGGATAGCTAGATGACATGGCAGTTGTAGTCTGGAGACCATGGGTTGCTATTGAGCCATGGGATGATGCTTGGAGAGAGCTTTCCTTCATGTTTATTTCACGTCCATTGATTGGATAGAGTGTCACCATTATTGAGAGATTTCTTGTCACACGTGTCTTGCGCCAATTTGGTAGGCAGCAAGACATATCACATGAGTACTTCCCCTATGCCCACTTCACCGATGAGGAGAAGAAGGGGTGGCATGCGAGACTTGATCCAGGGTGGTGTGCAATAGAGGCATGCATTCCAGTTGCATGATGAGACTATATGGTGGATGTCACCAATGCAGGGGTGACACTTGCATACAGGGACTAGTTGATAGCATGACCCCATCCTAGATTCACTGATCCTATCGACATGGGAGTGCAGCAACAACCTGCACAGCAGTAGCAGGTACCGGCCCAATAGGCACCAGCCCAACAGGTACCATAGGGATAGCAGCATAGAGTGTTGAGACCTCAATCAAGATAGACTAGCATCCCTACCAGGACCATGGGCTTAGATGCAGGAGCTAGGAGCAGTGGGGCCTAGTAGAGGTCTACTAGGCAGTGGATAGGTGATACATCTCAGTAGGCACCTCTGGATGATGATACTTATATGCTTGATATTTTGGCAGGAGCAGGTACACCATATTTGTAGGAGGATCTCAGGAAGAGTCGTGAGAGAGTTAGATAGGTCCAGCAGGAGTGGGATGACTACCACACTCGAGTCATCAGGGAGGAGATCCATGTAGCTGACAGGGATGCAGAGATCAGGAAACTACAAGATGAGCTAGCATGATCGAGGATTGAGATGAGATATGAGGCTACTCAGGCAACTTATTACTATGCAGCTTACTATAGGGTCATTCCAGATCTATTAGAGTAGGTGTCACCATTTGCTGAGTACGTTGGAGCTCCACAGGCACCACCACCAGCACCTCCACAAGCACCACTAGAGCAGGAAACATAGGCACCCCCACAGCAGGCACCTCCATAGCGGCTGATGCCTCTTCCACAGAGACCATTGCCACCACCTCCTCCAGGTGGTGCAAGACCTAGTTAGCACATTTTGATATACTTGTACATTGTAGCCTATTTTTTATACTGTGCTTGAGTAGCACCTCCTCTTTTGTACATGACATTGTTTCGAGATATATATATATGAGATTGATAGTTTCAATATCATTGTACTTGTTGCTATATTGCTTTGATATTGATGTTTTATGAGATGTTTCTATATGCTTAGATGTATGGATAGAAATGTATGAAATGTATATGTTTCTTTTATGAATATGAATATGCACATGGTTATTTTTATGATGATGCAATGTGAAATGCAGTGATAGATGGATAGAATGTATGCATATGTGCAATGATTTGAGTTATGCTTATATTGGATGCTCATGTATATGTAGATGCAAATGAATTTTATGAATGCAAATGGAAATGAAATTAAAATGAAATGGATATGTAATGTATATGATACTAATCATCTCATGCAGGATTGTTGCAATATATGACAGGTACTAATCAAAAGGAATATGTTTCAAAGATCAAGAGCAAGGACCAGACACTTGTGCAGCCAAGATGAAACTGGGAAAAAAGATGAGAACCTTTGATGAATAGAAAGAAATCAAGAGAGTATCAAGATATCATCTCAAATGCAAGCTTAACATGAAAATGCAAGCCTAAGCTAAATGCAACCCTAGAATGAAAATGCAAACCTTAGGACTTGGTTGTTGGACTCACCGTATTTATCATCATCAAGTTCATTTAAGCATGAGACGATTGCAAGATGTCATACAATCCTCACTAACATTGCAATTATGAGAATATGAATATGACATAAGTCTTAGATTTGTCGGAATGAGGTGTAAGCATTAAGGCACAAGAAGACAGAATGACCTGAACACCCATTCCTTTTGATTTAGCAAGTGAATATAAGCATCAAAGCACAATTGCTAGAATGACCTGAATGTTGCTTGTGAACAAACACACCAGACATGTGAGATTTCCTTCTTTTTCCAAATATTGCTCGCAATGACTCTTATGTTCACTTAGCAAGATGAGCGTTAGCAATTTTACTTGTAGTAGAAAGAAGTCACTCAAAACAGACAAGGAGAAGAACCAACCTCACCAAAGCATCCATATAAAAGGAGTTAAGGTATGCATGGCCATCCAATATGAGATGAAGTCTCTTATAGAAAGACACCCCTCTTATGTGAATTCATTGGATCATTGGAACTAAACTAGCAAATAGAAAGAAAAGAAAAGATCATGCCCCCAGTCTTCATGTTTCTCAGTCAAGAAAGACATCTTAGATTCACTCGAGGGGAAATGATAAAGAAAACAAAAAAACAAGAAAAAGAAAAGCTCAGCATGCTTCAAAGGAACACAAAGTCAGTTTTAGTTTTAATTTACATTTGTGTTCAAGTGGATTGAAGTCGAATCGGAAGCGAACAACGTTCGAAGTCTCGACGGGATAGCGACAGAAGGCAGACACAGTGAGAACCATTGGTGACTGTTGTGAGAGATGAAGTCTCAAGAAGATATTGGAGTGTGAACCAAGTATCAATAGGTGAATGTAGTGAGAACCACTGGTGACCGATACAAGGAAGATTCTTGAAAGAGAGAATAAAGCACGAGTGAAACATCAGTAGGCAGACACAGTGAGAATCACTAGCGACTGATGTAAGGAAGAGATCCAAAAAGAGAGGGTTTCAAATGAGAGCTAAGTATCAGTAGGAAGACACAGTGAGAATTGTTGGTGACCGATGCATGAGAGATCCTCAAGGAGAGAAATCTCAAAAGTAGCTAGGCATCAGCAGGCAGACGCAGCGAGAATTGTTGGTGACTGATGCATGAAAAAAAGTTTCAAAAGCAATAGGATAATGCCCCCTAGACCAGAAAGGTGCCCCCAAGTGTGAACCAATTCCAATCCATGAAGAGTTGAGGAAAATCTTGAAGACAACTGAAATCAAGTGCATGAGCTAGCAAACTAAAGCAGGAAATGAACTAAAAGCAGGAAACAAATTAAAGCGGGAAAGCGGGAAAGCAAACTAAAGCAAGAAAGCAAGAGCCAAATGGTGTTGAGATGAGATGTAGCTTCAGGAAACAAGAGGCGCCTATTTACCAGGTTTTCACCATCTTGGCAGAGATTCTATTTTTGCTACCATGATGCTTGTTTACCAGGTTTTCATCAATGACACATTTTTCTTCTTTTTCAAATTTTTTTTTGTACTTTTCTCTTTTTTTTATTTTTTTGTATTTTTTGAATATTTCATTTTTTGTATTTTTGATCTTTTGACCTTTTTTTGTATTTTTCAATTTTTGTATTTTTTTTTATTATTATCAAGGCGCCTGTTTACCAGGTTTTCACCAAGATAATAGATACATCAAAGCACCTATTTACCAGGTTTTCACTAAGATGATCATCTTTTCAGGATAATTTGCAATTTTTAGGATTTTTTGCCAATATACCATTTTTAGGATTTTTTTAGGACCAATAAGTATGTACATGAGCGCACAGAGAATGCCTCAGCTGTAGAATTTCTTCAAGTGAAGAGCATTGATAGGCTCTTTGAGTTGTTCTCCTTCAGTGGTGGAGAGTCGATAAGTGCCAGACCCAAATACTACAGTAATGACATACAGACCAAGCCAGTTTGGTTCAAATTTCACTTTCTGGACTCGCTGCTACTGATTCTTAGGGTTCTCTCTTAGGGTGAGATCACCCACTTGGAATTCTCTTTGTTTGACTTTCTTATTGTAGGCTTTAGACATCCTCTTTTGGTATGCTCTAAGATGATCAAACACCACCTTCTGACGTTCATCAAGTAACTCAAGCTCTTGAAGCTGGGATATTATGTTCTCTTCATTAGTGATGAGGCCCTTTAGAGAGATTCACAATGTTGGAATCTTGACCTTAATAGGCAATATCGCATCTGCTCCATAAACCAAGGCAAAGGGAGTTTCCCCAGTTGGTGTTTGGATACTTTTTCTATAGGACCACAAAGCTGAATTAATTTGGAGACACCAATCTCTACTAGATTTATGAACAGTTCGGTGCAAGATTTTTAGAATTATCTTATTAGAAGCTTCTGCTTGTCCATTACCCTGGGGATAATAGATAAATGACCAATGCTGAATAATTCTAAATTTGGTGCATAAGTTTGTCAGGTCCTTATTTTTGAATTTTCCCCCATTGTCAGTGATAATAGATGAGGGTATACCATATCTGCAAATGATATAATTCAGTATGAACATAGCAATAGTCTTGTTGTCAGCTACAGCTAGAGGCACTGCCTCAACCCACTTGGTAAAGTAATCAGTAGCTGTGATGATAAACTTATGTCCTCTTGAAGAAGAAGGATGTATCTGACCGACCAAGTCAAAGGCCCATTGCTGAAATGGCCAAAAACTGATGAGAGGACTAAGCTCTTTAGCAGAAGCATGAATCATATTTCCATGAAATTGGCATTGCTTGCAAGTCTTGGCATATTAAATAGCTTCTTTTTCCATGTCCGGCCAGTAATAACCAGCTCTAATAAGTTTCCAAGCTAACATCAGACCACTAGAATGAGACCCATAGATACCTTCATGTATCTCAGCTAGCGCATTTTTGGACTCATCGGGTTCTAGACACCTAAGGAGAGTATCGTCTAGACCCCGTCTATACAAGTCATTTTCTATGAGGACATACCGTGAAGCAGTATGAATGAGATGGAATTTTTCATTCCAGGTATAGGTGTCTAGAATGATTTGGTCATAAGGTAGGAGAAGATATGGTGGTAGTGGGATGAATCATGTCCAATGACTAAATAGATCATCCTAGATTTAGGAATATCATAGGCAGGGTAGTGTAATGCCTCCACCAGGAATTTGTGTTTGAAGTCGTTCTCTAGCATTTGTAACATTGAAGCAAGAGTGGCCATAGCATCAGCTGCCTTATTGTCTGCCCTTGGAATCTGCTGGAAAGAAATGTGTGCAAAATATTGTTTGAGATCATCCACCATTCTTTTGTAGGCTATTATCTTGTCATCTTTTGTTTGGTAGACATCATTGACTTGGTTGATGATTAACTGAGAGTCTCTAAAAACCTTGAGCTCATCCACATGCCATTCAATGGCTATCTTCATGCCATTAATGAGAGCTTCAAATTCAACGATGTTGTTCGTGTAGGGAAATAATAATTTTTAAGCTTTTGGTAATGAGTATCTTTGAGGTGTTATAAACAGAATGCATACACCCGATCCTTGCTAAGTGAATGATCCATCAAAGAACATGCTCCAAGATTGATGTGTGAGAAGCATGATGGATTCATTTGGGAATTCAATACTCAAAGGCTAGAGATCTTTCAAAGGAGCTTCTGCCAGCTGATCTGCAATTGCTTGTCCTTTAATATCTTTTCTTTCCACATAGTCAATGTCAAATTCACTAAGTATCATCACCCATTTCGCTAATCTACCCATGAGGGAAACCTTGCTAAACAAGTACTTCAGTGGATCAATTTTTGCAATAAGCTTTGTAGTATGAGCTAGCATATAATGCCACAACTTCTGAGAAGAAAATTCTACTGCTAAACAAGCCTTCTTAATGACAGAATAATTCATTTCATAGGAAACCAATGTTCTACTGATATAGTATATGGCTCTCTCTTTTTTGTTCTGATCTTCTTGAGCTAGGAGAGCACCCAAAGATGTATTCGTTGCTAAGATGTATAGTATAAGTGGCTTCCCATGAATAGGAGGCATCAAAATTGGTGGATTAGCAAGATACTATTTTATTTGAGTGAGTCCCTTGTCACATTCCTCATTCCATTCATAGGTCACACCCTTATGCAAAGTTTTAGTGAACGACTGTGACTTGTAGGCCAACTGTGAAATGAAGCATCGAATAGATTGAAGCCTTCCTTGTAATCCTCTCATTTGACTGATATTCTTGGGTGGAGGCATGTCCATAATAGCTTGCACCTTTTCAGGATCAACTTCTATGCCTTTAGCTGAAATAATATAACTTAAGAGTTTCCCAGAAGTAACACCAAATGAATATTTTTTTGGGTTAAGTCTGAGACTAAATTGTTCCATGCGGTCAAGGATGGGACCCAAATCTTTGAGATGAGTTCTTCACTACATGCTTTTGGCTAAAGTATCATCCACATAATCCTCCATTGTTTTATGCATCATATCATGGAAAATAGTAGTGACAACTCTCTGATATGTTGCTCCAGCATTCTTAAGGCCAAAAGGCATGACATTCCAGCAAAAGGTGCCCCAAGCACATATGAAAGCAGTCTTTTCTTGATCTTATGGTGCAATTTTTATTTTATTATAGCCAAAAAAGCCATCCATCGAGGAATAAATCTCATATCCTACTATCATATCTATTATCATATCAATATTAGGCAGTGGGAAGTCATCTTTTGGACATGCTTATTGAGATCTCTAAAATCTGTACACACACGAATGGATTTATCATGTTTAGTGACTGGAACAATGTTTGAAATCCATTCTGCATAATCAATAGTTCTTATGAAACCTGCCTTAAGAAGCTTTTCTAACTCTTCTTTAACCAAAAGTGCTACGTGTGGATGCATCTTTTGCAACTTCTGTTTAACAGGTTTGATACCTAGTGCAATGGAAAAATGGTGCATGATTAGATTGGGGTCTAATCTAGGCATATCAGAGTAGGTCCATGCAAAGTTTATTTTCTTGCTCTGAAAGAAGCTCGTGAACTCTTCTTTTTCTTTTACAAATAGTGATTGAGCTAGGTGAATAATATGTGGAGCAGCCTCTGTACCCAAATTTACTGGCTATGTCGGCTCAATCAATACTGATGACCTCTCTTGAAAATGGCTTGAAAGCGTATGAAGTATCTCATCATTGGGTGCCTCAGAGAGGTTTTCACCCTCGGATACATCTTTTATTTTTACTATTTTTGGCTCTCATACTGCTACAAAGTGGTTTTCACCATCAGAGCATCTATTTTTTATTCTTTTAATTTTTTGACTGAGATACTTGATATCCACCTCTGTCATGCTGACACTACTGTTGCTGGTGGAGGACATCATAGGTTCAATAGCATGGAGATAACAGGCTATATCATAATCATTCTGGAACATTAGGACTTCATTAGATATTAAAGGGGAGTTCCATTTTATCAGATCGGGACGACGGAGTGAAAGGGAAGTAGTGACTGGTTCAATCACGTTCACAATATAGCCATCAAAAGTGTGGACAAGCAAGTCGAGACCTAGAGAAATCTTGTCCAAAGGAGCATTCAAGTCCCTATAAGACCTTGCATCAGAAGTAGAGGACATGTTAACATTAGTGGCATCTAATTCATGCGGCCTAATGCTAGACCCTTCATCTACTTTGAGAAGTCTTTCATACACGTGAACAGTATCTATGTCTACATCATAAGTAGCATCAGATAAAGAGTTGAAATCATATTCATGTGAGTCAGTACTTGATGTGGGTTTTTCATTAGTACTAGTTGTATCACCTTACTCACCTTCATTCCTTGTGGCATTAACAACTTGCTGAAGTTGCTCTAGTTCAAGATACTTTTGAAAATGTGGTGGCCTATATTGTTCACCTATAAAATTGGGATCATTATTTAGTGTTTCTTTCCATTCCTTATATGTGAATTGATATACTGAAGAAGTTTTATCAGAATTAGTATCAGTATCAGTATCAATCTCTACCATATGGACAGGTATGATAGGCTCATCAAGTTCTGCAAAGAGTGTAGCAAGTTCCAGAGGAATAGAATATGGAAATGTATCTTCATCAGAGCTAGCCTCTGGATTTACTTCTAGAGTGGCATCTTCAATTTCTTGTTCAGGTTCAGGTTTAGGCTCAGGAGCTGACACAAATTTCTTGGTCCCCAAATGAAAGGGATTATTTTTAAAGCCTAAGCCACTAGTATCTTTTGTGCGGTGACCCGTAGCTTCAATGTGTTTTAGTAAGCCATTATCATTCTTTCCTATAGGACCACTCCCCTTATAACCAAAGTGCTTCATGATCTTGAAGGATTCACTGTATGGTTCTTGCTCTAAATTTGGAGGTGGAGTAGTTGTTTCAGCTATTTATTTTCCCTTATAGATCCAAGCTCTGATAGCTCTTTCTTCATCCTCATCTTCTAAAGGCGTAGAGGCCCTCACAAAAGTTCCATCATAAACTATTTGAGGAGAAGCATTAGAAAGTTTGTTATTATCTGAAGGTCTCCCATAAGAGCATGGAGATGGAGGTAGAGCATCTGGTGATAGCACAGGTTCAATTTGGTATTCTCACATGCCTATATCCTTAAGTCTTAAAGTTTGTTCCATTTCTTTCAGCTTAGCATCATAAAACTCAGTGGATTCTCTATTTGCCGGAACAAAGCTATCTACAGATTGCACAAGAGTATTACAAGAGTAATTGGTATTAGCAGGTATAGTGACTTCTGCCCCATGAAATGTAAACTTAATGCATTGATGGTACGTGGATGGAATAACCTACATCTCATGAATCCAAGGCCTACCCAACAAGATATTGTAGGCAAGAGGAATGTCAAGAACTTGAAAAGTAACATCTCTCTCAACAGGACCTACATGGATAGGTAGCACCACTAAGCCTTGGGACTTGCATTCTTCCTCATCATAAGCTTTGATGGTAATCTTTTTGGGGGAGTCTATACAATTCTCATCATATCCTAGCTGAGTGAGAAGTTTAGCAAAACAAATATTAAGACCATCACCGTTGTCTATGAGCACTTGGTGAACGCGCTCATGACCTATCATGACCACTATATGCAGGGGAGTGTTATGAAGATGACTCAAAGAGTGATCATCTTCTTTAGAGAAGGATAGATAGTGAGGTGAGGTTAAATGACCCACCATAGATTGGAACCGATTGAGATCGAGATCCTTGGGAACATTTTCCTCAGCAAGGGCCTTATCTAAAATCTGCCTGTGAGCAGGTGAGATTTTCAACAACTCAAAAATTGTAA
Source organism: Chamaecyparis obtusa (assembly GCA_027943335.1). Taxonomy (NCBI): domain Eukaryota; kingdom Viridiplantae; phylum Streptophyta; class Pinopsida; order Cupressales; family Cupressaceae; genus Chamaecyparis; species Chamaecyparis obtusa. Next base: position 436,254 of record BSBK01011129.1, on the reverse strand, counting down.
TCTGAGCATTGGTTCACTGGAGTTGATCTAAGATGCTATAACTAGCCGAGCTAACTGTAGGAATAGATTTCATGTTCTTGTTGGCAGGGCCAACAACACTCTTATCCACAATTTTTTTTGAAGGAGACATAGAAGTATCAGGAGCTTTATCCACATTTTGCTTTGGAGGGGATGTAGAGACCTTTCAAAACAACTCTTCCTCATGATTGAGTGATGACATTAGCACAGTCTTGAGGTTGTTAAGATTCAGACAAATGAGATGCAAAACTATGCAAGATGAAAGGAGTCTTAGGTTTGGGAGCATCACTGCCTCCCTTAATTGTAATCACATCGCAGTACTCTATCTCAATAGGTTCGATCATACCAATAACATTGTCATCATTAGTGTAAGTGTAGATGACTTTAGCAATGGTATTCTTAGTGTTTGATGACTCACCCTTCTCATGAGGAGGGAAGGGATCCTTAAATGCTTGGTGGTCTAAATTCTTGTTATGGCCATCCACAACAATGTCACCATTATCAATCAAATCTTGGACCTTGTGTTTCAACTGAAGAGAAGTAGAAGTCTTATGACCCTTATTCTAGTGATAGTTGCAATAGGTATTTTCATTCCACCAATGAGGTCATGGTTGTGGGTCATAGAGCCGCTTCTCCGAGGGAGTAAGACTCTAATTATGCATAAGAGTTTTATAGACCACATCAAGTGGTTCTCCCAAGGAAGTGAATTCGCACTTGGGTCGAGATGCCCAAGGTTTGTTTCTAGAAAACCTTGAAGGTTGCTGATTTTCTACCACAGGCTTTTCAGCCACTTTAACTGCTTGTATGGTGGAAGAGACATTAAAGATAGAATTAGCAAGTTGTGAGGTCACATTATCGACCACTCCATCATTCACTATGTCTCTATTCTTGTTCACAAACTTCCCTTTATCCTTATTTGAGTTGGAAGATCCCTACTTGTTGTCTTTACTCAAAGTCAATTCACCCTTCTTGATCATAAAGGCCTCTATTTGCACTACTTGTCTGATCATGCTATCAATAGTTAGAGGACATTGTAACTGCACTTGGTATCCGAAGTCTAGGACAAGATTGTCCAAGAAAATGTCGAGTCTCTCGGACTCTGGTAGCTTGTGAGGACACCTTGTACATAATTGTCTCCACCTTTGGAGGAATGTCAGGAAAGATTCTCCTTGTCACTATTTTAAATTGCAAAGATCCCAAATGTTGACTGAATGTTGACTAGATGCTGAATATTATGCGAGTAGGGTTGGAGAAAAAGATTAGCCATTTCGTCAAAAGTCTTAATGCTAGTAGGCAATCTAGAGAACCATTCCATAGCTGGTCCACCCAAACTACGAGGAAATAAATGCATAAGATAGGTTTGATTATGCATAAATTCCATAGATAATGCACCAAAATCCCTTAAGTGATCTTGGGGTTCAGTTGCACCCAAGTATTTGTCATATTTAGGGAGTTCTACACCTTTGGGAAAAGGTGGCATATGAAGACTTCTATCAAAAGGAAAAGGACAAATGCTTTCCATTGTAAATTATTGAGCAGGTCTGTCCTTATTCTTCACAAGTTGACTCATCTGATCTTGCATGTCTCAGACCATATTTTGCAACTTTGCGGTCTCATTTTCTTCTTCCTTAGCTACAAGCATTTCAACTTGATAGTCTCGGGGTAACTTGGCCCCTTGTTTAGCTACCTCAAGGAAATATTTTTCTTTCTCCTTTAGGAGAAGGATCTCCATCATTTTAATAAGACCCTTATTAGCTTTGGCAGCGTCTATATCCTATTGAGTTATCACCTCATTTTCATTCCCAAGAATCTCATAAATGCTCAAAATCTGATCTTGTTGCTGATCATCTTGGTTTTGATTGAATGGAGGAGGGTGATAGAAGTATGTGGGTTGTCGATCGCCTTGAGGTTTGTTTTGAGATTGATCATCATTGTGGGACTGATTTTGGTCATGTTGAGATTGACCATGAGGCTACTCATTCTGAGGTTGAGCATGATGTGGGTCATTAGAGGATTGACCATGATACTAATTGTTTTGAGATTGATCAAAAGTTTGATTGTACTTGCCCGGTTGGAAATCAAACAGATCTCCCATCTTGTTGTAGGCTTGTGTAGTACATGAAGACTCAATGAAATTATATGTCCAGTGTCGAAAGGGTGTGGCCACGGTAACCTTTGGTGAATGAACATGATCAAAAGATTTAACAAATTTAGGTGAGAAGATATCGTCAACAGTATCACTAGGTTCAATGATAGGACTATTCTCAGCAGGATCAATAGGTATGATAATAGGATTAGTCTGAGGAAGAGGTCTTCCAAAGTTGTGAAACAATGAGTTGTCTTGGAAGAACGAGTTGTCTTTCTCTTGAAATGAGAAACCAGGTTGCGCTTCAAACAATAAATTAAAACACTCTTGAAACACCAGAGGTGATGGTTGAGACAGACTATCTTTCGAAGTACTCAATGAGGAAATTGAGGATATCTCACAAAGTTCAGATTTTGTGATAGATTTAGGATGATTTATTTCTTGATTAGGAGGTTCGCGTCTACCTTGTTCAATATTCTGAATGGGATAAGTCTTGCCACTTCTAGTCATGATAGTCATAGATGAAGATGAAATGAGAGAGGACTCGAGATAATGCTAGACTCGGGATAATGCTAGACTCGGGATAACGCTAGACTCGGTCTCTAAGAACAACTCAAAGGAGATAAAGGCTAGAACAGCCAAGATGCAAGATGGACCTGGTATGAATCATCAAAAGAGGTGGCTAGAACAACTGAGATAAGACTATTGCAACACGAGATATAAAAGGCATAAAGAGAAGGTAGACCAACGAGAGATGACATGAGTCAAAGAAAAGATCAATCAATTCCCAACTTGAGACAACCAGTTTATGAAGGTGAATGACTAGAAAATAGAAAAATAGACCTTAGAAAAAAAGCAAATCAGATAAAAAGTCAAACAGTCAATGGCAAACAGGTCTCTATTTTTTAAAACTGGGCTACAGTCTTACACGAGAGAGTACTAGGCTACATGAGAGAACACAAAAATTCACGAGAGAACAAAGTCTCACAAGAGAAAGTGCTTTGAAGAGTGAAACTTCATGTGGGAAATGTCCAAAATCTAACAGTCTGACATAGTTTTCAAGGTTAAAGTTGAATTTTGAGGTACAGTTTGAATTGATGTCTGATAGAAAATCTAGTTTCCTAATAGGTTTGAAGAATAGTTTAATCAACAATCTCATTTTGAGGCTTCAAGCATTTGTTTAAAGACACAAAGGTTTAAATCAAGTAGTTGTGATACAAGAAGTAGTCGTTAACAGACCTATCAAGGACAAAGCAACTTGATAGCATTAGGGGAGTCTTTGTTTGATAATGATTGGACAATGTTTAAGACTCGATAACAAACACATAGCTTAGTCCTACAAAAAAAATGGTGAGAAGCCAAAACCATTGCCCCATTGCTTATGTGCATACGTGCACCTCACACAGCCATGTCACCCCCTAGAGGGCACCCATGTTTTTGGTGTTTCCAAGGACTCAATAGTATATGTTCAAAGGTTACCCTTGTGGTAGGGGCCAATGTCATATACCACCTTCAAGCATGCAGGTGTATGCCTATGATGGGAATCTACAGGAGAGATTCTTCCCCCTCCTTACGCAAAGATTATGACTCCTTTCAGAGGTGAACCAGGTAGACCAATAACTAAGGAAAGTTTTTAATAGGCTTTCATTCATGCTAACCTTCGGTACCCTCAATACAGGGTTGAGGCCTCGTAACCACACCAACACCTGAAAGTCATACACCCCCGCAAGCAGGGCTAGGAGCAGCGCCACTCAGTATAACAGATGGAGCCTTCTCAAGATGATAGTCAAAGTCTTGAGAAGGAAGCTAACATGGTTTTGGAATCTTTAGACTCAACAAAATGTTTTTTATTAGAGTGAGGCAGAATCACTTGCCAAAGGTGCGTACTCACTTGGGTCATTCCTAGAGGTTCAACTTCCGACAGGCCCTCTAAAGGTGACACAACTTGGCTTAGATCTGAGGGTTTGATTTTCTATTTCTCTCAAAGAGAGAAGAGCATACTTCTCTACCTCATCACTTCACCCAAACACATCAAGAAGATTCATCACTGAGTTAGCTTCACTCCACCACATCTACAAGCTTTTGGGTTTTTATTTCTCTCAAAGAGAGAAGAGCATAATCCCCTAGCAAATAGAAGCGTAAAGATTCACTACCTTTCTTCTCTTCCCTAGGAATTTGTCATATTAGTAAGATCATTAGGTTTTCGGGTTCATTCATGGTCATCACCTCCATGTAATGAAGAGCCAAATTCCCTACTCACTATCAAAATCCTCAAGAAATTTTAATGGAGCCCTATTTAGACTATGAGAATGAAAGCAAGAAACAAACACAACATTTTATCAAGTCTTCGACTATCGTCCTGCAATCAAACCATTAGCATGTTTTATGTTTTTGGTCAAACATCCTACAAAAAACTGTTATGCTGTGAAAATAACAGAGAAATAGTAAACAACAGCAAATAGGAAACTGTCAGAAATCTGGAACAGGAAAGACAGAGACTGAAAAAATTTAAAACACTGTATCCAAATCTTGCGCAAGTACTCCATAATGTGTGAGAAAGTACAGGGTGTCACGTGAGGATGTATCAGTTCACGTGAGAGATTGCTACAAGGAGTGAAACTTCATGTGATACGCTTTGGATTCTCGCGTGAGAATCTGTACACAGACAGTATGGATGCATGGCAGAGCTTAAATTTCCTGTTAGAAAAAATTGAGAATGAGGCAAGAAATTGATCTTTCTGCCCCACGGTGGGCACCAAAATATATATAGTCAAATGTGGACCTCCAATCCAACTACACATGCAACATAGTCATTACTCACACGATCAAATTATGAGAGACAATATGAATTACTCAATTTGAAATTCATGGTGAAGCGACCTGTTGCCTCCTATGTAGATGGGGTGTTTAATTACTCTCAGAATGAGAGCCAACAACCATAAGACCAGTACTACAATGGAGGATTTTCAAAAGCTTATAATGATAAACAAACTGAAATTAAACTAGAATGAGTGCAATTTAATCTAAAATACTTTGAAGGAAATATGATATTAATCTAAATAGCTTGAAAGAAAGATGAAGTGCAGATTAATCTAAATAGCTTGAAAGAAAGATGATATTAATCTAATAGCAATAAGCAAATTAATCTATAATGAGAATGCAATTAACACTAAAATGAGATATTAAACTAATTATGCAATGAAAAAGCTTGGAAAATGTAAATAATTGAGACTAAAATTCGCTATAGTAAGGATGCTCTCACAATTGCCTTCCTTGAATGAAGAAATGAGGTTCATTAAATAGACAAGCCCGGGAAGAGAATGAAGAGGTTCTTGATTTGAAACTCCTAACTCTTCATTCTCATTTAAGACAAAAAGGCATGAATTACTTAATTAAAAGAATGGAAATTGCCACACAGGGTGACCTTTCGAATATTATGAATTATTAATTCACATAGGAGTGTCCATTCAAATAAAAAGTAATTATTAATTCATTTTTATGTATATTAGCCAAATGGGGTGGGTTTAATTTAATTTAAAGCACTTAGGACTTTAGAATTAAATTAATTTATCATAGGGGTAATTTAGCTAATAAAAGTCGAAGACTTTAGGAATTAATTTTAATATTTGATTAATGCAATTTAGAATTTTTGTAATTGACATCAAGTTGAATTAAGTCAAGTAAGAGAGAGAAAATTGTCTAGCAAAGTAGGACTTTGAAGATGTAAAATTGATAAAAATGCACCAAAATTGATTGAATTTATTAGGTGCCAATTTTGGGGTATTACAGTCTCAAGCTTCACAAATGATAAAGATTAAATGATGCAAGATTGATTTAAGACTATGATAATGATAATAAGATTAAGATCTATGATAATACAATAAAATTAAGATCTAAGAACAAGAATAGATTGCAATGAAGAAAAGAATTAGAATTATTAAGAATGCTAAAAGATGCAAGAGCTAAGAGATTAAAAAGAAAAAGAACACAAACCTAAAATGAGGAGTGAGACCTCTTTTTATAGAAAATGAAAACAATTAGATGGTGGAGATTAAGAGGCAAAAAAATGAGTGGCTAGGATTAAAGGTTAGGTAGGGTTTGGAAAAGATGAAGAAGCAAAAATAATGAGTGGATAGGATTAAGAGGCAAAAAGATGTTAGGTAGGGTTTGGAAAAGGTGAAGTGGCAAAAGATGTAAAAGTCAAACTTTACTTTTAGAGAGAAAAATAAATTTAAAAATGATTGGTGGAGAAAAAAGATAGGGAGGTGGCTATCTTGGAAAAGGTGATTGTGCATGTGATTAGAGGTAATCCCACATTTAAATCAAGATTAAAGGAATATTTAGAAAAAGGTAAGCATAGGAAAAAGGGAAAATGAATTAAATTAAAATAAATTTAATTTAATCATGGTTTAGAAGAGTTTTAGGCTAGTGGAGGAATAAAATAAATAAAATTTATTTTATAAAGGGAAATGGAGGGATACTATATTAAATTTAATTTAATATATTATAGTATTTAAATAAAATTTAAATACAAAGGGAAAATAAATTTATTTAAATAAATAGAAGAATATAACGATTATAGTCAATTAATAAAATTAACCAAAATGTTAAGGGAAAATATTAATAAAAATTAACATTAGTGTGAATGGACAATTTTAGGTGTCTATCATATATATGTAATATATATACTCATATGCATATCAATATATTATAATAATAATAATTTCTTCATAAAATATATAGATTTGTGAATCAAGATGGAGCGCAGCAGATGGGAAGAACGTTGGAGGCAACAATCACCTGCAACTTTTCGAGCTGAAACAAAGAACCAAAATGGAGGTTTGTGTTTCAAGAAGCATGCATTTCATTCTTACCAAGCACAATATAGTGGGTCATGGCCTTTCAACAGAAGGTTTCAGACAAATTCCCAAACACACACTCTGACCTTTAGGCCAAATAAGGAATACCCAAATTGGAGGTGGACACAAAACCTAGTTCGAAATGGCTGGAGAAGGAAGAATATGGATAGTAGCCAGATGAAGAGACCTGATTATGTGCATTTTGGGGGATGGTTTGACTTTAGAAAGATTGAAAGTAAGTTTTACAGAACAAAACAAACTAAGGAGACAAAGGAGAAGAAGGCTGATGACGATCAAGAGAAGGCTTCAATGGATAATATCAGGTATGAGGTAGTCTCCACCATAAAGGTTTCTAATTCTCAATGGCAAGAAGCAACTCTCTCTTTGTAGGATAACAACTTTTTCTTTAAATGGTTAGGGACATAGCCTTCGATAAGCTCTATTAGACCTTGGTGTAAATCGGTTTGGGGGGAAGGATGCAAACTCAAAGCCCTAGCAAATGGTTTCTACATGGGGGTTTATCCAACAAAAGAGGAAAAGGATTGGATCTTCACTAATGGACCTTATCTAATAGAGGGATGAGGTGTCTATTTAAGAGACTAGGAAGCAAATTGTTAGAGTAAAGTATTAATTTTATTAATTAACTTTACTCCTTTCTTAAGATGTCAACACTTTTATTTTTAGTTGTTTATATTTAAACACGCATGCACTAGTTGATTTAAACTTATACACTTGTTGTTTTAAATATAAACTTGCATGCATTAGTCTTGTAATAATTTAACTAATTATTACATGCACTAGGGTTTGCCTTTCAAGGCTTTTGATCTCCTTTATAAGGATGATCCATTGTACATTTAATTCATTCATTATTTGAGGATATTTGCTTCTTCATTTTTTGAGTCAAACCCTTGCCCTCTTCTTGTTGCTACTTTCTTGTAACAGGTTTTTATATGCAGGTGATCTTCAAGTTTTGTGGATTTGTATTGCTCAAATCCTACATGGTATCAGAGCCTAATCTACTACAGCTTGTTCACATTTGAAGGATTCAAATTAGGGCCTTTTTAGTTTTAGTTTTTTTTTATTGAAATTAGGGGGTCCTTCAATTTTGGTGCACTTTGAGCTCAAACGGACCTCACCGTTGAGCTCGCAGCGCCCAACAACCCCTATTTCAATATAAGGCACATCCAATTTGCACAACTTTGAATTTTGGGGCATTTTTTGGTACTAGACATCTTAGCACACTTCCCAATGTAGAATTTGTACTAATTGGTACACTTCTCAAGGTAGAATTTTCTATTTTGGCATGCAAATCAAGGCAAAAATTTGAAAGGCTTGGTATAGATCCCGAGGCCATCAAATTTAAACCTGTCATTTGATGACATTAGCATGCATCATCCTCATTTGCACCATTTTTTGGGCTCTCTAGCACACCAGTTGGTATTTTGCTCATAACTTGAGCATACGGTGTCGAAATCAGGCAAACGAGATATCGCTGAAAAGCTGGTTCTGAGCCCAACGCACTCATAGAAGTTAATCTGGTGTTTTTTTTCATCTAGCTTGTTTTTTTACTGTCAAAGCCAGATTCTCTTTCTTGCATTCTGGGGGGGCTAATTTGCTCAAATTAGCTCCATTTTTTGATCCAGAAGAAGCGTAAAAAATCTCTTCTTGAGAACCATCTAGATTTCTACCTATTTTCATCAAAAAAAATTCAAGGTACACAAGATTCAGATTTGAAGCTTTTTTGCTCTTCTCTTGATAAAGTGTATCATTCTAGGCTTTAGGGTTCGATATTTGGATTGTGGGGGGGTGTTATTTTCTTGTTTCTATCAATTAAACTAGATATTTATCAAAACAAAAACCCCTTCTAAAAAATATGGTTAAGACCTCTTCTTGTCTAGAACTTCTGACCCCACATAATTATCACACATGGAAAACCCTTATGACATGGCTTCTCCATTCAAAAGGGCTCTGGTCTTGTCTAGATGCAGTTTAGCTAGTATTACAGAGGCCCTTTGAGATCATGTAGCATCGAAACAGGATGGATGAGGCTATGAGGTTGATTTCTTTATAGGTATCAGACAGCTTGCAGTTTCATCTTGATGGGTGCAATACCCCTCTAGCTATGTGGACCAAGCTAAACACCTTGTTTAGTACAATGAATGAGTTCAGAGCACTTTAGATTGAGGCAGAGCTTACCTCTCTTGTACGTGATTCTTTTCCCTCTATTGAAGAATTTTTGATGAAGTTCAAACAACAGAGATCTTTGTTACACAGATGTGGAAAGGAAAAGACTGATAAAGAGTACATTTATCTGATTCTATCTAAGCTTAGGGGAAACTTGCTGATCTTCTCTTCTACCTTTCATTCTACCATGGATGCTTTGGGACCTACATTCACCATGCCTACTTTTGAGGTGTTTTGTGATCATTTGACTAGAGAGCAGGCCAAACTTACTCAATTGGAATCTCTAATAGGATCAAAGAACCAAGCATTGGTTGCCCAGCCATCGAACAAAAAGTAGAAGCAGAAGCCGAAGCAGATATCAGATTCCTCTTCTCAGCACTCTACTAGCCCACCATCTTCTTCTAAGGAGAAATAGAAGACTGAGAGACCTACACACTCCTATTGTCAGAAGGGACCTCATGATGAGTCACATTGTTTTTAGAAGAGATTTGATGGCTATGAGAAATAGATTGATGATTTGCAAGCTCTTCTTCAGAAGAGCACTGTTTCCTCTCCATCATCTTCTACCTCATAGGGGTCTACTTTTCAATCTTCTTCCACATCTTTGACATCTGGATAGGATTTTGGACAAGGTCATGCATTACGGGCATCCATTGCATCCCCTTCACAGGTCCCTTGGATACTAGATTCAGGTACTTCTCACCATATGGCATCTTCTCAAGGGGTCTTCTCTAATGTTGAGGCTTCTCCCATTCCTCATATTCTCATGGAGAATAACACTATCTTGATAGTCTATGGGAAAGGTTCAGTAGGCATTTAGGATGGCACATTCAATGATGTATTTTATGTTCCATCTCTATCTGTAAACCTTCTCTTGATTTATCAGATTACACACAATGGATCAAGGAAGACAATTGAGTTCATTGGAGATTCAGTCTTCATTCGGGATAGTGTGACAGGAGGCATTATTGCTAAAGGGATAGTTGATCATTCTACCCATCTCTACACCTTCTCACACTTTGGTCCACCATCTCCAGTCGGAGCACAACTCTCCTATTTCACGAGAGCATCATGTGGTGCAGTCAGGTCGCTTGAACCTTTGTATTATTCTTGATATCACTAATATGACTACCACACCACATCCTATTGAGGTCTTCTCTCTTCAGTAGGATTCTTCTTCAGCACTGCCTGACCCTCCAACTCCATTCATTGAGCCATTAGGTGCACTTGTTGAGGATTCTACAGAGGACATTCATCTCCTCTTTCATGACAGTGTTAGCACACCTGTCACACCACCTACATTGGGAATTCTCTTTTAGGATCCTCATGTTTACTCCTTTGAGCATCAGCTTGACTTTCCAGTGACACCTCATCTTTTGAGGTTACCTCTTCAGTGTCCACTAACTTTCACTCCTCTACATTGGAGTCACAGTGGTTTGTTCATTGATCCAGGTGTTCTTTCATTTTGGGGGGGCTTTGGAGCCTCGATCCTCTCTCATGGGGGGTTGGCAACACACATTGTACTTATGGATTTGAGAGAGTCTCTTGAAGTCATTTTTTTTTCTTTTTCTTGCCTTTATATCTCTTTTTGGAGTAGGGTTTTTTCCCACTGGGTTTTCTCTATTTCTCCATTTTACAAAGAAAATAGCATCCTCTCTCAAGAAACCTAGAATTGGGGAGAAGAAGAAAAGAGGTGCTATTTCAATTATGAAAAGGTTGGAGATTACAGGAAGTGTTGTTGACCAAACCAAGCCTTTTCCTAGGAGCCATGAAAACCCTATCATGGAATTTCAAGGACTGCAATGCCACTAACAAGATTCATTTGATAAAGTGTTGTCTTGATTAAATGAAACTAGATTTAGTACTTTTGCAAGAAATAAAAATTAAATTAGAGGATAGTGAGGCTTTTAAGAGGAAGTTCAGGAGATGGAAATGTGATCTTGTGGATGCCCAAGGTGCATCTGGTGGCTTGGGTGTTCTATGGAATGAGAGCACGGTGGAGTTTACTGCTCATCATTTTAGTCAAAATTGGCAATGGCTAAAAGTTCATATAAAGCAGCTTCATTGTCATATTTCTTTTCTCAACATCTATGGTCCTAATAGTAGATTACAAAAGAGGATACATTATGAAACTCCTTGATAGGATTTTTGGAGAATTTAGGTGATGAGGTGGTGGCCTTAGGTGGTGACTTTAATGCAATATTAACCCCTAAGGACAAAAAAGGTGGAAAGGGATGGAGCAGCGGAAGTCAAAAGGATTTTAGTTCCTTTGTAACAAGTTGTGGTTTGTTGGACATACCTTTTAAAAAAGGAGAATTCACATGGACTAATAGAAGAGAAGGTTTTTTTAACATCGCAACGAAGCTTGATTGTTTCCTCTTAGGTGGAAATTGGGCTGACATAAATTGGACCTGTGATGCTGAAATTCTTCCCTTTCAAGGTTCATATCACTTCCCAATATTTCTAAGGATACAATATGAAGCTACACTGAATAGATGCCCTTTCAAATTTGAAGCAATGTTGTTTACTGCAAATGGTTTTTGTGACCTAATTTAGGAATGGTGGTCATAGGAACCCAGAAGATCAGGTAATAAAGCTTTCATTTTTTTCAAAAATCTTCAATTTCTTAAAGATCAATTAAAGATCTAGAATATAGAACACTTAAAAAATATCTTTGTAGAGAAACAAAATGTGGAAGAAAAGCTTACTACTTTAAGTCTGAGAGTTATTGAGAAAGGAATGGAGGAGGCTGATTTTAAGGAGGAAAAGAAGTTACTAATTGATTTGGAAGCATGTTTAAAGAAGGGGGAGATTTTATGGAAGCATAAGTCAATGGAGACATGACTCAAGGATGAATATCTAAATACTAAATTCTTTCATAACTCCCTAAAGCGGAGGAGAGCAGGCAATCACATTTTCAACATTCAAAATGAGCGGGGTGTAGAGATTCAGGACAAAGATCAGATAAATGAGAAGGCAATTTATTTTTTCTTGAGAAAGAAAAGTGTGGAGGATAGAGATAGGATACTTATAGAGCAGGCTTTGAATGTGATTCCAAATGTAGTAACTAATGAGAAAAACAAAGACCTTATTGCCCCTATTTCTATGGAAGAAGTAAAAAAAGCTCTATTTGATTTAGACAAGAATAAAGCACCGGGCCCTGATGGGATTTCAGCTATGTTCTTTCAAAAAATGTGGCACATTTTGGGGAAGGACCTATGGGAGGTTGTGGAGGAATCAAGGAAAGGGGTTTTTGTTTTAAAGGATCTAAATACAACCTTTATTGCTCTAATCCCAAAGCGAGCAATTTTGAGAATTTTAGACCAATAGCTTTATGTAATATAGTCTATAAGGTAATTGTAAGTAGACTTAAAAAGGTACTGAATAAGGTTATCTCTGAGGAACAAAGTGGTTTCACCCCTGGTCGATCCATTTTTGAAGGTGTGGTGATTGTCGATGAAGCAATCCACTCAATCAGAGCTTCTAAGAGTCAAAAAATGATGATCAAGTTAGATATTAAAAAGGCTTATGATGAGGTTGACACATCATTTTTGTTGGAGATTCTCACAAAATTTGGCTTTAGAAAAGATTGGATTAATTGGATTCAGAGTTGCATTGAAACACCAAGATTCTCAGTATTGGTGAATGGGAGCCCTCAAGGTTTTTTTTAACAAGACAAGGGTATAAGACAAGGTGACCCTCTCTCCCCCTTTCTTTACATTATAATGGCATAGGATTTAGGGAGATTGATCACAAAAAAAGAGAGGGTGGTGAATGTAAGGGGATTATTATCATGGAAGGAGTGGATGCACTTTCCCATATGCAATTTGTTGATGACACCTTTTTAGGACAATTGATTAAATAGAATAAATCTGAGATATATTTCTTTAACACACCACCACATATTCAAGCCAGGATTAGTAGAATTTTAGGAATGGAAACATGCCTTTTACCCAGTAGATATATGAGCATTCCTCTTTTCAAAGGAGGAAACAAGGCTGATTTATGGAAGGATTTGATTGAGAAATGTCTCAAAAAGATGGAAGGTTGGAAAGGCAGATGGTTATCCTCTACTGGCAGAATTCTCATGTTACAAACTATAATTTTTGCTATGTCAATGTACTCTATAATGTGCCTTGAAATCCCAAAGAAAGTAGTGAAAATTTTAGCAACAAAAATGAGAAATTTTTTTTGGAGTGGGGCAAATGAGGAGGACAAAATACCACTAGTTGCATGGGAAAAGATTTGCAAACCAAAGGCTCATGGTGGTGCGGGAATCAGAAATTGGCAAATTATGAATAAAGCCTTGGGGGAAAAATTTATATGGAACATGTATAGAAATAATGATTTTTATTGGGCTAGAATCTTATAAGCAAAATAATTAGACTCACAAGATAGTACTAGAATTCTAACTATTAGAAATCCTCCCAGAGGATCGGCCATCTAGAATTTTATGATGTCATGTCACCCAATCATCAATGATCACATTACATGGAAAATTAGAAATGGTGATTCTGCCCTCTTTTGGGAAGATTCATGGGATGGCCATGCAGATTTAACTAATAATAGGGAAGTTTTGATCCTAAAGGAGTACTTCCAATCTATGTGAGGAAACAAAGTAAAATATTATTTGGAACTTGTTGATAGTGATGAAGGGAGGATATGGGTGTGGAAAAGGGTGGATAATGATAACCTATCTCTAGAACAAAAGGAGAAAATGAAAGATATTTTTAAAAATAGGAAAGTGTCTTTAATTGATAAAACTAATAGGATTAGATGGTGTGGATCCTTATTAGGATAATACTCAATGAAGCTTGGTTATAGATTGTTGGAGAATCTAGAACCACCCCATTTTTCCTCATAGGATTTATGTTGGAGCAAAGGAGTTATACCAAAGGTAGGTGTGTTTGCATGGTTAGCATGTAAAGGAAAAATCTTAACTATAGAAAGGAGGAAGAGATTAGGCTTGAAAGGACCTACAAGATGTGCTTTGTGTGAATGCAATGAAGAAACCACTGATCATTTATTAATCCAATGTGATTTTGCAAATCAATGCTGGAATTTTGTTCAAAGGAAATTAGCTTGGCAAGGGCCAAGAGCTAATTCAGTGAAAGAGGTGATGGATGGATGGCCAAGAATCTATAGAAACTCTACCTTATCAAGCATATGGACTATCACCCCCTCTATGGTTGCTTGGGAATTATGGAAATAAAGAAATATAATATTTTTTAAAGGAGAGAAGGAATCAATCAATAGATTTATAAACCGATTGCAATATGCAATTAAGGAAGTAGTGAGCACTTCAGCTACAAGAAAACAATTTTTAAAAATTTATTTCACAAAGGATGATAGATTTATTCAGGCAAACTGGCCTGGTATCAGATTTAGTTCACCTGCAGGATCTTTAGTGTCCAGGCAAAGGAAATCAGATAAAGTGCAGGTTAAATGGCAACCACCAAAGGTAGGATGGACTAAGGTAAACTTTGATGGTGCAACTACACATAATCTGGGACATAGTGGTATTAGTGTGATTTTTAGAAATGAAAAAGGTAACACTCTACTGATGGCTACAAAAAGATGTGAGGATGGCACAAATAATATGGCAGAATGCAAGGCAACATTAATGGTTGTGAGGCTAGCAAAACAAAAAGGAGTTCAAAATTTACATTTGGAAGGTGATTCCCTTCTGGTAGTACAAGCAATTTCAAATTTATCTATAAATGCTTGACATTTAGAAAACTATATTGAATCCATCAGGGAACTCTTAAATTCCTTTGAAAATTTTAAAATTACACATATTAAACAGGAAGGAAACACATAAGCTCATAAGCTTTCTAAATGGGCTTTAAATTTAGAGGAGATAGATAATTTATGGATAGAGGAGTTTAATTCTCCTAATTTAGCAAGTTTTTGAGTTGATAGCTTGGTGACGTAAGGATATTTGGAGTGTCAGTTTTGAAATGTGTGAGAGATTAATTTAATTTTATTGAGCCTGTTTAAAAGGGAAGTAATGATTAAAAGGAATGCAGGCAGATTCTGGCTGGCGGGCTGAATGTGTTAAACAAATTGTTGAATGTGCCAACATCCTAAAAGGATGGAAGCATTAAATGATAGAGGTAGTTAGTTTAATTATAAAAGCCACCTCCTGTTAGTTGTTTGTAAATCAAATGCATATCGAAGAGTGGTTTGGAGTGATTCCAGGTGTTCTCTGCTTAGGTTTTGGAGCTTGTGCCAAGAGGTTATGGAGCCTTGTTTCACCTTTTTTTTTAAAGTGACAACAGAAAGGCATTTTTGGGCCTGTGAAGGATCAGAGGGTGAAGATGGTGATAAAATGCCCTTCAAGGGAGGTCATTCAAGCTTTTCAAAAAACTTTGGGACCTATTTTCATAATGACACTGATAGATGGAAATTGAAGGTGGATATTGCTGCTATGATCATGGTGTGGGGTTTGGAATTGGGAGAGCATGAATGAAAGGTGGAGAGGGTGATGAAAGCCCTCTTTGAGGTTGACTTAATTATTAATGTAGACTCTTTGTTGGAATGAGCTCACACAGGATGGTATTTTGACTTCAGTGAATGCTTTGAAGATGAAGAAGAAGGAATAAAGGCTGGAATTAGTCCATTTTTAAGGTGGCCAAAGAGGACTAATAAGGATAGGTATCTAAAAGATAGGAAGGAGGGATGGGAGAAGTTGAAGCAGGACATAATGAGTTTCAATGAGAACAGAAAGAGGCCAGAGGTGCCCTCTACGTTTCCTAGAAGGAGGAGGTCTACTCGAAATAGGAAAATCATGATGGAGGTAAAACCTAAGGCTTGAGTTTTTGTAATGGTAGTTTGATGATTTTTGTTTCAATGTGTTTTCAATAGATGAACAAACATTTTAACATAGGGCCTTTTTGGGTAAACCATAACAAAGCATCATTAGCGAAGTTATATGGAAGATGTTTTTGCATGTTTTGCTTACCATTTTTTAACAAGAGCACGTAAGGAAATTATCTGCTCGTGAGGAGTGCTACCGCGAAGGATCAGACAGTGATGATGATTTTTGGCTGAGTTTAAGCACAATGCAAAACCAACAAGATGGTGAGTGTTTCACATATTCTGTAGATTTGTCATATGACCATAGAATGTAATATTTTAATTGGATATTGGGTAGCGGGAATGTCACAAGTTGACACATGTTTCTTTGTAAAGGGATAGGTCTATGAAGCTGTATAAAGCTTTATCTATACTTGTATTTTCTTTAACATTAATAAAATATATCTTATTACTGACCAAAATTTTTTTTTAAAAATAATAATAATAATAATTTCTTCAAATAAATCTAGGTTTAATTTCAAGAAGAATTTTATAAAACAAAGAAGCCAACATAGAGAGACTATTCTAATGGTAAATAAATTTTGTCCAAACCCTAAGGCTATTTTTCTTCATTAAGAATTTACCAAAAATCACACATGAAAAAACCCTCAAGGATGAAACCCTAATTTAAATGCTTCCACAAAAATTTACACAAGAATCTGGTTTGCCAAATCTCAAATAGGAAATCAATCACATGAATACTAGGCACGAAAAAGACAAGCTTTTCAAAATGGAAATTTACAAAAGAATTCAAAATTCTACCTCAAACCCAACAACAATCTGAGAAGAGAGGAAGAACACAATTCACAATCCAAAATTTTAGTTTTCAATAAATTTCCTTCAAATCCAAAACTAGAGCCAAAAAAATGTCTCCCTAAAACCCATGTCCCTAAAAATGACCAAAAAGGACTCTAATATAGAAAACCTAGCAAACCAAACTCAACCATGCAACTCACAATAAGGAGTTGGAACTCAACTCCTAACTTTGTTTTTAGCAACACCTTTTTGCATGATTTAATTTTAATTTAATAATACTTACGTGCACTTTTTCAAATAATGATTTTTAACTTAAATTTATATTTTAATTTTACTAATATTGTATGTGCAACTTTAATTGCATATTAATATTTAATTGACAATTAATCTTTTTAGCATTTTTTTTAATTGGTAAAAGGTCGAAGCCAATAATTTTATTAAGCAAATAACTAGATATAGAAAAACCCCACTCAGTGCAGGCGCTGGTAGGGAAGAGCGGGGTTGAGAAAACCTCCAGCCTTGCCTGGGACCGTAGTCTAGATTCTAATACATAATAAATTAGGAGGGCATACCCTCCAATATCAGATTCATGAGAGTTGTATATTAAAAATTTCATGAGCAGCTGATCTATATCTTGTCCAAAAGTGAGTCTCAATTTGTAGATTGCTTCGTCCATTCGGCGGGGTTGGAATACCTTCCTTCTAGGTTTTGCGCTTTTTGTTTTTGTACAATTCCTTTCTTATGATGTCAAACTTAATTCCTTGTGTGGGAAGCATTTGTGACTGACACAAGGGTCACTTTCATAGTCATTATACCTCCTAAATGATCACTCCTCAGGATGCCTTTTGTCTCATTATTTCTCGAAATAACTACACTTTTGGCTAAGATCCTTGTTAGTATATTGTTACTAACCCAAATTCTATGAGCTATTGGAAAGAAAATACTTGTCAAGACGAGCCTAAAATTTAGATTTATTTGCTTAAAAGGAGATACATATGCCTGCACCATCTAGTCATGAACAAGTTGTGAGCCTAGCTATTCTTAATCTTGGACTATATCTAAAAAATACTAGCATCGTACTTATATGAAAAGTACATCATCCATGCTATCTTGGCCTTATTTCGAGGCTCACTTAGAGTATCACGAGCAAAGAATCATGAAAGCACCACTATAATCTCTCTATATATTAACTTTAGGCTGATTATGACTACAATAGATAACCAGATATAACAGATGTATATAAATATTGACTTCATGATAACAAAAGATTCATCCAAGAATATATATATTTTCTCTTTTAAATCTTGCATCATTTGAATTGTACTATTGAACATGAGACTTAAATAAACATCATCTTAAAAGGAAGGAAGGCACATGATACAAGCTAACCATACCAAAAGAAAATCACATCATACTATCTCAAAACATAAGAGCACCATGATAAGCCCTAACCTGAAGCCAATATATAACATATATATATTGACTTCAAGATTAGCGATTATCATGGTAGTCATATCTATATCTACTCTTTTTCCAACTTCTGGAGCACATTGCTAAGAGGAATACCATGAATTTATAATAAAGACTACCAGTCCCATCCATAGGTTAAATGGGCCCATATTAAGTCCTTTTTTCCAATAGTATATGTCTATCTTTATTCTTGACAGGGAATATCTTTGAGAAATCTATCAAGTGTCATTTATTTCAATATGAAATTTACTTAAATAAACCAACTCTGATACCCAAATTGTTAGATGGAGGATGTATACTGGGCTTTGCTGCCACATATTCATGGAGTAAATTACATATTCTAGCTGAGATTATTTACTGTTGCATATTGATCATATAAAAACTGAAGAATATCTATTTCGTATATGACTCTATTCAGGACATTTGTCATCCATCTATATTCAAGCTAACATAACCATGTGATTGTATAAATTTAGATCTATTTAGAATGTAATTGGTCTACAAATTGTAATGATACTATTAGTACAGAAGCAAAATCACTTATCTGGTTAATGTTTGGATAAATCTATTGTCATTCTATATTATTTGATATATTGATTACCATCTGTTCTTTTCTATAACCAATATTTCCAATATTCCATTCAGCTGATTCCTAATCTACTCATCGATTATGCAAAGTATCGCTTAAGCCAGTTATTTAAACAATTACCTAGAGGGAATAGGAGATCTTTGGTTTATTCCTTACTTATTCTTGACAATACATCATAGTTGTATAAGCTACAACAATCTAATATGCAAATTGATAATTAAATATCAATTCATTAATTATTCCTTTAATTTTTTTCGATTTAATAATTAGTTAAATCCTCTATTTCCATAGTTAGACTTTTTAATTAACTCCTTTTAAATGAACATAAACATTTAATTAATTTTATTTAATTAATTATCTTATATTTAATATTTTACTATATAATAAGATTTAATTATCCAACCATTTAATTAGTCTTAATTAAACCTTTAAAGCATTTTTAACACAAAATCTCATCAAACCACCTGACATGAAACACAGACGGAAACTGACTAAATCAACATGCAACAATCAAGATAAAAGAATGGGTTCATGAATAATGTCACCTTGACAAATTTGGAGGTACTAATAAGATACGTGTCCACTATTTTAGGACAATAAATGGCTTAGGTTGGGATTCAGACCTGGATGTTATCTCCCCTCTCTCACCATTGAGATAATGTGATAGGGCATGCTCATCCTGGCAATTTAGGGAAGTCGATATTTGATACTTGAAATCTACATAAAAGATGAGCATGTATAAATACACACACACATAATAGACAATGGTGGGGATTGACTAATCTTATGGATCTTGCAAGCAACTACTACTCCATCCCTCAACCACATCAGGCACATCAAATAGAAATATAAAATTGACGCAGACCAAGGTAGGGAGGATCTAATTAAGGACAATCCAGCCTTGCAGCTTCAGAATTACACAACGGAAAACTCAACACAACAAGATGTTTCAAAGAAATTTTCATTAACATGCCCGACTGTAAGGCCTTCCCGGTTAGGGCCAATTACAAAAAGAACAAGTTCTTCAAGATCCACTTAGATCCAATACAAAATTAGCTAGTTCAGCTCTGAAAAAATTAGCAACTGATGGAAACCCTAAGGTAGATCTAAACTTGAGCTCACAAGACTCCAAGCAATATCCTTCTCTCCATGTGTGTAAACCACTAGCTTTGCAACTATAAACTATCAGATAATAATCTAATCTGCAAGATCATGCAAGATCTTTTCCACAACTTCGCCAACTCCAACTTTTAGAACCTCATATCTAACTCCTAAGTCTTCCAATTCATCTGCTGCCCCTCCTAAACAACTACCCCCAAACACCCCTTTAAATACTAATCATCAACCAGAAGTCGGCTGGATGAAACCCTTAACTCTCCCAACAAATATTAAATTCAATACAAGTCAGCTTCAAAATAGCCTTACAAAAATTTAATTCAACATGTCAGCCTGTAACAACAGCTACCAACAATAAATACACCAAGTTGGCCCAAAAAATCACATAGAACTCTAGTCGGTAAACTAGAACTACCGAGCAATAGTGAAATAACTGAGCATGCCAGGCATCGCCGAACACCAGTGTTGACCGAGCACTATAGACATCATCAAGTAACACTTTCACCGAGTGCCAGAGATTACCAAGTTCCTTCAGTGATCGAGCTTCCTTCAATGACCAAGACCGTCGGTCAAGGCTACAATCGAGTAACACCGACCAAACAACACACCTCCCATGCAGATTCACCGAGTACTCTAGAATGCCCCCTCATCATGTGTGTGTGAATTTTGTACCTAGCTGTAGACACAACACTTCCGTAAAACATTAGAGGTTAGTTGAAATCAAAATCGTGCAGTTGAATGAAAACTAATCTAACCAGGTGATTTACTACCTTCTAGTAGATAAGAGTATGTATTCTCAGATTGGACTGAGATCAGTGACCTTGATGACACCTAAATGAAGGATTTGAATGCAAAATCTAGATATGAATTAGATGCAAATTAATCTATATTTTTGGTTTTTCTATGCAATTATGATGAAAAACTGATATGAAATCTAATCTATATGAAAAACTGATATGCAATATAATTAATCTAACAATGATATGCTAAATATGAATGATCTCACAAAAGTTGTTGATTCGCAAAAGAAGCTTCAATTCTTTAGATACCAATTCACCAGCATAAGTTTGCAAAATTATGAGATGATCTGTGAAGAGCTGAGCCTTGATTTTATAGAAATCCAGGGCTTTGGAGGTGCATGGAGAAAGCCATAAATCACTCTAGTTGATTTTTGAGTCAACAAGGAATTAAAGATAGTTAACTCACAAAAAATCATGCAAAAATAGCTTTTTGATTTAAATCAGAAGTTGAGATCAGCTTTCAACTCAAAAGAGAGTTGAGTTTATTTTTAAAACAACTTGAATTGATTTTTAGATTTATAGTTTAACTATTTTTTTGGATGTGCATAATTAATTATGAATTAAATAAATAAATAAAGTGATTTATCCTCAACTTAACTAATTTTAAAAATAAAATAATTGATTTATGGGTTAATCAATTATTAAATCAAACTTTTATTCCAAAATAATATCATTAAAAATGACAACTTGCTTTAATTAATTAAATAAGAATTTAATCAATTAATGCTAGGAATTTTGATTTATTGTCAAATTTAAATAATAATAATTAGGAATATAATTAAATTCAATTAAATAATTAAGTGGCAACATTAAATCTAATTAATTAAATATTTAGGATATTCAATTAATCAAACTTTAGGATAAATAAGATTTATCGCCAAATAATCATTAAATTAAAGATAATTATTGATAAATAGGAATATTAGTAAGAATATTCCCCGATGCAGAATTTGAGATAATCAATTAGGATTCGATAATGTTCAGATGTGCCTTAGGTTAGGACTTTGATGTCAATTTCATTCGATGTGTTGATATAGGAGGTTAATGAACTTATAGCCCATTTTTGGGGTATTACATTTTGCCCCTCTTTGAATTGATGTGCAAAGCGCAGTGGTTTAAAGACAGTCTGTGTATGATGTTTGAAATTGATATTGATATGAAGATAAACTGATTGAAATTGATATGAAGGTAATAGGTCCTGAATGACCAAAGATAATGTTAACTATAATAGCAATGAACCGATGATTGTGAAAAAAGTGTCAAAACGCCTGATTCTGAACCTTATGATTGCGAAGAAGTGAGTGACCGATTAGAGACCCGATTGTCGATAAGAATCACATTGGTATCACATCTGAACCCTTTAGTTACGAAGAACCAAGGAAATAACACTAATGAATCGATGGTTACAAAAGACTGATACAATTTACAAGATTAAGAGAATACCAGATTGATATGGATAACGATGAATCTGATATGCCCCAAGCGATGATTGATTTTCCCCAAGCGATGAGGTCTTTTTGATGAATCAACAACTAGCTGTGATTGTTGTCTCGATTACTGAGGAAAGGTATGATTTCAAATTTAGATTATAGACTTTGAATGATATGCAATACCATGCCCCCTTCAGGATTAAAATTGAAATCTGACAAGAAAAGTCAGCGTTATAGTTTAGAAGCATGTTAATTGATTTGAGAAGTGGTTGTACACATTCGAGAATGCATTCTACATCGTTTGGAGTTCCAGAAGACCAAGTTTGACTAGGTGAAACCATGAGTTGACCATAGTTGACCAAGTTGAAATTTTGATAGTTTGATGTAAGATTTTTAGTTAAGTTGAATATTGGATGTCTTTGATGATTGAAGGTCGATTATGCAAGTAATAGACCGTCTTGGGTCTGAAAATATTAAATCATGAGTTTGACATAGTAAATGATCTCAAATTTTAATTTTGATCCCAAAAATGGATTTAGAACGTCGAAATTAGCCAGGGGTGCAATTTTCATGAAAAACGGAGCACTTTTGAAAATTAGGTCAAAAGCTATATAAAGGCCGGAAGGGTTGTTAGAAAGTAAAGTCCACCAAGATAACTGAGAGGGGGGGGGGTGAATCAGTTATCAGATAATTATAACTTTTAACATCTTCAACAACATTTAACCATGTAAGCAATGCAATTACTAACCATACAAAGATATTCATACACAATGACACAATAACACAAGATATGCTGACTAGGGAACCTCTTGATCAAAGAGTAAAGCCCGGTGGGACTGATGCCCACAAAAGATGCACTAATATGAATATTCCTTGTGAGAGGATGGACTTTGTTAGGAGTCTTATGAAATACATTTAGTACATATAAATCTCTATTAGGAGATTTTGAATCCCTATTAAAAGATTCTAACCCTGTTAAGAGTTATGGAAGACAGAAGGACCCACTGCCCAAACAGCTTCAGGGTAAGATCACTGAACACACTGTCCAAATAACCTTGATATTATTCAGTAGAATAATATGAAATATTTTACCTCCTTACTATGCCAAACCACACTCACTGCTATACCAAATCTCAATTCCAGATCTCTGTACTTTGCATGTCTTCCTTCACAATTTCATTTTCACAACCTCTTAGGCTCTTTTCTTCACTTCATGCTTACATTCACATGCAACCAAACCATTCTCACACTTCTTTCATATTACAACTACATATAATAAGGAAAAACATTCCTTCCTTTATACCACACTCAAATAATTACAAATGAGTTGGCATACAATTACAAAATAAAAGTTTACATACACTACATCAAAATTACACAAAACTGTTAGCTTCCAAATGCAATAACTCTTCACTCATGTGACCTCAAAGTTTGCACTATGAACCACGTTGGCATCAATGTGTCTCAAACTTCCCTTTAACTGTGCAAAACTAGATTCCATCCTGATTAGGAGATATCATCCAATTTCCACAAACCACTACTCAGGAACACTGCCTGAATATTGCTTTTACCAAAATGCTCATAACTTTCATGAATCAATGAATTAGTATCTGTGCTCTTAACCATAGACATATAAAATATCAAAGATTATAACCTCAACATCACATAGCTCCAATTTCAATATCCTACATGTGCTAATCAAAACACTATCTGCTTCTCTGTTAGTCTCCAGAAGATCACTGTGTTGACATCAATGACAATCATAGTCATGAATGCAACAACAACTGCTACAGAATGAATGCCAACATCCAGCATTCATTCCTAACAATCTCCCCCATTGTCATTGATGGCAACATAGATGAAAAACATCCAATGTTCCAAAAATCCAATACTGTTGCACTGATACTTTGAAATTTCTTCAATTCTTCTTCATCAATCAAATCTTGCTTCATTATCCTATTAAGTTCTCTCCAACAGATGTTCTATATTGTTTTTCATGTATACTTCTCCCCCATCGACATCAATGATAGAAATTTCATCACTATGTCAACAACAACTCAATGTCCAAAGACACTATTTTAGAAAATACATTCACATGAGTCCTCATGACTCAGCTCAGATACACATACTCCCCCATAGAGGAAGTACCAACATCCAATCCAGAAAAAGATAGGGCTCATATACAACTAGATGGATGCAATCAACTACATCAATACTCAAAAGTAGGCTGGGGCATAACCCTAAGCATACCTCTTAGATAATCAAATGTATCCTTAGGAGAAGGCTTTGTAAATATGTCTGCTATTTGTTCCTTTGTGCTTATGTACTCTAGTCTAACTTCTTTCTCAGCAACTTTCTCTCTTACAACATGATACTTGATCTCTATATGCTTAGTTTTAGAATGCAATACAGGATTCTTAGACATACTAACTGTGCTGGTGTTGTCACAATGTATGACAATAGGTTCAACAAATTTAATTCCAATATCCTTCAGCATCTGCTTCATCCAAATTATCTGGTTACAATTGTTTGTTGCTGCTACATATTCTGCTTCTATTGTACTTTGTGAAATACAATTCTGCTTCTTGCTCAACCAAGAAACTAATCTTCCTCCAAGAAAAAAGGCTCCACCACTGGTGCTTTTCTTATCATCAACACTACCTCCCCAATCAGCATCTGTATATGCACATAGGGTGAAATCATCAGATTTTTCATACCACAATCCATAGTCCATTGTGCCTCTTAAATATCTCAATATCCTCTTTACTGCTACATAATGTGACTCTCTAGGTTCAACTTGAAATCTTGCTACCATGTCAACTAAATGTTGTATATTTGATCTAGTGTGTGTTAAGTACTGTAATCCTCCAATCATGGATCTATATTTCTTTTTCTCAACTGCTGGTGTTTCATCTTTGCTTGATAGTTTGTGTCCTGTAACCATAGGTGTTCCAACTGGTTTACAGTTCTCCATTCCAAATCTTTTCAGCAAATCATTCAATTACTTTGTCTGGCTAACAAAGATACCATCATTGTTCTGTGTTATCTATAATCCCAAAAAGTATTTCATCTCACCAATCATGCTCATTTCAAATTCTGTCTTCATTTCATCAACAAATTTGTCACTAGCTTCATCTTCTCTTCCAAAGATAATGTCATCAACAAAAATAACTATAACTAACAATCAATTTTCAATTTCTTTTGTGTACAGATTACTATTTGTTGTTCCTTTAGTAAATCCCAATTTCAACAAATATTTATCCAATCTATCATACCAAGTTCTAGGTGCTTGCTTTAGTCCATATAATGCTTTCTTTAGTTTACATACCATATCTCCTTCTTGAGTCAAAGGAAAACCTTCAAGCTGCTCAATGTAGACTTCTTATTCCAATTCATCATTTAGAAATGCAGACTTCACATCCATCTGATACACTTTGAATTTCTTAAAAGTTGTATAAGCCAAAAACATTCTTACTACTTCAAGTTTTGCTACTGGTGCAAAGGTTTCTTCATAGTCAATTCCTTCTTGTTGTGAGTATCCCTTACATACTAATCTTGCTTTGTTTCTTACTACTTCTCCTTGTTCATTCATCTTGTTTTTGAATACCCATTTAGTTCCAATCACATTCTTGTCTTTAGGTCTAGGAACCAATTCCCATGTCTTGTTCTTTTCAATTTGATCTAGTTCTTCTTTCATAGCATTAATCCAATGTTCATCTTCACAAGCTTCATTAGTAGATTTAGGTTCAATTTGAGAAATCAAACATAAATGTACCTTATTTCTAGTCATAACTCCTATGTCCAAACTTCCAATAACTTGTTCAACAGGATGATGTCTAGGTAGATACCTATTCAGTGTCATAGTCATAGATCTTGCTTCAACTATAGATTCTTCTTTAGATTCTTCTCTGGTTTCTTCTACAATATGATTCTCATTCAACAATTCACTATCAGTCTCATAGAATAATTCAGTAGTTTCAATGTTAGGCTGAGGATTAGCTTCTTCATCAAATTTATAATCAAGCATTCTTTCCTAAATTTTAAACTTATTATCAACTTTAACATTTGCGCTCTCAACAATAGTTTTAGTTCTCTTATTGTAACATCTATATGCTTTGCTCTTCAAAGAATATCCAAGAAAAAGACCTTCATCACTTCTAGGATCAAACTTTCCAATATCATCATCTCTCTTTATATAACATTTTCTTCCAAAAATTCTAAAATACTTAACTGAGGGTGCATGTCCAAACCATAATTCATAAGGTGTCTTATCTGTGTCTACTCTGATTTGTACTCTGTTTATTGTATATACTATTGTATTCACTACTTCTCTCCAAAATGTCTTCGCCAAGTTATTCTCAAATAACATAGCTCTTGCTACTTCAGTTGCTGACCTGTTTCTTCTTTCTGCAAGACCATTTTGTTCAGGTGTTCTAGGGGCTAAAAATTGTCTCTTAATACCATTGACTTCACAAAAGGTGTTAAACTCTCTAGAAGTAAATTCTCCACCTCTATCAGATCTCAAACATTTAATCTTCATTCTAGATTCATTCTCAACTTTATTCTTAATGATCTTAAACTTATCAAATGCTTCCGATTTTTCTTTCAAAAATGCAATCCACATCATTCTTGTAAAATCATCAACAAGAATCATAAAATACCTTTCTCCATAGAATCCTCTAGTCCTGGTAGGACCGCTCAAGTCTGTATGAACAATCTCCAACTTCTCTGCTGATGTGAACTTCTTACTAGGAAATGAACTTCTCTTCTGCTTAGCCATCACACATTCTTTGCAAATCATGTTAGTAGGCTTCATAATTTTAGGCAAATCCCTTACTGCAAGTGTAGTACTCACTTTCACAATGTTATCAAAGTTTATATGACAAAACCTTCTATGCCATAACCAACTGTCATCAATTTTAGTAATCAAGCATGTCATCTCAGTAGGATTCAACTGAAATACATTACCTCTGGTTCTAGATCCAGTTCCAATTATATTTCCATCTTTATCTTTTATCACACAAGTTTTCTCAGTAAACCAAACTTGATATCCCTTATCCACTAACTATCCAACACTCAAAAGATTATGTTTTAATCCATCAACAAAGTAAACATCATCAGTATTAGTCTTTTCATCAAGAGTAATAGATCCTATACCTTTAATCAAACAAGGTGCATTGTTACCAACTCTAACAACTCCTCCATCATAATTGTTAATCTTTATGAACTTCTTCATATCTCCAGTCATATGATGTGAACAACCGCTGTCTATAATCCAATCAGCTTTCTTTTCAACTTGGGAAACTAATATTTTTTCTTCTTTAACATTAGTTTCAAAATTTTCTTCTTTAATTGCTACAAATCCTATTTCATCATTATTCTCAGTATCACTTTCACTCAAAGTTCTTTCTATACTAGCTTCAAGATATTCATCATTAGCATAATAACATTCCTTAGATCTTCTAGGCTTGAAATTATTTATGTACTTCTTAACTCTCTTAGGACATTTAGATGAAAAATGACCATATTCTTGACAAGTCCAACATTTAAAATTTTTCTTACTATCTGGTTCTGTTTTCACAAGAAAGGCAATACCTTCTTCAATCTTCTTATCTTCTTCATTTCTAGATCTGTTGCTGCTGGCATAATCTCCACTCACATTGGTACTTCTTGACAAAGTAGGATGAATACTAAGAGCACTGAATGTTTTCTCCATTCTAGGTAAGTCTCCTAATAACCTCAGGTTCATCTCTGCTACTTCGAATCTACCAAGAAGAGTCTCTCTTGTAAAGTTTGTAGTACAAGGTATAACTTGTTCAATCATTTGTGTTGTCTGTTTAAATATAGGAGTTAATGTCCTCAGAATTTTCCATATCACTTCATTCTCTATCTTTGATCCTCCACAAGATTTTATTCCTGCAACAATTTCTAACATTCTACCAATATAGCTTCTAACATATTCATCTTCCATCATTCTAATATCTTCAAATGCACATATCCAATTATGTAATCTAGCTCTTTTTGCATGTTCATCACCTTCAAAAGTAGAGTGTAAAGCTTTTTGAATTTCATTAGATTTCTTAAAACATTTTACCTGACTGTATTCATTCTCCAGAAGTGCTGTCAAGAGTGCTTCTCTTGCAAGTATGTTACACATGAATAGATCTACCTCATCTTTAGAACTTGTTTCAAGACTGTCTTCTTCAATTATAGTTCTTTCATTCTTTGTAATCAACCAATAGCCTGGTCCTCAACACAATAGACGTATCTTCATCTTTTCCTTCTAGCTATCAAAATTTACTCCATCAAACTTAGGGCTTTCTTTCCTGAAATTCGCCATGGATCTCCTTAAGCTGTTAACCTTTCCTTTCAAGGACCTACCACTCTGATACCAATCGTTAGAAAGTAAAGTCCACCAAGATAACTGAGAGGGGAGGGGTGAATCAGTTATCAGATAATTATAACTTTTAACATCTTCAACAATATTTAACCTTGTAAGCAATGCAATTACTAACCATACAAAGATATTCATACACAATGACATAATAACACAAGATATGTTGACTAGGGAACCTCTTGATCAAAGAGTAAACCCTGGTGGGAATGATGCCCACAAAAGATGCACTAATATGAATATTCCTTGTGAGAGGATGGACCCTTTTAGGAGTCTTATGAAATACATTCAGTACATATAAATCCTTGTTAGGAGATTTTGAATCCCTATTAAAAGATTCTAACCCTGTTAAGAGTTATGGAAGACAGAAGGACCCACTACCCAAACAGCTTCAAGGTAAGATCACTGAACACACTGTCCAAATAACCTTGATATTATTTAGCAAAGTAATATGAAATATGTTACCTCCTTATTGTGCCAAACTACACTCACTACTATACCAGATCTCTATACTTCGCATGTCTTCCTTCACAATTTCATTTTCACAACCTCTTAGGCTCTTTTCTTCACTTCATGCTTACATTCGCATGCAACCAAACCATGCTCACACTTCTTTCATATTAAAACTACATATAATAAGGAAAAAAATTCCTTCCTTTATACCACACTCAAATAATTACAAATGAGTCGGCATACAATTACAAAATAAAAGTTTTCATACGCTACATCAAAATTACACAAAATTGTCAGCTTCCAAATGCAATAACTCTTCACTCGTGTGACCTTGAAGTTTGCACTGTGAACCACATCACCATCAATGTGTCTCAAACTTCCCTTTAACTACGCAAAACTAGATTCCATCCTGATTAGGAGATATCATCCAATTTCCACAAACCGCTACTCAAGAACACTGCCTGAATACTGCTTTTACCAAAATGCTCATAACTTTCATGAATCAATGAATTACTCTATGTGCTCTTAACCATAGACATATAACATATCAAAGAGTATAACCTCAACATCACATAGCTCCAACTACAATATCCCATGTGCGCTAATCAAAACACTGTCTACTTCTCTGCTAGTCTCCAGAAGATCACTGTGTTGACATCAATGACAATCATAGTCATGAATGCAACAACAACTGCTACAGAATGACTGCCAACATCCAGCATTCATTCCTAACAAGGGTCATTTTCAATTCATTTCAACCTTTTGACTTTAGAAACTTATGGAGCCCTCTGAGAAAAAATGGTAGACAAAGAGGTAGAACCAAAGGTACCTGTGAGTTCACATCGATTTGAGTGCAGCCGGAGACACCAGAGACCTCGGTAGTACGGACACCCATTAGGTGGACCTCTGTGCTTTGCTAAAAATTCAATTTTTCCATGTTTTATAGGATTATATCAATTTTTTGTACATTTTTTCCATTTTTGAATTTTGCATGCACGAAAACTCTTACAACTCCCCAGTGGGACTCGTACGACTTTTCAACTGTAGATAGATTGTCGTCTCATAAGCCCTCATGACTCATATCAAAGGGACCCATGGGTCATACGATGTTTCATCAAGTCCCTCATAATTCGTATGATGAGGGATTCATTGTCGTGCCACTATGTTTTGTCGTATGGTATGATGTAGAAACTCGTACGACTTTTCATGCCAGTCTGAAGGGTCGTATGGAAAATAGTGAGCTTAAAACTTAGTATTAGGTCAAATTTTTGAATTTTATGATTCTGTAGCCTGACTACTAACCTGTTAACCTACCTTCTAAAATACTGAATTACCCCATTTCTGCCCTTGTAACCTATTCTGTGACCCAAGTACTAATAGGATTCCCTATTTCTATGCTATGTAGGTCGTATATCCAGATGTACATGTATGAATCTTGCATCCTACTATGTAGAGACTATGTGTGTCATTGCCACACCCTATGAGGGTCCACTTTTTTTCTTTTGGATTTGAGCACTTGATACATTTACCTGAGATTAGGGTAAATCATGGACTTTTGACTACGCTAATTGAGAGATTCCACTCGGAGACACAGACCTTCCACTTGCTGACTAGGGAGATCACTATTACCCCTGAGGATGTGTATTGTATACTGTGCATTCCTTTTCGTGCAGGCCAACGGCTAGAGTATGTGAGTTTAGGGAACTTTAGTTTATTAGCTTTTAAACATCTCTTCAAAGATGATACTCAGATGATGGCCTCCATTTCTTGGGAGACCTTAGTGCAGAGATATGGATAGACACACTGGCTGGAGTGCATCATTGCCGGGATGATTGGAGGTATTATCATGTCTGACCATCAGTAGAGTGGTCTTTTGATGGGTTGGTCCCCTATGGTAGCATGATTGATGGCCACTCCCTCTGAGTTGGCTTGGGGTCAGTGTCTATTAGCTCACATGTTCTCTGAGATGCATGAGGTAGTGTATCAAGAGAGCAAGTCTTTTGCTGCAGGAGCCCTAGTTTTATAGATATGGGTGTGGGAGCACATCCCAGTGTTGAGACCAGTGTGTACTTCATAGAGGTAGCCTTAGGAGCCTTTTATTTATATATATGCTAGATATATCATACAGGGACAAATGGGTCATGTGGAGTACTGGATGTGATGCCTTGATGATATGACCTTTGTGCACTAGAGACCATATGTAGCCATTGAGCCTTGGCCTACTGCTTGAGAGCAATTTAGTTACTTCTTCTAGAGCTGTGTATTGATTGGGAGGTCATCCTCCACTATAGAGAGGTTTCTTATTACCAGGGTTTGGTGGCAATATGGACATATATAGGATGCCCTTGAGGATTATGCTACATATGCATGGATAGGGTGTGAGATTGGACTTGGATGGACATAAAGGCTCTCTTATGCTTTGTGTTCATAGGAGTATAGTGCTATTATTAGGAGGGATTGGGAGTACAGACTAGATGTACTTGATGTTGGTGTTACAGATGGATTCATTTCCTAGCTTGCTAACCATCCCATTCATAGATTTTTTGATCTGACCGAGCTGATACCCTCCATGGAGGAGGTGATGGACGTTACAGGTGCTCCGATGGGAGAGGGTTCCAGACCTACATAGGCTCCCATTATACACCCCACACCTCTGAGACCTAGAGTGATATCTCCACCACAAAGACCATCAGAACAGATGAGGCCCCCTCATCCCACTAGTTCTACAGCAGGTAGATCTTTCGGTTCTCATAGACAGACTAGGGGGGAGGGTGGTACATTAGGTGGAGTTGGTTCAGTAGATGAGGTACTGGCAGCTGAGTAGGTGGTAGGTGGAGATATTGATCCCCTACATGATGATATTGGATTTGATTTAGGTGTTGAGATCAGACACCGTAAGGCACAAAGAGTAGATACCACTGACCAGGCTCCCCCAGATACTGAGATGCCATATGTTGATCCTACTACTCCTCCTACTCCACAGGACACTATCAGATGGCTTAGTGCATAGGTCAAGGACCTGAAGGTGCGTAGTGCTCGATGGGAGGAGTGATACATAGAGGCAGATAGATAGTGGACTGAGTTGCATGTAGAGGTACAGAGATTGCAGGCAGAGGTGATTCATCAAACCTCACGGGTGGCTTACTATGTGTCCACATGTTATATAGTTGTTCCTGCTGCATAGAGAGTTCCCTTCTATTCACAATACATGATGCAATCAGAGGGAGCTAGAGCACCTAGAGTAGAGGCAGTACTAGATGCACCATCTCCTCCTCCACTAGATGTTGAGGATCATGCTAATAGCTGATTTGTTTTGATACATTGATATACTATACTCTGTTTGATCACTAATATACTATTCTGACTTTGATAGCTCACATGAGCATATTCTTTTGTACACTATGCCAGTAATGCACCCCTGACTAGTTCGAGATTTTTGATATATATATGAGATCAATATTTTGGTTGTGACTTCATTTGTACTTGTCATGTTTTTATTTATGATGATATCATGTGATGCTTATGCTATGAGTAGAGTAGAATGTATGTATGCATATATGAAAATGCAATGATTTCTTTCATATGTATGGATGTTATGCAAATGTATTTGATTATGGAAAGATGTATGTATGGTTTATGCTTATGCACATGGATGTATTGTAATGCAACAAGTGATTATGATATGTAAGTGCAACGATGCACATGATATGTTTTGTAGGTATTGATGAAGACAAGTACTTAGTCTTATGTCAAAAGGATGTTTAACCCGGGAGGATAACTGCTTGCGATTCGATTGAAGAGATCTTCGATTTAGGTTTTAGCTCTTGTTAGATTTGAAGAATTGTTTAAGCATTTGAAGTTTAGCTAGCCATTGTGAGATCATGCAAACATGCAAAATGCAAAGAGACATGCAAAATGAAATGCAACCTAAGACCTAGGACCTAGTCACTGATCATGTGTCGGTCATTTTCATTATTGAATTTTTAGGTAACTGGATAAATCAATACAATGCCCACTAGCTAGGAAATCATAGACATATGAATATCGATTTGTATGCTCAAGAATCAATACAACACCCACTGGTTAGGCAACCATGGACATATGAATATTGATTTTATTTTTAGAATGTTAGATTAGATATAAGCACCATGACAAAAATGCCAGGATGACCTGAATATCATGTCCATTTTGATATAGCAATTTTTATACGCATCAAAACATAAACATTGTGATGACCAAAATATGCCTTGCGTACAAACACATCAAACAATCAAGAGATCATTCTAAATCCAGTGTGAATTACCCGTAGTGACCCTTTATTGTTCACATCCTTAGGTAAGATCATGTTTCACAATAGGAGAAAGAACTCACTCAAAAAGACAATATTTAGATCAAACTTCTTTGAATTTTCTAGGTATCAATGGTCAAGGTATGCATGGCCATCCAATTTGAGATAGAGGCTCTTACAGTCGAACACCATTTCAATCCAGAATTTCCAAAGTTGTTAGATTTTTACATATAAGCAGAAGACAAAGAAAAGATTATGCCCCTAGTCATCACTCTCTAAATCTTATAAAGGACATCATTGAAGAGCTCGAAGGAACACAATATGAAAAAATCTCAATGCGAATCAGTAAGCATACAAGGAGATAAAAGCATGTAAAAAGAATAGATTGTTTTCAGTTTGTGTTTGATGTTTGATTGTGTTGTTGTAGATGCAAAATCCTTTCTGGAGAGGAGACTGACTAACTAACTTGGATGAAGCTTCAAAGGACTCTGACTAGATATGACTCATCTAAGATGTACTAGAGGCCATAAGATATGACTTTGATTGCCCCCAAGTTTGGAACATTGATAGGATACAGACGCTTGAACTGATTGGTGTACAAACTGACTTTATTGAAACAAGGATATATACAGACTAAAGCATACTGAAAGCTAGGAAAGACCAAGATTGCGCTGATAAATGGAGCATTTTGAAACAAGTAGCACCTATTTTCCAAGTTTTCACCATCTTGGTAGAGATTCTATTTTTGCTACCAAGGCGCCTGTTTCCAAGTTTTCACCAAGGCACTTTTCTCTTTTTCTCATTTTTTTGTATTTTTCATTTTTTCAATTTTTTTGTACTTTTGATATTTTTTACTTTTTTTGTGAATCATCAAGGCACCTATTTGCTAGGTTTTCATCAAGATGTTCATTTTTTCAGGACTTTTTCCAATTTTTATGATTTTTTCAGGATATTTTACCATAGATTGAATGTCTTAGGCATAGAATTTCTTCAGATGAGAACATTGATTGGTTCTCGGAGCTATTCTCCTTCAGTCATTGAGAGTTGATAGGCACCAGAGCCAAAAGTAGTAGTGATAACAAAGGGACCTAGCCAGTTGGGTTCAAACTTCCCCTTGCATTCTCGATGTGATTGATTTTTAGGATTCTCTCTCAAGACTAGATCGCCAACCTGAAATTCTCTGTGTCTGACTTTCTTGTTGTAACCTCTAGACATTCTCTTTTGATATACTCGGAGATGATCATATGTTTCTTATCTATGCTCATCTAGTAGATCAAGTTATTGCAACCTAGACACTCTGTAGTCATCATCAGTTACTAGACCATGCATTCTAATTCTTAGTGATGGGCTTTCAACCTCAATAGGTAGTACCGCTTCAGACCCATAAACTAAAGTGAATGGTATAGCCCCAGTAGGCATTTTGATACTTGTTCTATAGGCCCAGTGAGCTGGATTGATCATGAGATGCTAGTCTCTCCCTATTTTATTAACTGTATGGTGCAAGATTTTCAATAGATTCTTGTTAGAATCCTCTGTTTGTCCATTCCCTTGAGGATAGTAGATAGATGATCAATGTTGTGTAATCTTGAATTTAGCACATAAATCATCTAGATCCTTGTTCTTGAATTGTCCACCATTATCTATGATTATAGAATGAGGTATCCCGTACCTGCATATGATATAGTTCAATATGAACATAGATATTTTTTTTCTAGTTGCTTGTGTGAAAGGGACTGCTTCTACCCATTTTGTAAAATAATCTGTAGCTGTGAGAAGAATGAGGATGTATAGCTCCTATAAGATCAAAGGCCCATTGATGAAAAGGCCATTGTGTATTAAAGGGAATTAGATCTCTCCCTGGAGCATGAATTAAGTTTCCATGCACTTGGCACTTTTGACAATTCTTAGCAAACTTGATAGACTCTTTCTCCATTTCAGGTCAATAGTACCCAACCCTAATAAGTTTTCGAGCTAATGTTAAACTGTTCGAGTGTGACCCACAAATACCATCATGGACTTCCTCTAGCACACGTTGAGACTCTTCCTATTCTAAGCATCTAAGTAGTGTACCATCTAGACCTCATTTGTACAGATCGTGACCAATGATGACATATTGGGAGGCATTATGGATAAGGTATCTCTTCTCATGGTAGTTGAAGGTATCGGGAATGATTTGGTCTTGGAGATAGGAGAATAGGTTTTTGTATCTGGATGAATCATGACCAACAACAGTGCATATCATGTGGGTTTTAGGGGAATCATATGCAAGATAAGATAGTGCTTCCACTAGGAACTCATAACGTAGCTCATGTTCAGGCTGCTATAATAGAGTAGATAGCATTGCCATTGCATTAGAAGCCTTATTCTCTATTCTAGTTATTTTCTCAAATGTGATAGATAAGAAGTACTTCTTCAGATCATCTACCATTCTCTTATAAGGAATGAGCTTTTCATCTTTAGTTTGGTACACATCATTGACTTGATGGATAACAAGTTGAGAGTCTCCATGAATGTGTAGCTTTGTTACTCTCCATTCAATTGTTATTTTCATACCATTCAAAAGGGCTTCATATTCTACAATATTATTTGTGCAAGGGAACTTTAATCTAAATGCTTTTGGGATTGAGTATCCTTGAGGAGTTATGAACAATATGCCCGCTCCTGATCCATTCTGTGTATAGGAGTCATCAAAGAATAATTGTCATTCTCTAGAAGAAAGAGTCATGATAGAGGAATCTAGAAATTCCATTTGCATTGGTGTATCATCAATCATAGGTGCATATGCTAATTGATCAGCAATAACCTATTCTTTGATAGATTTTCGTTCCACATATTCAATGTCAAATTCACTTAAGAGCATGACCCATTTAGCTAATCTACCAATGAGGGCAGCTTTGCTTAGAAGGTACTTGAGTGGATCAATCTTAGCTACCAAATGTGTGGTATGAGCTAACATGTAATGTCTTAGTTTCTGTGATGAAAAGATCACAGCTAGACAAGCTTTCTCAATCATTGAATAGTTCTTCTCATATGCAACCAATGTTCTACTGATATAGTATATAGCTCTTTCCTTTTTGTTCTCATCATGTTGTGCAAGCAATGCCCCCAGTGATGTATCTATAGCGGAGACATATAAGATCAAAGGCTTCCCTGGAATGGGAAGCATCAAGATAGGAGGATTTGATAGATACTTCTTGATATGATTAAAGTTGTTCTCACATTCTTCATTCCACACAAATGTCACACCTTTATGTAATGTTTTTGTAAAAGGTTGTGATATGTCTACCAGCTGTGATATGAATCTTCTGATAGATTGAACTCTCCCTTGCAATGTCCTCATTTGACTAATATTCTTTGGAGGTTTTATTTTCATGATAGCCCTTACTTTAGCTGGATCAACTCCAATGCCCTTCTTTGAAACTATGTATCCTAAGAGCTTTCCAGAAGTGACACCAAAAGCACACTTCTTAGGATTTAGTCTAAGACTAAATTTTTCCATTCTATCTAGTATCTTTCTCAAGTCATTTAGATGTTTAGCTCTAATCATAGATTTTGCTAAAGTATCATCAACATAATCCTCCATAGTCTTATGCATCATGTCATGGAAAATAGAAGTCATAGCTCTCTGATATGTAGCACCAGCATTCTTAAGCCCAAATGACATGACATTCCAACAGAAGGTGCCCCATGCACATGTGAAAGTAGTTTTCTCTTCATCCTCTGGAGCAATTTTTATTTGATTATATCCAGAAAAACCATCCATTAAAGAATACATTTGAAAGCCCACAGTCATGTCCACTATCATATCAATGTTAGGTAATGGAAAATCATCCTTAGGGCATGCTCTATTTACATCTCTAAAAGTTGTGTACACTCTAATTGATTTATCTGGTTTTGAAATAGGTACAATATTAGAGATCCACTCTGCATAGTCAATAACTCAGATGAATCCAACTTTTAGGAGCTTCTCTAATTCAGCTTTTACCAAGAGTGCAACATGAGGATGCATCTTTCTTAATTTTTGCTTAATAGGTTTGACATTTGGAGCTATAGATAAATGATGCATTATAAGATTAGGATCCAACCCTAGCATATTTGAATATTTCCATGTAAAGTTGATCTTCTTCTCTGTTAGGAATGTTGTAAATTTTTTCTTCTCTTCTTCTAATGAAGATTGTGCTACATGAATCAATTGTGGTTCTTATGTTGTTCCCAAGTTGATGGATTGAGTAGGCTTAATTAGAACTGGAGATGTGTCCTATAAATGACTCAGAAGGACATCAAATATCTCATCCTCAGGAACCTTAGAGAGGTTTTCACCTTCAGATACATCTTTTATTTTAATTTTTTAGGTTCTGAGACTGCCACAAAGTGGTTTTCACCCTCAGGACTCCTTTTCTTTTTATTCTTATTCTTATTTTTCTGACTAAGATACTTGATGTCCAACTCCGTCATGCTAATGCTCGGTTCACTGATGGAAGTCCTCATAGGCTCAACTACATTGAGGTAGAAAGCAAGGGCATAGTCATTTAGGAAGGTATAAATACCATGGCTTGGATTTGTGGAGGTTTGATCAAGAAGTTCAGGATGTTGGATAGTCAAAATGGGGAAAGATTGGGAAATAGTGTTTATAGATATGGATTTGTCATCATTGGTCCTAACCTAACACTCAAGTTCAAAGGTGATATTACAACTTAAGACATTCAATCTGTGAATAGGCTCAATGTCATTGTGGGAATCCAATTCAGCCATAGGTGGATCAGACTAGATAAGTTCATCATTTCACTCTAGACTTACGTTGGGTTTAGGTGCATATTGGTGAATAACATCAACATGTTTCTCTGTAATAATCGCATCTTCTTCTGGAATGGCTCCCCATTCATAGTCATTAGATTCTTCATCTATGCCTCTAGGAAATCTAAGAACATGAGTAAAGTCAAGATGAATACCCCAAGAAGGGTTACCCTCTGATTCTGATTTGAATTCATACTCATGGGAGTCTATCTCAAAATGACTACCACCTTCCTCTTTTTTTGTGTGATTGTCTTCGAGATTAGTTGGTTCTTGTGTTGCAACTATCTCTTGCTCTATAGTAGGTTCTTGTGTTTCTACTATGTTAATTCTTTTGATTGGATCATCTTCAGCTTCAAGGAGATCTTTGATTTCTTTAGGCAAACATTCATAGGGAATAAGTTCTAAGCCGTCTGAATCACTATTTGATGGCTCAGTTTCTTCCTTCTTAAGAAGGGGTTCTCTTGGTAAAATTTTCTCTATGACTTGAGAACAATTAACTTTGAGGTGGAAGGGTTTTTTTTAAAGCCTAAGCCAATAGTATCTTTGTTTTCCCTACCAGTATGTGAAATAAGTGTTATAAGACCTTCTCCTCTGACTCCTAGAGGTCCTTTACTTGAATATCCCATCTTAGCTATTAGTTTGTCTCCTGGACCATATGCCTTAGAAGGGATTTTGGATACTGTAGAGTCACTAGTTGGACCAGCTTGAGATTCAAGTTCATCTTTGTATAGCCATGTAAGCACAGCTTCATCTTCTTCAAATTCTTGCTTGGAGACTTGTTCTGCTACAAAATTATTTTGATATGCCTCAAGAGGTTCTTTCAAATTTGTTTGGATTATTTTAAAGATTGTCCATAAGATTTAGGTGAGATAGGGAGAGATGTCAAAGATAAGACTGGCTCTATAGTATATTCTCCCATACCATTTTCTTTGATATTGACCTATTTTGCAAGGTCTTCCATTTTAGATGTGGATGCTTCTTTTGTTGGCTCAATGGAAGATTCTATGTTATTAGGCACAAGTTTATCTGCACCTTCCTTCAATGTATTGCAAGTGGTGGATATATCTACTGGAATAGTGACCTCTACTCCTTCATAAGGAAATTTCAAGCATTGGTGGAATGTAGAAGGAATAGCCTTCATCTCATGTATCCATGGTCTCCCTAGAAGAATGTTGTAAGCCAAAGGTAGGTCAAGAACTTGACATATAGTATCTCTGATAACTAGACCTGCTCTGATAGGTAAGACAATGGTGCCTTTAGAAGATCTTTCTTGTTCATCATAGGCTTTTATAGTTATTTTCTTTCTAGGATCAATAACCAATTCTAAAAATCCCAATTGTGTGACTAAGCTGTAAGAACAAATGTTTAGGCCAGCACCCCCATCTATCAACACACGTTTGACTCCATGGTTCTGGATCAAGACTTCTATATGCAAGGGCTAGTTATGCAGGTGACTCAAGGAGTTGTCATCTTCCTCTAAAAAGGATATATACTATGGAGATGTAAGATGTCCAACCATAGTCTGGAACCTATCTAAATCAAGGTCATCAAGAACATTGGATTCGAGCAAAGCTTTGTCTAGAATAGCTCTATGAGCTAGAGATATCTGAAGCAACTCAAACATGGAGATTTTTGCATTAGTGTGTTGGAGTTGTTGAACAATGCTATAAGATGTTGGCCTCGTATCTTTAGGATTGGAAGATTTAGAAGCATCCTTCTATTTGGAAGTGGAAGAAAGATTGAAGGCAATCTTAGGGACATTTGATGAATCTAGGGATTTGTCTGTTTAGATGTGCCTGAGCTTGTGATCGAGTAACTGCATTAGCTAAAGGATGATCTCTATATCTTCGCACAATTGTGATGACATTGCAATGCTTAGAGAGACAAGGTTCAACCATATTGATAACAACATTATTTCTAGGGTAAGCATAATTGACCTTTGCCCCCATATTAGGCTGAGAAGATGAAAATTCTTGACCATGTTTCAGAAATGATTCTGTGAATGCTATATGATCGTTATTTCTCTTATGATTGTCAATCATGATGTCTCCCTTATCAATTAGATCTTGAATAGTATGTTTCAAGCATAAGCAGTTATTAGTTTTGTGACGTTTACCCCGATGGAAATCACAGAATTCATTCTCCCTCCACCATTTTGGTTTAGGATCAGGATTAGATTGTCAGATCTCAAGCAAAGAGATGATGTTATTAGCCAACAAAGTTCTCATAGCTGATTCTAAAGATTCTCCAAGAGGAATGAACTTTCATTTATTGTTAGTGGACCAAGATTTGTATTCTAGCTTCTTTTGAGATGGTTCGAACACCTTTTGCTTTGAGGCTTTGATTGCTTGGCTACCAATGGTTAGATTGAAAGTTGGTGCCTTTGATGGGGCATCAATAGTCTCAACAACACCATGTATGATGATGATGCCTTTATTCTTGTTCCAATTTTTGTTCTTGTCTTTAGAATTGGATCTTGATTCGTACTTGTCCTTTTGAAGTGTGATGTCTCCTTTTTTCACAAGTATTTTTTTATTTTGATCGCATTGTCTACCATGTTATCAAAAGATGTATGATCTTGCATTTGTAAAGGGTAGTTGATCTCTGGGATAAGATTATTGATGAAGATTTCTAGCTTCTCAATTTCTGGAATAGGCCTAGCATATAGGGAGAATTTCTTCCTCCATCTCTTGAGAAATGTCAGGAATGGTTCTCCTGGATATTGTTTGAGATTGCAGATATCAATCATGGTGACTAGATGTTGAATGTTGTAGGAGTATTGTTGATAGAGCAATTTGATCAACTCCTCAAAAGTTTTGATAGTAAGGCAATCTAGAGAACCAATGAATGGCTCCTCCTCCCAAAGATCAAGGAAAGAGATGCATTAGATAGGTTGGTTCATGCATGAACTCCATATATTATGTGCAAAATTCTCTGACATAATCTTGAGGACCAGAGTGTCCATCATACTTATCATACTTAGGCATCTCCACTCTTTTTGGGAATGGTGGCATGTACAAGTCTTTGTCAAATGGAAAAGGACATAGGGCCTCCATGGAGAACTCCTTGGGTTCCTTTTCCTTCTCAAGTTTATTAAGTTTGACTTGCATGGCATGCATCTGTTTCAGCATAGCTGTGAGTGGAGTTTCTTCCTCATGTATAATGATGTCTTCAACATTAAAGTTGGGAGGAAGTTTAGCTCCTTGATGAGCTAATTTTAAAAAGTATGTCTCTCTGTCTTCTTTCAAGAAATGCTTCATCATTTGTTTGAAGTTATCATCATTTTGATATTGAGCAATTTCTTCAGGTATGGGTCCCTGATCTGCACCATGTTGAGACTGAGCTCTTTGAGAGCTAAAGTTTGTCCCTGCTTGAGACATGGTAGGAGTTCTCCCTAGGATAGATTGAGGAGGAGTTTGTTGATTACCTCCGTGAGTTGATGAAAGAGGAATGTAACTAGTTTTTAATCGAAAGTTGCCAAGACCGTCATCTTTGCAAAGACCAAAATTGTAGAGTTGCTCAAGAGTTGGACCCTTGATAATGGTTATAGGTAAGGTATGGGATGCTTCTCCAGATTTCTTGTGAGAGGAAGCTCTAGTTTCCACCATTAACCTTGGGTGAAACAAAAGAATATGATGAAGACAACTGAAGAAAGATCTGATTCAAGAAGATCGAATGATGCAACCTTGTCAAGGTTTGGTTGATTGAAGCTTAGATTAGATGTAAATGAAGGAGACTATGCCCTGGATGTATGGGTAGATGCCCAAAAGATAGCGGACATGAGTTCACAACACTTAGCCATTTTGAAGTTGGATTGAAGATTAATATTTATGACAAGGTTTTGACACAAGATAAAAAGAACTCAAATCGATTAAATAGAAGGCTAAACTAGATTCAAAAGGCCACTTTAGAAAAATGATTGGATTCTTAGTAATTGTTCATCTATTCCTGACACAGTGATTTTCTTGACAGACTCTGGAAATAGGCTGGAAAAGCTGGGTCTCTGACAATTCTGACAATCTTCTGGCAATTTTTCAAAAATTTTCAAATGACTTTCTGCAGGCTTTTACGACAGTGGGTACAGCATGAAATGAAAATTGAAAAACTCATACGACTATTGCAAAACTTGCATGGCAATTGATAGCAAGGTTTTTGACTTTTTGGAATTGACTGGCAGCAAAACTTGTATGATAGTATACTTGATACCATACGACAATCTGGGAGTTCTGAAATGACAATAGCCAAAATTTGTATGACTTTCTGACTTTACGAGATGACTTTTGACTCCAGAAAGGTGTTTAACATCAGATTTTGCAATTTTTCAAATTTTTAGTTTCAAATTGTTCACAAAATTGTCTGTCCAAATTTGAAGATTGTAGTGGATTGATTCATTCTTAGTAACCAAATAGATAAACAAGCATGCAAAATAGCAAGCAAGTGATTTCAAGCACGTCTGAAAACAATGAACAGGGGACAAAGCAACCCTATGCATGAACAGTCAAGTGACTAAATTGTGCTAATCCCTACGAGTGCTAACAGTGT
Organism: Chamaecyparis obtusa; assembly: GCA_027943335.1. Classification (NCBI taxonomy): domain Eukaryota; kingdom Viridiplantae; phylum Streptophyta; class Pinopsida; order Cupressales; family Cupressaceae; genus Chamaecyparis; species Chamaecyparis obtusa. Next base: position 393,617 of record BSBK01011129.1, on the reverse strand, counting down.
ATGTTCCAAAAAGTTTTGCAATAACGCACATATTCCTAGAAAATGAAAATTTGGCCTCACTAGGATTTTTAGTAATGGTCTGACTCTGCAACTTTTGTGATCTCAAGAGGGCGAACTCCAATCCAGGTGCACTGGATTTTTGACACAGTCTGAGAACTTAATCTTCAGGATCTGCTAGGGAGATCTGATAGCCCAATAAGAGACCACACCTGTGAAGATTTCCTCCACAAGGACATTTATATAGCGATTGTCACTACCAAGGTGAAAATGGCTATTATCGCTTGAGGTTCCATCAACATGGTTGACCCAATTAAGAGAATGTCCACTATGGTTAACCCTCTCTAAAGGTGACTCACAAAATATACCACATGGAGACTGGTTCCAGATTCAAGGATGTGAGTTTCTGGTACTACCCAAAAAGGGAGTAGAGCATAATCCTCTAGCCTTTTCACTTTTAACCCAAACAAAGCAGACAGATTAATTTGACACGCTAAGACCAAGATTATCTCACAAAGATCTATGATGTCAACCACTTATGATATATCAACCTCTCCAGAGATAGAATGTATCAATCAGAAGCTGAAAATGCACAAATCTAGTAGAACGTGAGATTCTCTCAGTAACCTCCCTACCTACAAGGTTTCCTTCATTGAGAAGATTTTTGTTGGAAACCCACTCTCTCAAGAACCACAAATAGTGTTCATAGGGCCTATTTACTATGTGTAACAAAGATGTTGAAAAGCAAATCTATGTTCATTTTTATAGCCCAAAATGAAATATGTGATATGAAAGCAATAAAGGTCACACAAGCTTGACATGCAAGAGTTCTTTTTAATCCAAATCAAAACATTATCAGCTAAAAAGATTACCTAAATTAATCGCAATGCGCTTAGTAGATTCTTACCTATTTTTAGCAATTCTTACACTTTTCCCAATCAAAACCAGCAGAAATCAATCAAAAACAACAAATTTCAATTGTTAATGTTAGCTGTTAGTCCAAATCAAGAAAACAAATATGGAAAACTACCTGAAAAAGTGAAACGACAATTGAATCTTGGCACTAAAACTTGTACGATAGTGGGTTACCTCCTAGACGACAGTCTAGAAACTCATACAACATTGGGTATAGGATCACATGACAAAAGAGCTTTCAAACGACACTTTGATTCTGGCAGTACGATCGTCGGTCAAATAAACTATCGTACGACAGTGGGTATCCTCTGATACAAGTTTTTGACAAAACTCATACGAAAATTGTACCGACAAAAATTAAAAATCATAGCTTGGAACATAAAATGATAAGAAGATGATAGAAATTGATAGAAATTGAATGGAAACCCATTTCAGGGCCCCACGATGGGCGCCAGAAATGTGTGTGTGAATTTTGTACCTAGTTGTAGACACAACACTTCAGTAAAACATTAGAGGTTAGTTGAAATCAAAATCATGTGGTTGAATGAAAACTAATCTAACTAGGTGATTTACTGCCTTCTAGTAGATGCGAGTATGTATTCTCAAATTGGACTGAGATCAGTGACCTTGACGACACCTAAATGAAGGATTTGAATGCAAAATCTAGATATGAATTAGATGCAAATTAATCTATATTTTTGGTTTTTCTATGCAATTATAATGAAAAATTGATATGAAATCTAATCTATATGAAAAATTGATATGCAATACAATTAATCTAACAATGATATGCTAAATATGAATGATCTCACAAAAGTTGTTGATTCGCAAAAGAAGCTTCAATTCTTCAGATACCAATTCGCCAGCATAAGTTTGCAAAATTATGAGATGATCTGTGAAGAGCTGAGCCTTGATTTTATAGAAATCCAGGGCTTTGGAGGTGCATGGAGAAAGCCATAAATCACTCTAGTTGATTTTTGAGTCAACAAGGAATTAAAGATAGTTAACTCACAAAAAATCATGCAAAAATAGCTTTTTGATTTAAATCAGAAGTTGAGATCAGCTTTCAACTCAAAAGAGAGTTGAGTTTATTTTTAAAACAACTTGAATTGATTTTCTGATTTATAGTTTAACTATTTTTTTGGATGTGCATAATTAATTATGAATTAAATAAATAAATAAAGTGATTTATCCTCAACTTAACTAATTTTAAAAATAAAATAATTGATTTATGGGCTAATCAATTATTAAATCAAACTTTTATTCTAAAATAATATCATTAAATATGACAACTTGCTTTAATTAATTAAATAAGAATTTAATCAATTAATGATAGGAATTTTGATTTATTGTCAAATTTAAATAATAATAATTAGGAATATAATTAAATTCAATTAAATAATTAAGTGGCAGCATTAAATCTAATTAATTAAATATTTAGGATATTCAATTAATCAAACTTTAGGATAAATAAGATTTATCGTCAAATAATCATTAAATTAAAGATAATTATTGATAAATAGGAATATTACTAAGAATATTCCCCGATGCAGAATTTGAGATAATCAATTAGGATTCGATAATGTTCAGATGTGCCTTAGGTTAGGACTTTGATGTCAATTTCGTTTGATGTGTCGATATAGGAGGTTAATGAACTTATAGCCCATTTTTGGGGTATTACACATCAGACACCCCACATTCGAAAAGATGTTCATATGTGAGAAGAACATCTTTCAAGATTCAACACATAAACCCCGAACTGGTTCTTCACATACAAGTCCTCCATCCTTTCAGTTTGCATACTCTTCCACTTCAGCTTTCTCTATATCTTCAAGTCTTTTCTTGACAACACATAGGTCTGTCCTCCATACTGATCATTCATTTTCTCTGGATCTACCAACTCAACTTGGCTACCAATACTCAGGCTTCTCCTACCGAGTGTTGTATCCAGCAAAGGCATTGGGGAAAGCTTCATGTCATCCTTCTCAACAATAAACACATTTCTGACATAGTCATACATACCTCTACAATCATATTGCCGAGGTCTACTGAGTAATATATCACAACTATTCATCTTCACAATGTCACATAACATGAGATCCTTATATTGGCCAATCTGAACATCAACAAAGCATTGTTCTCTTACTTCTAGAGCATGAACATCTTGCGACTAGCCAATCCTATAAGGACAAGGATGCTTCATTCTATTCAACCCAAGTTTCTGAACCATGTCCTCAGCAACAAAGTTATCAGTACTGTATACTATAAAAAGTATCTTCATAGAATTAGTATTGACAATAATTGAAATAGAAACTAAATAAACCACAATTAAGCAACTATTTAGAAAATTAAATGATCAATTGAGCATCCTATGGCTCTCTATCTAAGGATGTTAATGGAAACTCTCAGCAAGCTACCATTAATGACAGTCTTAGAATGAGAATTGATAAGATAAACAAACTAAAACTAACAATTAGATCAAATTGAATGCTAATTAAGCTCTTAAATTCCTTTCTAGCTATAAAATGCAAGAGGTTTGATGCAATTCTAAGATATGTGGTTCTTAATTATGAAGGATTTAGGCCTTCCTTTTATAGATTTTCCCAATGGTAGGGGGTGTAGTGTAGTTAATCATGATTAAGCTTTGGTTGAGTCTTTGGTTCCACCCTTTGAAGACAATACAAAGTTTATGTCCTCAAAGCTTGGGACAAGTAGACAAGATCAATGGACCAGATTCTCTTTCACTTTGAGTGATTGAGATTCAATTTGGCTTGATCCATGTGAAAGCCTTTCCTTAAATCTCATTGGTTGATTGAATTTCCTCCCTTTGTGGTTGTTGAGAGTAATTAAGATTTATTAATTGATTTATTTTAGCCATGTACCCCTTGATTGGGTTGAATTTGATTTAATCCAAGACTATACAATTATTTGATTTAATTGTATTTTGATTTTGATTGCATTTGATTAAAACACTCTCAATTTTGATGTATCTTGAATTAAGACTTGATTTTGATTTTGATTGGCTAATTATGCATCATGATTCAATTACTTTAATTTTGTCTTGATTTGCTTTGATTTGACTTGATTTATCATTCAATTATCTTTGTCCATTTTTCAATGATTACAAATGCCCCCCTTTGAGTTGATGTGCGAAGCAGGTCAATTCAAAGAATACTCTGATCTTGCTTAATGATAGGTCTTGATTCAGTGATGTTCATTTGATGTCTTTTGATGGTTGATCCTTGATATCTGATATGAGATTGATGCAATTCTGATGATCGATTTAATACCCTTGATGTAGTTTTAATGATCATTTCGATATGATGTTCGATTATGATGGTCATTTTGATGATGATTCCTTGATACGATGTTTGATTCTAATGAAAGATTTTGATGCAATAACTAATTTGATGATTGATTTTGATGTGATGCCCCAATCGATTGATTATGAAAAATTTCATGATAAAATCTTTCACTTTGATTTGATGATCGGTCTCTCGATTCTTGATGACATTGCTGATGTTTGATTTATCTGATGGTATGCCCCCTCGAAAATGAAATAAAATTTGATCATTGTTTGATAATCTTGATGATTTAGGTCAATTTGATGTTGATTTAATTTAAATTTTTAGTAAATTTTATTTTGATTTCCGATATCAATGTTTGGTCTGTTTGATTTCAAATGCCCCTGCTTTGGCTAATTTGATGATAATTTTAAATTTCTCGGTCAATTGTGATGAAAAAGGTCCTCTTTTAGGTCAAAGTTTCCTCTTTTTAGGTCAAAGAGCTATATAAAGGGGTCAAAATCCCTTTTTTACCATTCATTTTCACTTTCACTTTTGACTTTTACCCTCTTTGACTTTTTTGACTTTCAACGATGTCTGTCCCTCTTCGCGAGCATCAATTCGAGAAATGTCACCGCTATCAACGTCTGCCTGGCTCAAGACCTTCGATGAGTCCGTATACCTCTTCATTTTTTCCGTTTATGCATTTAAGTTTAATTTTTTCAATTTTTTCCTGATAAGTAGCCCTTTTTTCACTTTTTTCCTTGAATGGGGCACTTTTGCCTCTTTTAATGGTGCTTTTACCTTTGAATGTGTGCTTCTGCACTTTTAATGTGCGCTTCCGCAAATCGATTGAGTGCTTTCACTCGCCAAATTTTTTCCCTTTTCCACTTTTACTCTTTTAATGTGCACTTTTGCTCATGTTTTTTTCTTTTACCATGTATATGAGCGCTTCCGCTCATGATTTTTGCTTTTACAACTTTTAAGAGCACTTCTGCAGTGTCTTTGGGCGCTTTTGATTATTGTTCTTCTTTTACAACATTAATAAGCACTTTCACATCTTTAAGCAGTGCTTCTGATGTTTCCCACTTTTGCACCATGAAATAGTGCTTTTACTTTGCAAAAATTATGTTTTTGATATAAGTCCAAATTGCAATTTTTTGACATCATTGATCAATTGATAGGTTAAGTTCCTAATCTTGATATTTTATAACAAGTTGTGATATGTCAGTTAGGAATCAGTCATAATTAGAATATCATTCATCAATCTAGATTTAGATGATGGGTGAGGATAAAATTTCTATTCTATCTAAGTAGAAACATGAAATTTGATTGTGGTTTAATAGGTTTATAAATGTTTGATTGACTTAGGATAGTCCTATAATTTTTTATTTCAATTCTGATGTGTTTGAACTTGCTTTTTGTAGGAGGATCTTGGGTCCTTACGTATCTTTGGTTCATATCCTTTGTCATGGGATATGATACCTGATTTGAGTGCTGCTGATCATCGTCATATCACTCGGTGCAACTTGTACTTTCTTTTGTATCTTCCTCGATTATGAGTGAATCGAGGTCTTATCACTGTTATAGTTGAGTGTTGGCACTCAGACCATAACACCTTTCATCTTCCCATGAGGGAAATGACCATTACACTCGAGGATGTATATCACATTCTGCGGTTACCTACTCGAGGAGAGCTTGTCTACTATGATACTATCTATGATGGCTCAACATATCGATAGGTCTTTGGTGATCCTTCCATTGGTGATCACCATATCCAATGGGCTCAGTTCATTTCATTCCCTATTCTACCAATTGTTCTTGGTACTCTGATCGGTGGTTTCCTACTTCCTGATAGGCACAGACATGGGTTTGTTGTTGGGTGGGGTCCTATTCTAGAGGATTTGATGGTAGAGCCTTGTCAGTTCAATTGGGGTTCCTGTGTGTTGGCACAGTTATATCATGAGCTACACACTGTTGTATATAGACATTCTACCACTTTGACTACTGGAGCCATCTTGTTACAGCTTTGGACTTGGGAGCATATCCTAGTGTCATGTCCTATGACAGCACAAGATCATCAGCCAGGTTGGCCTTTTGCATGGATGTACAATGGTATCATTATCCAGACCCATATGGGTAAGCTGGATTACTGGCGATGTTGGATTGATGACCTGGATACTGTCATTTGAAGGCCTTATCTTGGATGTGAGGTTTGGCCAGAGGATGATGGTGAGATTCCTTATATGTTCTTCCCTCGCTTTATGATGGGTCATTCTACATTTGTTATCGAGAGATTCTACTTTCACCATGTTTTTTGTCAGTATGGGCATGTTCAGGATATGCCACAGGGCATAGCTATGTATGCTCGTGTACAGGTTGAGAGATCATTGTGGGGCCCATGAGTAGACTTTGGTAAAGTTGTATGAGAGATCTAAGAGATTGGGTATCATCCTTGGGCTCCTAGGTCACATATCATGGATGCAGGTATTACTGATGAGTACGGTGCCTGGTTACATCAATATCCTTTTCCCGGGTTCATAGATCCTGCCAAGAGGATTCCCACTATTAAGGAGTTATCAGATGGGGATGACGGTGGTGGTGGTGGTGATGATGTTGGTGGAGATGGTGGTGGTGATGATGATGATGACGATGATGGAGGTGGTGGTTGTGGTAGGATCAAGGGTCAGCATGGATAACGGGGTCGTCATGGAGCTAGAGCAGGTAGAGTACAGATGCCAGTGATAATTGCTACTCCAATTCCTCCTAGGGGTGATGATCAGGTGAGAGGTCAGTAGGTTGACAAGATTTTACATCAGGTGGCCAGAGATCCAGTGGATAGACCTAGGGCTAGGTGCTAGAGGGAGATGGATGCAGGTGTTGCACAGGTACTACTTGATCGGGTACAGGGTCCTCCTACTCAGCAGGTTATTCCTCTGGTTGTTCCTTTGGTTTAGGCAGCTTCTTCTACTTTTTCTTATGTTTCAGCTTCCATGCCTTCATCATCTTCATGTACATCATCTTCTAAGTTTCTTCCATCTTTGGGTGATTACAAGTACTACCTGTGTGTGTGAAAATTTAACCTGATCTATAAACACAACACTTCAGTAAAACATTAGAGGTTAGTTGAAATTGAAATCGTGCAATGAATTGAAAGCTAAACTAACCAGGTGATTTACTGCCTTCTAATAGGTGTGAGTATGATGTTCTCAAATTGTTATCAAGATCAGTGACCTTGACGACACCTAAATGAAGGATTTAAATGCAAAACTGATATGAAATATGAATGCAATTAATCTATTTTTTTTATTTTAGATGCAATAAGAATGATAAAAACTTGATATGAAATCTAATCTATATGAAATTGATCTAACAATAATATGAAAACAAAAGTGATCTCACAAAACATGGTTGATTTGCAAAGAAGCTCTGATTCTCCAGATAGCAATTCACCAGCATAAGTTTGCAAATTATGAGACTATGTGGATTTGAGAGATGAATTATGAAGAGTTGAGCCTTGTTTTTATAGAAATCCAAGGCTTTGGAGGTGCATGGAAAAAGCCATAAATCACTCAAATAAACTCAACTTGATTTTTGAGTTATTTTTAAATAAAGATAATTTAATTCACAAAAACATGCAAATCATGCAAAAATAGCTTTTTAACTCAAATTAGAAGTTTAGATCAATTTTAAAACTCAAAAATGATGTTGAGTTCCAAAAAGTCAATAACTTGCATTGATTTTTTGATTTGGAGTTTAACTGCTCTTTGATTGTGCACATGGATAATTATGAATTAATAAATAAATAAAGTGATTTATTCTCAACTTAACTGATTTTGAAAAATAAAACAATTGATTTATGGGTTAATCAATTATTTTTCAAACTTTTATTCAAAACTATATTATTAAATAATGACAACATGCTTTAATTAATTAAATAAGAATTTAATCAATTATTCATAGGATATTGGATTTATTGTCAAAATTAAATAATACAATTAATAATAGATAGAATTAAATTTAATTAAACAATTAAGTGGCAAATATTAAATCTAATTAATTAAATATGAAAATATTCAATTAATCAAACTTTAGGATAAATGTGATTTATTGTCAAATAATCATTAAGTTAAAGGTAATTAAGATAATTAAGAATATTGCTAGGACTATTCCCCGATGTAGAATTTAAGATAATCAATTAGGATTCGATGATGTTCAGATGTGCCTTAGGTTAGGACTTCTATGTCAATTTCGTTTGATATTTTGATATAGGAAGTTAATGAACCTATAGCCCATTTTTGGGGTATTACATTTTTCCCCTCTTTGAATTACTGTGCGAAGCGCAGTGGTTCAAAGATAGTCTATGTATGATAAAGATATGAAACTGATTCGAAATTGATAATTGATATGAGACATAAGCTGATTGAAAGATTTGAAGATAATAGGTCCTGAATGACCAAAGATAATGTTAACTATAACAACAATGAACCGATGATTGTGAAAAAGTGTCAAAACACCTAATTTCGAACCTTATGATTGTGAAGAATTGAGTGACCAATTCCAAACTCGATTGTCCTTAGAAGAATCACGTAGGTATCACATCTGAACCCTTCAGTTACCGAAGAACCAAGGAAATAACACTGATGAACCGATGGTTGCAAAAAGCCGATACATATTACAAGATTAGGAGGATACCAGATCGATATGGATCGATGATTCTGATATGCCCCAAGTGATGATAGATTTTCCCCGAGCGATGAGGACTTTTGATGAATCAACAACTAGACGTGGTTGTTGTCTTGATTACTAAGGAAAGATATGATTCTAAATCTAGATTACAGACTTTGAATGATGTGTAATACCTTGCCCCCTTTGGGATTAAAATTGAAATCTGACAAGAAAAGTCAGCGTTGATAGTTCAAAAGCATGTTAATTGATTTGAAAAGTGGTTAAACACGTTTGAGAATGCATTCTGCATCGTTTGGAGGTCCAAAAGACCAAGTTTGACTAAGTTTGACCATGAGTTGACCATGGTTGACTAAGTTGAAATTTTGATAGTTTGATGGAAAATAATCAATTAAGTTGAATTCTAGATTTTTGTGATGATTGAAGGTCGATTATGCAAATAGTTGATAATATAAATGATCTTAGATTTCAATTTTGATCCCGAAAAAAAGGATTCTACTTGTTTTGTTGGAGGAACCTTCGTGTGAGATTCAGCTCTTGTTAGATTTGAAGAGACAAGTGGAGAATTGTTTAAGCATTGAAGTTCATTTAGCCATTGTGAGATCATGCAAACATGCAAAAATGCAAAGAAACATGCAAAATGAAATGCAACCTAAGACCTAGGACCTAGTCACTAATCATATGTCGATTTGTTATCATCATTGAACTTTTAGGTAACCAGATAAATCAATACAATGCCCACTAGATATGAAACCATAGACATATGAATATCAATTTGTATGCGCAAGAATCAATAAAACACCCACTGGTCAAACAACCATGGACATATGAATATTGGTTTTATTTTTGGAATGTCAGATTAGATACAAGCACCAAGGCACAAGCACCAAGATGACCTGAGTATCATGTCCATTTTGATATAGCAATTTGCATTTAACATACACATCAAATAGTCAAGAGATCATTCTAAATCTAGTGTGAATTACCCGTAGTGACCCTTTATCGTTCACATCCTTAGGTAAGATCGCGTTTCACAGTAGGAGAAAGAACTTACTCAAAAAGACAATAGTGAGATCAAACTTCCTTGAATTTTTTGGGTATCAATGGTTGAGGTACGCATGGCCATCCAATTCAAGATAGAGGCTCTTACAGTCGGACACCATTTCCATCCAAAATTTCCAAAGACATTAGATTTTCACATACAAGCAGAAGATAAAGAAAAGATTATGCCCCTAGTGATCACTCTCTAAATCCTATAAAGGACATCATCAAAGAGCTCGAAGGGACACAATATGCAAAAATCTCAATGCAAATCAGTAAGCATACAAGGAGATAAAAGCATGAAAAGCACAGATTGTTTTCAGTTTATGTTTGATTGTTGTTGTAGATGCAAAATCTTTTTTGGAGATGAGACAGACTTGACTAACTCAAATGAAGCTTCAAAGGACTCTGACTGGATATGATATGTCTAAGATATACTCAAGGCCATAAGATATAACATTGATTGCCCCCAAGTGTTAAGCATTGATAGGATATAGACGATTGAGCTGAGTGGTGTACAGACCAACTTATTGAAAATTGGAAATGCAGAAACAAACTGGGAGATATGTACAAACTAAAGCAAAACTGAAAGTTGGGAAAGACCAAGATTGCACTGATAGATGGAGCATTTTGAAACAAGTGGCACCCGTTTGCCGGGTTTTCACCATCTTGGCAGAGATTCTATTTTTGCTACCAAGGCACCTGTTTCCAGGTTTTCACCAAGGCACTTTTTTTTCTTCTCATTTTTTTGTATTTTTCATTTTTTCAATTTTTTTTTTTGTACTTTTAATTTTTTTACTTTTTTTTGTGAATCATCAAGGCGCTTATTGCTAGGTTTTCACCAAGATGTTCATTTTTTAGGACATTTTCCAATTTTTAAGATTTTTTCAGGACATTTTACCATAGAATGAATGCCTTAGGCGTAGAATTTCTTTAGATGGAGAATGTTGATTGGTTCTCAGAGCTGTTCTCCTTCAGTCATTGAGAGTTGATAGGCACCAGAGCCAAAAGTAGCAGTGATTACAAAGGGACCCAGCCAATTGGGTTCAAACTTCCCCTTGCGTTCTCGATGGGATTGATTTTTAGGATTTTCTCTCAAGACTAGATCACCAACCTGAAATTCTTTGTGTCTGACTTTCTTGTGGTAGCCTCTAGACATTCTCTTCTGATATACTTTGAGATGATCATACGTTTCTTGTCTGTGCTCATCTAGTAGTTCAAGTTCTTGCAACCTAGACACTATGTAGTCATCATCAGTTACTAGACCATGCATTTTGATTCTTAGTGATGGGATTTCAACCTCAATAGGCAGTACTGCTTCAGACCCATAAACTAAAGCAAAAGGTGTAGCCCCAGTAGGTGTTCTGATACTTATTCTGATACTAGTTCTGATACTTGTTCTGATACTGGTTTTGGTACTTGTTCTTATACTTGTTCGGATACTTGGTATACTTGATAACATATTTTTCCATTGCAAACTCCCAAGCAAGATCATATCATGCAGTCCCAATGTCTAGCAAGGTGGAGAACAAGAGGGATTGGCAAGCTGGTGGAAGAGATGGAAGATAAGAGAATGAAGGAGAATAAAAGGAAGAAATTCTCAAGGGAAAACTCCTCAAGGGTACCCAAGCTAGGGAAAAATTATCATGTAAAAGCACTTTTGGACAAGCAATGAAAGGTCAGCATAGGATAAGTCACAAAATTGTAATGCAAGAGTAGGAAAGGATGCAGTCCAAAGGAGTAGACATGTCAAGAGGCTTCATAGCATCGTGTTTTACTCTTTCTTTTTATTAGATCAAGACCAAAAGTGAAAAGGATAGTGAAAGGCTAGAATGAATGGAAGAAAATAAATATGAAGGCTAAATAGGAAGGGAATGAAAGCAAGATCAGTGTAAAGTAGCTCACAAGATAGCCAAATATTTGTGTATAGATCAATATTGTCAAGATCAAAGAGAGAAGATAGAATGGATGAAATATGTAAAAGAACTACGCATGATGCCTGATTGTCAGGTTTTCATCACAGTACTTATCCAAGGTGCCATAAGGGAGTGGTTTTCACCATAGGATGAATTTATTTCTCTTTACTTTTGCTACCAAGGTGCTTGTTTCCAAGTTTTCACCAAGGCACATTTTTAATTTTATTTTTTTTCAATTTTTTTCATTTTTTTGGAAGAAGGGAGGCTTTTTAGATAACGCTCCTTGAAAGGATAAACCATGATATGCCAAGGATTCAAAATGATATGCTCAAAGATGCTGATAGAAAAAGGGAGATGGAAGAGAAAAATGGAGAATAAGATTTTATGTAAAGTGAGTGAGGTTGGAAGATAGGAGGAATAGGCAAATGAGGAAAAAGGATAGAAGGTAGAAGGATAATGAATGGAAGGATTGTGAAAGGGTAAATAGAAAGGAGGAAAGATCAACATCAACACACACCTTGAAGGGTGGCGAGAGAGTGGAGGAAATGTGAATGAAGGAATACGTGAAGGAATATGGTGAATGGATAGCAGAGGTTGTGGTTTAGGCACATGGAATGGAAGGATGTTTTTGGAGGAAGATGAAGTGGAAGTCTTTGGAAGCTTGAATGTCAACTTCACTTTTTTCTCAACACCAAACTCTTTCAAGAGAGACTTTGAAATCCATATAGTCGTAGGCTTTTCATTTTCTTTTGATGATTTAGAGAGAATATCTTCAATGATGAATTTTGGAACCCATACTTGTCTTGTAGTTTTTTTCTTAGATGTCTCTTTTGACTTTATGCCTTCATGTCGATTAGAGGAGACATGGTGATCTTCTTTTGATGGATTTTTGTATTGCTTCTTTTTCTTGTATTGAACATTCAAGTTACTTCCAAAAGACTTGGGACTTGTGGAAGAAGAAGGATATGACTGGTTTAGATGGGTGGGTGGATGAAAAGGATTCAAGGGTATGCATCTATGTTGATCTTGAGGAAAGATAGGAGATGGAGGTATGTAAGGACCCAAGATGGATGGTGAATTAGGAAAGTTAGGAGGGGAAAGTGAAGGGACATAAGGACCCAAGATGGAAGGCAGATGTGAAGCTCTTAGTAGTGGTGGAAGAGGTCCAAGGATGGAAGTGGAAGACACAAAAGGATAATCAACAAGTTCATCAACATCTATATGACAACCAAGGATATCAGCATCTTTAGAGTGAGCATTAGAATTTTCAATAGAATCATGGATATCTTGAATATGAGCACCTTCTTTGATAGGATTGTTCAAAGCTTGAAAAGACTTAGGAAGAGTAGAAAGTGAAAATGAACATGGAATGGTAGAATAAAAAGATGGAAGACTTTGATCTTGACAAGGATCTTTGGATAGCACAAGTGCATAATTTTTCTTTTGATTTTCAATAGGCTTAACATTGGAAGTAACAACACCATTTTTAACAACCTTAATGGAAGTATCATCTTTGAAAAGCGCAAGTGTAGTAAGGTTATTTTGATTGTCAATAAGCTCAACGGTGTAAGTAGTAACTTGATCTTGCTTAGGAGAAGACTTAAGACATGGTGGAATGCATGAAAAAGGATGTGCATGATCAAAAGAACCCTAAAGCAAATAAGAGACATCATGAAAAGGATTGGATGACATGGAGGTTTCTTGATCTTGATCTTTCTTTATGTTCTTTTCTTTATCATTTTTGGAGTCCTCTTGACATGGAACCACTTCTAAGGACAAGGGATCATGCTGCAATTGTATAGAAGACTTTGGAAGATATGGGAAAGGACTAGCTGGAGTAGGAATTATAGCATATAAAGGCTTAGGCTCTTTGGGTTTAGCATTATTGAAAGTATTTGTAGCCAAGTGAAGGTTAGCTTGAGTTTCTTTAAGGGGTAGCCCTTGAGGATAACTATAGGGAATCGTATGAAAAGTATCAGGACTTTCGTTGGATGAAGGTTCTGTGAAAGATTTGGAAGACTCGAAAGCTTTAGGAAGTCTACGGGTATTGGAGGAAGTAGGGGATGGAAGGGAACCATCACAACACAAAAGTCCAACATTAACATGATCTTTCTTGAGAAGATAATCTTTATTTTCAGCAGGAGATTCCTTGGGAGAAGGATTCTTATAATATTGATGCTTCAAGCTAGCACGATGCATTTTATAGTCCTCAGCAGTAGTAGATGGATCATAATCAAGGTATTGTTCACAAAAATCATCAAAGTCTTTTTCAAAATTAGAATCATATGGATCACCATCATGATCTATCCAATGTGACATCCCATTTCCAGTAAGTAAGAACACATGACGAGGAGGACTCTTAGGAACAGAGGTGTCATAGGTATCATTATATTGTCCATCATCATAGTCATCATAGTCTCCAAAGATGGATGTGTCACTCTCTGTGGAAGAGGTATCATAAGGATTATCACGCTACTCACATTCTATTTAGGGGCATGGTGATATGTACAAGTCTTTATCTAATGGAAAAAGGCACAGAGCTTCCATGGAGAACACTTTAGGTTCCTTTTCTTTTTCAAGTTTGTCAAGTTTGACTTGCATAGCTTGCATCTGCTTCATCATAGCTGTGATTAGAATTTTTTTCTCATGTATACTGATTCTTTGAGACATGTGTACTAATTCTCAATGGCTACTACTTTTTTCCTGACACAGTGATTTGTTCGACAGATTCTGGAACTAGGCTGAAAAAGCTGGGTATCTGGCAATTCTGACAATTTTCTGACAACTTTTCAAAATTTTCCCAAATGACACTCTGCAGACTCGTACGACAGTGGGTATGTTGTGAAATGACAGTTGAAAAGCTCATACGATAGTTGAAAAACTCACACGACAGTTGCTAGTAGGATTTGACTTTTTGAATTTGACTGGCAGAAAGACTCGTACGACACTGGGTTCTTTACCATACAATAGATGGGTAGTAATGAAATGACACTTGATAGAAACTCGTATGACTTTCTAACCTCCTAAGATGACTTTTGACTCCAGAAAAGAATTTTACTTCAGATTTTGCAAATTTTGAGTTTTTAGATTCAGATTGTTTACAAATTTTAATGTCCAGATTTGGGGATTGTAATAGATTTGTCCATTTTCAGTAACCAGATAGATAAACAAGCACACAAAATAGCAAGCAAGTGATTTCAAGCATGTCTAAAAATAATGAACAAGGGAAAAAGCAACCTTGCGCATGAACAATCAAGTGATTTTATTCATTCTAATCCTCAGAAGCGCTAATTGTGTATGTTCCAAAAAGTTTTGCAATAACGCACATATTCCTAAAAAAGAAAATTTAGCCTCTCTAGGGTTTTTAGTAATGGTTTGACTCTGCAACTTTTATGATCCAAAGGGGTGAACTCCAATCCCGGTGCACCAGGGTTTTGACACAGTCTGAGAATTTAATCAATCAGGAGCTGCTAGGGAGATCTGACAACCCAACAATGAACCACACCTGTGAAGATTTTTTCCACAAGGACATTTATATAGTGGTTGTTACTACCACGTCTAAAATGGCTATTACCATTTGAGGTTCCGTCAATGCAGTTTGCCCTGTGAAGGGATCATCCGCTATGGTTAACCCTCTCTAAAGGTGACTCACAGTATGATACCACAAGGGGACTTGGCTCCAGATCCAAGGTTTTGATGCCTCTTCACTTTTAACCCAAACAAAGAAAGTAGATTAATCTGACACGCTAAGACAAATTTTATTTCACCAAGGTCTGTGATGTCAACCCCACGTGATCTATCAACCTTTCCTGAGAGAGAATGTATCAATCAATAAGAGAAGATGCACTAACTGAGTAGAACGTGAAATGCACTAAGTATCCTCCCTACCTATAAAGATTCCATCGTCAAGAAGGATTTCACTAGGAATCCAATCTCTCAAGAATCACAAATAGTGTTCATAGGGCCTAATTACTATGTGAGCACAGATATATTTCTGAAAGTAAATCTACTGAAAGTACCCAAAAGTAGAAAGAGGAACACTTAACGCTTAAAGCGAATATGAGGTGAGTCCACAAGGTGGAATAATTAACCCCTCACACAAGCTAAAAATGAGTCCACAACTTAGAAAACAAGTGAGTTCCTAAAAGCATAAATGGGTTGCCAAGTGGAACACTTAACGCTTCTGTCCTGTTGACCCCTCCCCTTTAATGTGGCGCTGACCTTGCAACCACAGGGTGGAATGAGGGGTTGGCAGATTAGCGAGTCCAATAACCCAAGATAGCAATCAAGATCAATCACAAGTATCTAAGACTACTTAATGAATCCTTAAGGGGTCACAACCTAGTATCAATTATGCAAGTGTGTAGAAATAGACAAAAGCATGAAAAGATGCACACAAGCCAGACACGAGATTTATTTTAAGTCCAAATTAAAATTTTATTAGATGAAGGAGAATACCTGGGATCCTCACAATGCACTTAGTAGATTTTACCTGATTTTTAGCAATTCTTGTTGAGCTTTTCCATGCAAGCAAGTGACGAACTCTCCAACAAGCAAACAAGCAAACAAGATATGCAACATATATTCAACTTATAAAAACCATAGGGTTAGCTCTAAAAATCAATTATTATCAGCAATAATAACTAGCAATTAACCCAAATGACAACTCATATCATTCATTGAACCATGTAAAAAAAATAAGTGCATACCCATCACAAAACTTTATTTTTTTTGCTACATTTGACCTAGTCAACAAGATCTATTTTTTTTTATGATTTTGGCCACAAAAATAGAAATTAAAAATAGAGACCCCTACTAAAAAATAGAGAGCTTTCCAAAAATGTAAAAATTTTAGAAAAATCTCTTCATTTGTGCCCTAGAGACCCATTTTATCAAAACAGACCAGTTTTTGTAAATTGACTATTTGAGCTATTATATTGCATCCAAATTTAAAATACAAAGAATGGACCCCCTGTAGAATTTAAAGGGCTTTCCAAAAATATAAAAATTTCTAAAAAATATGCTGATTTGCATCAGATATTGATTTTTTTAATAATTTCAAAAAAAAATTATTAAAAATTCAAAACATCTCAAAAAATTCTAATTTTTTACTGTAGCTTTCCTGATATGTTTCCAACCTGTAAAAAAAAATTCAAAGCAAAAATCCAAGCCATTTGGGATTTAGGGTTTTAGCTCCCCAAAAAAATCAAAACTAGCATGTAAAGGTGGGTTGCCCCACGGTGGGCGCCAGAAATGTGTGTGTGAAAATTTTACCTGATCTATAGACACAACACTTCAGTAAAACATTAAAGGTTAATTGAAATCAAAATCGTGCAATGAATTGAAAGATAAACTAACCAGGCGATTTACTGCCTTCTAATAGGTGCAAGTATGATGTTCTCAGATTGTTATCGAGATCAGTGACCTTGACGACACCTAAATGAAAGATTTGAATGCAAAACTAATATAAAATATGAATGCAATTAATCTATTTTTTTTATTTTAGATGCAATAAGAATGATAAAAACTTGATATGAAATCTAATCTATATGAAATTGATCTAACAATAATATGAAAACAAAAGTGATCTCACAAAACGTGGTTGATTCACAAAGAAGCTCTGATTCTCCAGATAGCAATTCACCAGCATAAGTTTGCAAATTATGAGATTATGTGGATTTGAGAGATGAATTATGAAGTGCTGAGCCTTGTTTTTATAGAAATCCAAGGCTTTGGAGGTGCATGGAAAAAGTCATAAATCACTCAAATAAACTCAACTTGATTTTTGAGTTATTTTTAAATAAAGATAATTTAATTCACAAAAACATGCAAATCATGCAAAAATAGCTTTTTAACTCAAATTAGAAGTTTAGATCAATTTTAAAACTCAAAAATGATGTTGAGTTCCAAAAAGTCAATAACTTGCATTGATTTTTTGATTTGGAGTTTAACTGCTCTTTGATTGTGCACATGGATAATTATGAATAAATAAATAAATAAAGTAATTTATTCTCAACTTAACTGATTTTGAAAAATAAAATAATTGATTTATGGGTTAATCAATTATTTTTCAAACTTTTATTCAAAACTATATTATTAAATAATGACAACATGCTTTAATTAATTAAATAAGAATTTAATCAATTATTCATAGGATATTAGATTTATTGTCAAAATTAAATAATACAATTAATAATAGATAGAATTAAATTTAATTAAATAATTAAGTGGCAAATACTAAATCTAATTAATTAAATATGAAAATATTCAATTAATCAAACTTTAGGATAAATGTGATTTATCGTCAAATAATCATTAAATTAAAGGTAATTAAGATAATTAAGAATATTGCTAGGAATATTCCCCGATGCAGAATTTAAGATAATCAATTAGGATTCGATGATATTCAGATGTGCCTTAGGACTTCTATGTCGATTTCATTTGATATGTTGATATAGGAAGTTAATGAACCTATAGCCCATTTTTGGGGTATTACACTACCACTATCAACAATAATATCACAGATTTTACCTCCAGACTTGCATCGGGTCCTAAACAAATTATTCTTCTGAAAAGGTTCCTCTTTTGTACCGAGCAATGTTCCTCATTCACCACAAAAGTTCATCGGTCACCAAGCTTCTTCTATGTACACTCAAACGAGTGGTGTCCATCCTCTCCATAGTTATAGAAAGTACCCTTAAAGATAACTCTACTTGTCTTCTTCTTCGGTTACATAGATTTTTGTTCATCTTCTGCATTAGTTAGTTTATCCTTCACCAAGTGATCAACCTTTTCTTTCCCTCAGGGATTACTATGTTGTTTCCTCTTCAACTTATCTTCTGCCTTCAAAGCATATTGATAAGCATCTTCAACAGAATCAATCTTCAACATACCAAGCTCATCCGGAATATTGAATCTCAAACCATTTACATACCGAGCTACCTTTTCCTTACCAAGCTCTCAATGTCCAAACCAAATAGTAAGTTTGTATAAATCCTCGATATAATTTTCAATAGACAAATCCTTCTGCTTCAGATTTTGCAACTTCTTATACAAGTCAAGCTCATAGTCAGAAGGTATAAACTTAGCTTTCAATTTTGTCACCATCAACCTCCACCGATTGATCTTCATTTCACCTTCGTCTTCTCTATCTCTTTGTAGTTCTTTCCACTAAAGAGAAGCATGTCCTTTCAACTTAGTATGTGCTAATCTCAGCCGAAGAGGATCTTCAATTTCTTCTAGCTCAAAGAAATCTTCAAGTTCACCAATCCAATCAATCAAGTTCTCAGGCTTCAAAGTACCAGAGAAAGTAGAAACTTCCATTCGGTAACTACTACTTAACCAAGCTCCAGATTTAGGCAACCGAGCAGTTATGTCTTCACCAGATCTATCTCTCTGGTCATCATCACTAGATCCAACAGGTTCAAAGTCTTCAGAGGCTTCCTCATAACCATCTTCAGTACCAACATTCTGAGGTACACTAGTAACAACCCTCATGATCTCGGTGACCATTTCATTCTTCATCAACTCCATCTTAGATCTAAAATTTGATTTCACCTTCTCTATAATCCTAGATTCAACAGTATCACAGAGATCTGCAAGTACTCTAGGGTCCACTCTTCTCAGAGGCATCCTTAAAGATAAGAGAAACCCTCTACAACAAACCCTACACCGACCACCTTGTGGCAATCTCCAAGTTGTATGCAAGTCAAATCTCAACCTGCCACCTTGCATAAACAACTAGAGCAAGATCCACAAGTTGAATGCTTTGGATCTGCAACTCAGATCATACGATCTCTTCACCAACAAGATCAGCCTTGCTAGGTCAACCTTCACTCCACAAGATCAACTCTCGCTCTGATACCACCTCACACAGACCAAGGTAGGGAGGATCCAATTAAGGACAATCCAACCTTGCAGCTTCAGAATTACACAGCAGAAAACTCAACACAACGAGATGTTTCAAAGCAATTTTCATTAACATGCTCAGTTGTAAGGGCTTCTAGATTAGGGCCAATTACAAACATAACAAGTTCTTCAAGATCCACTCAGATCCAATACAAACTTAGCTAGTTTAGCTCTGAAATAATTAGCAACTAATGAAAACCCTAAGGCAGATCTAAACTTGTGCTCACAAGACTCCAAGCAATCTCCTTGTCTCCAAGTGTATAAACCACTAGCTCTGCAACTATAAACTATCAGATAACAATCTGATCTACAAGATCATGCAAGATCTTTTTCACAACTTCTCCAA
This sequence comes from Chamaecyparis obtusa, assembly GCA_027943335.1. Classification (NCBI taxonomy): domain Eukaryota; kingdom Viridiplantae; phylum Streptophyta; class Pinopsida; order Cupressales; family Cupressaceae; genus Chamaecyparis; species Chamaecyparis obtusa. Next base: position 373,524 of record BSBK01011129.1, on the reverse strand, counting down.
CTCCAGCTTTCAGAACCTCAGATCTGACTCCTAAGTCTTCCAAGTCATCTGCTACCCCTCCTAAACAACTACCCCCTATAATACCCAAAATATGGGCTATAGGTTCATTAACCTCCTACATCTTCAATTCGAATGAAATCGAAATCAAAGTCCTAACCTAAGGCACATCTGCACATTATCGAATCCTAATTGATTATCCTAAATTCTACATCGGGGAATATTCCTAGCAATATTTCTATTTATCCTAATTATCTTTAATTTAATAATTATTTGGTGATAAATCTTATTTCTCCTAAAGTTTGATTAATTGAATATTCTAAATATTTAATTAATTAAATTTAATATTGCCACTTAATTGTTTAAATGAATTTAATTAAATTATTTCTAAATTATATTATTTAATTTTGACAATAAATCTAAAATCTTATGACTAATTGATTAAATTCTTATTTAATTAATTCATGTCTATTGTCAATATTTAATAATATAGTTTTTGGATAAAGTTTGATTTAATAATTGATTAACCCATAAATCAATTATTTTTATTTCAAAAAAATCAGTTAAGTTGAGAATAAATCACTTTATTTTTAAATTAATTTATAATTAAATCATACACAATCAGAAAAATAGGCAACTAGAAATTAACAATTAATTTTAAAATTGAAACTCAACATCGGACGATGAGTTGAAATTTGATCTAAACTCTATTTTGAGTTAAACACTACTTTTACATAATTTTTGTGAGTTAATTATCTCTGATTTCCTAATAACTCAATAATCAACCTAAGTTTATCAAGAGTGATTTATGGCTTTTCTTTTGCATCCTCAAAGCCCTAGATTTCTATAAATCAAGGCTCATCTCTTCACAATTTATCTCATCAACACTCGAATTTGCACAATTACTCTGGCGAATTGGTGATTGAAGGATTGAGCACTTGCAACAGGTGATTTGTGAGATCTTTCATAGTTGATCATAGCTTTTGCATAATTTCATATCATAGTTTTCATATTCATTCATATCATTCTTAGACTAAATCTGTATTCAATCTTGATTTCATTCATATAGCTTAGATTCATACAGTTTCTCATATTATTGCAGAGAAAATACAAAAATCTAGATTAAATCTGCATTCATATAGTTTTCATTCTTTGCATTCAAATCCTTCGTTTAGGTGTTGCATTGTCACTGATCTCGATTCCAATCTGAGAACATCATACTCGCACCTACTAGAAGGCAGTAAATTGTCTGGTTAGCATAGTTTCAATTATTTGTCAGATTTTAGTTTTTGCTAACCTCTAATGTTTTAATGAAGTGTTGTGTCTACAGCTAGGTACAAAATTCACACACATTTTTGACACCCACCATGGGGCCCTAAAACGGGTTTCCATTTCTTCAAATTCTCTTCTATCTATTTTTCTGTCATTTTCTAGTCCATTCTATGATTTCATTCTCTGTCCGTACATTTTTTTGTACAACTTTTTATCAGAAAGTCATACCAGGAAGACCCCACTGTCATATGACAGTTCATTCTATCAAGGCTCGTATCAAAAGCTATACATTGTCATTTGGGAGCTCGATTATTGTATGGTGAGACACCCACTATCGTACGAGTTTCTCGACTGTCATCTGGAAGGTAACCCACTGTCGTACGAGTTTTGACTCCAAAATTCAATTGTCATTTCATAATTTTTGGTAGTTTTTTAGATTTGGACTAACAACTAACCCTAACAATTGAAATCTTCTATTTTTGACAGATATTTGTTGAATCTGATTGGGAAAAGCACAACTAAATTGTTAAAACTAAGAAAAATCTACTAAGCGTGTTGCGAGGAATTCAGGTATTCTACTACGATATGATAACACTTCAATTTGGGCATAAAATAAACTCTCACATGTCAAGCTTGTGTGACTTTTCTTGCTTTCGTATCACATATTTCATTTTGGGCTATAAAATGAATATAGATTTGTTTTCTGCATATCTGTTACACATAGTAAATAGGCCTTATGAACACTATTTGTGGATGATCTTGAGAGAGTGGGCTTCTTCCGCTTATTCACGCATGTGAAGCTCTTCTTGACGAAGGATCCCCTTGTAGGTAGGGAGGTTACTGGGAGTGTCTCACGTTCTATAGATTTATGTGTCTTCAACTTTTGATTGATACATTCTCTCTCCGGAGGGGTTGATAGATCATAAGCGGTTGACATCATAGATCTTTGCGAGATAATCTTGGTCTTAGCATGTCAGATTAATCTATCTGCTTTGCTTTGGTTAAAAGTGAAAAGGCTAGAGGACTATGCTCTACTCCCTTTTTGGGTAGTATCAAAAACTCAAATCTTTGAATCTGGAACCAGTCTCCATGTGATATCTTTTGTGAGTCACCTTTAGAGAGGGTTAACCATAGTGGACATTTCCTTAATTAGGTGAACCACGTGGATGAAACCTCAAGTGGTAGTAGCCATTTTCATCGTGGTAGCAACAGTCGCTATATAAATATCCTTGTGGAGGAAATCTTCACAGGTGTGGTCTCTTATTGGGATATCAGATCTCCCTAGCAACTCCTGATTGATTAATTTCTCAGACTGTGTCAAAACTTCGGTGCACTTGGATTGGAGTTCGCCCTCTTGAGATCACAAAAGTTATAGAGTCAGACCATTACTACAAACCCTAGTGAGGCCAAATTTTTCATTTTCTAGGAATATGTGCATTATTGAAAAACTTTTTAGAACATATACAATTAGCACTTCTAGGGATTAGCACATTTAGTCACTTGATTGTTCATGCGCAGGGTTGCTTTGTCCCCTGTTCATTATTTTCAGACATGCTTGGAATTACTTGTTTGCTATTTTGCGTGCTTGTTTATCTATTTGGTTACTGAAAATGAACAATCCTAGAATAATCTTCAAACCTGGACAGAAAAATTTGTGAACAATCTAAAACTGAAAACCTAAAATTTGCAAAATCTGAAGTAAAATTTTTTTTTGGAGTCAAAAGTCATCCCACAAGGTCAGAAAGTCGTACAAGTTTTGGCAATTATCATTTCAGAACCCCTGTATTGTCATATGACAGCTTGTATAGTGTCGTACAATTTTTGCCACTAGTCAAAAGCAAAAAGTCAAAATCCTGCTATCAACTATCGTGCGAGTTTTGCAATTATTGTATGCATTTTGTCAACTGTCATTTCAGAGCATACCCACTATCGTACAATCCTGCAGAAAGTCATTTGAGAAATTTTGAAAAATTGCTAGAAAGTTGTCAAAATTGTCAAAGACCCAATTTTTACAGCCTATTTCTAGAATCTGTCGAACAAATCACTGAGTCAGGAACATAGCAGAAACTAGAACAAATTCATTCATTTTCCTAAACTGAGCTCTTGAGTCTGATTTAGCCTTCTGATTTATCGATTTGATTCTTTTTCATCTTGTGTCAAAACCTTGTCAAAATTATCTTCAAAATTTAGTCTTGTTACTAAAATGGCTAAGTGTCGTGAGCTTGTACCCACCATCTATTGGGTGTCTACCCACACTACACTGGCACAATATCCTTCTTTTACATCTGATCTAATCTTCAATCAATTCAATCTTGACAAGGTTGCATCATTCGATCTTCTTGAACCAGGTCATTCTTCAATTGTCTTCATCTTGCTTTCTTGCTTCACCCAAGGTTAATGGTGGAAACTAGAGCTTCCTCACACAATAAATCTAGAGAAGCACTTAGCACCGCACCTTTGACTATTCACAAGGGTCCTGTTGGTACTCAAAAATACAGCATGGGTTTTTGAGCACCTTGTTAAAAATTTTGCTTTCTAACCCCTTTAGGTGCTTTGATGCCTACTTTCCCGGATGCATTTCTGAAGTTCCCCATGCATGTCAGGTGTTCATTACCCTTGTTTTATTATATGAAGACATCTCAGATCATCACATTCAAGTTTTAAGTTGTTTCATGATGTCTTGTTTTGGGCACTTGTCCACATTCGACATTTTTGCCTAAGTGTCAAATCACTGTTACAGGCCCTGTTTGTTTTTGAATACCTTGTACTCTATTGAGTTTCATGGCTTGTCTCTTTGGGGATGTTTAGAATGTATACCAGAGAGCTTATGTTTCAAAGCTCAAGCCATTTTGAATCCGTCTGATAAGTTTTTGGATCCCCCAAAGTTGGTCTTCAAGAAATATCTTGTTTCTTTGTTCTGTCCAGTTTAGTCGGAGGCCCTATTTAGTTGATTGTATCTTTTTCCCAGAGATTTATTGTAATGTGTCAGTGGTTGCATCACGCTATAGACATGGTAATGAGTCATCATGCCAATTTTCAGCTCCCCATGTGCCCGTTTAGTCACTTTGCCAGAGTCATTCCATTTGCAGTTTGTTAATATTCTCTGGGTGTGCATTGTTCAGATTTCCAGTCACATTTTTTATCATAACTCAAAAAATAAGAATTGGGTCGAGCTAAATTTTACATATGTTTGAGAAAACCATGTGTGCATTGTAAAAAAAAATTTTTAGAAAAACCCAATTTGAAAATTAAAAGTTATGGTCCTCTGAGTACTAGCAGCCATAAAAAATCAGCAATGCTTCATAAAGTTTAGTCTCACATTCGCCCTATATTGTGAAAATATGGTGTTTATAAGCAATGCTCCAAACATATGAAGTAAATCAAAGTGCTGAAAGCTATGCTTTCCTAGGCTTGTGCATCCACCTCAATTTTTGTGCCAGCAGGCCCAGAAGAAATTTTGCAGAAAAGGGGACACTTGTCAAGAGGTCTCTAAGTCTCACAAAGGAAAAAGCTCATTCTGAGACTTGGAGACTTAGTCTCCAAATCTCCAAGTCTCTAGATCTCGAGATAATTATTCAAAGACTTGGAGACTTAGTCTCCAAATCTCCAAGTCTCCAGATCTCCAGATAATTATTCAGAGACTTGGAGACTTAGTCTCCAAATCTCCAGATCTTCAGATAATTATTCAGAGACCTGGAGACTTAGTCTCCAAATCTCCAAGTCTCCAAATCTCCAAGTCTCCAGATCTCTAGATAATTATTCAAAGATCTAGAGACTAAAGAAAGTCTCCAAATCTCATAAGGAAATATAAAGAGACGAAATGATTATGAGATTTGGAGACTAGTCTCCAAATCTCCAAATGGCTATTCAGAGATCTAGAGACTAAAGGGATTTCTCCAAGTCTCTAAATGAAACTATGGTTAAGGAAATGCTTCTGAGACTTAGAAATTCATGTAGTTTCCAGATCTCCAGATGAACTGAGCTTAAAGGTGAGTTTGTCTGAGCAATGAATGAGAAGATGACAAGTGGCAAGTTCTAGTGGCATGTGCAGATTTTAAAAGTTTAAAAGATTTCAAAAGTTATAAAGTTCAGACTTTGGAGAAATTTCAAATTTTTTTAATGACAGACCTGTTCACGGGAAAATGCTTGGGAGATTCATTTTTTATCAAAATATGGAAGTATAATATGTTTTTGGAAACGCCAGAAGATGACGGATGCAATAATGGCAGTTAGAACTAGATCAGATCAAGTTGCTCAGAGCAGTAAAAGCTTTTAATCCACGACCAGAATTTGGGGAGATTTTTCTTCTTCCAAAATTGATTGATTTTGCAAATCCGACAGAGGAATGAATCAAAATTGCATGGTGATAGGAAAAGAGGGTACAAAGGACTAAATCACATTTCAAGAAAGAGCAAAGGACAAATTAATCAGATTTCCAATAGATGAGCAGATTTTATGCAAAAAGGACAGATGTTCTCAGATTTTGGAGGTGCCCAAGAAGATCAAATTTTCAGAGAAAAGAGAAGGCTATGAGATTAGATTGCAGAATGGACAAGTGTTGGTCAAGTACAGATTTTAGGGTTTCTTCTTCTTTTTATTCTCTTCTCTTCTTAGTTGTAAGGGTTCTCAGTTCCTGTTCTTTTTTTGTTCCAGTTCTTGTGGTTGCTCTATTGTGAGCAGACCCCTAAATGGTGAATATTGAATATCTTGTTGTAGAGCAAATTTCTCAATCCTGTGTCTAAATTCCAAAAATTTCAAGCTTTGTATGTATTGAGACAGGCTCATTTTCAATAAGATACAGTGCAATTTCTATCCTACATGGTTATTGTCTCTTGGCTTTGTGTTCTATTCTTGTATGTTTCATTTGTAAGGCATTTAAAACATACTAGTTGTAAGGCAACTAATCTAATTGCCTGTGAGTTTCTTTCAAGGAAAGGATTAAATCCTCAGATGCAATTTTAGATAGTAGACATATGTGTTAGGATTTTGATGATAGCAACATAGGATTGACAGGATAGTTTGTAAGGCATCCTATCTAGATTGCATGTAGTTTGTAAGACATTTTACTGTATTTCTTTGAGATCTTCCTGTGGATTTATATTCAGACTCTTCTGCCCAATGGAATAGGCACTGGCTGGATGTTTGTTATACAATCATTTTTCTATCATCAAACACAAAATATCATTACCAGTTCTTTTCATTTTCTTTAGTTCATGCATATTGTGAAAGGACTATATTTGGGTGATATAGTTCAGATTGTTGATTCCTTGGAGAGAGAATCAAAGGTTAACCTTCCTTGAGTTGAACTCATAAAAAGAAGAAGGATCTACATCCTTATCCCATTGTCTATGCTATTACATTTATTGTTTCTATTGTCAAGCTCTGTATCAGGAGATTCTCAGCTGTCTACAAAGTTATCTTTTGTTTAAATAATCTGAAGCCTAGATAGCATAGCAGTGAAAACCTTATCCGCTAATCAAAAGCTTACTTGAAATATAGTAACCTATTCATAGGCAATACCCACCTGAATCTTGTGGAGCTCAAAGCAGGAGGATCTTATCCAATCCTCATCAATTAGGCTTTTCTTGCAAACTTGGAGCCCCTTTTAACTGAGAATCAAGCCCATAATTTGCCAAGTTCGACCCTACAAGAAAAATCCCTAACAAATTGGTGACTCTATTGGGGATATGTTACAATGAAGATAGAATAATGTAGGTACGAGTAGAGATAGACTCATGGCCGGCTTATTCATTTATCCAGTGGTCTCTATTGAAGTGTGTAAGAGTCAGTTTTTAGAATTTTCAAATTATCTCACCAAGTTGTGAGTGGTAGCTCTGAAGTTCTTTGTCTGATCAGTGCATAATGACAAATTTTCAATCCTGATAAACAATATGTGTACCCTGTTGAAGTTGATGTGTTGGTGGAGAAAGAGATCTCAGTTTATGGAAAATCTTTTCCTCTGCAAAGAGGTGGCGGCTCTGCAAAGTTGAAGACTAATTTGGAGGTGACTTCAGATCAAATATTTTGCAGCTACTCCAATACATCCAAGTATTTTTAAAAGTTTTAATTGCTTTCCTTGCCAAGTGAAGAAGTCACTAAAAGAAGGAATATAGGTTTGAAGTCTTTGGTCATACTTCTAGTTTTACATTTTTCAAACATTAGATTCAGAAGTATGGTATGATCTTATGAGAAATGATTGCATGATCGGATAAAAATCTTTGAGAATGAAGAAGATGTGTTGATAATAAATAGTGCAATGGAGAGTCTGGATCCAATGGATCAGGATATGTTGTCTATATCTGAAAGTTGTCCAGCAAATCTTGAAGAAATTCAAAAGGATATTGCATTGTTAAATCAGAAAATACAAGACCAAGCTATATTATTTTTGAAAAGACATGTAGGAGAAATAAGTGAAGAATCCATGTATATGTTTTATGAGAAGTTTTCCAATGCATATGATGAGTTGTCAGAAGGGATGGAACTCCAAGAGTCTGCATATTTTCATTTATTCTTAGAACTTTATATGCCTAAGTCAGTAGAATGGTCTGCAAATTGTAAAAGGGAAGGTATTGAACTTGTCAAAAAATGGATAAATGAGTTTGAAGAATGTAGATCTGAAAATATTAGTGATGCTGACTTTAGTTGTGATGAAAATGTTGACTATGATGCTGATAGTGAAGTGGATGAATATCAAGATGTCAGTGATGAAAATCTAGTTGTGAATGTTTCCATTGGATTTAAAGATTTGTTTTATTATCAACATGGTAGGGCAGACTTTTGTTCTCAATTTAGGGAAGAGTTTTTTGATCAGCAGGAGAGTGATTATTTTGCAGATGAGAGTGACTATGATGATTCTTTTGCCCAAAATAATATAAGCCAGGAGTTTGCAGCCCCTATTCCGATTAAGGAAGATTTTTCAAGCATCACTTGTGAGACCGAAGAGATGAAATGTGAAGTTCAATGCTCACTAAGTAGTGAGCAAATTTCAGAGCTCTTGGAAGCTGAGTTTCAGAGGTATGCTCCCCAGTTTGTTTCAAATTTCCCATGCCTGGTTGATATAAGTTTTGATGAAGAAGATTCAAGTAATGGCATGATGTGTGAAACATTTACTACTTTCCCTTCTCCTATATTTGAGTTAAAAGAGCAACATTATGAAAGTACATGTCATTATGATGATTTTGATAATGTTATATTTGATGAATATACTGATGAGTGTACTAGTGAATGTTCTGATTTTCAAGAGCCTATTGTTTGTGGTTCTTGTCTACTTGTTGATGGTGGAGAATGTGGAAAATTTGAATATATCTTCTCAAGTTTACAAATGATTAAGGATTCGGTCACTGACAATGCTTATGCTTTCCTAGAAGATGTTGATATGGTTCATGATCAGCAAGATGTTTCCAGTTTTCTAAAATCAGATATTTGTCTTGAGAGGTTCCATGTTAGTTTGCAAAATGATGAGATAGAAATGGATTATTCCTTTGTGCAAACTAATGATCAGATTGTTGATATTTACATCCATGAAGTTGAGGTGATGTGTCTTATTCCTCAGCATGATGTTGACAATAAGGAGTGTGATGTTTTGGTATCACAAGGTAATCAATATTCATGGCAACCTAATGGACTAATCTCATCGGATGATGTTGAGTGTGTTAATCCTTTTATCCATGATATGCTGAAAATAGATCACAATATTTTTGACAAACTAGATGGGAGATGTAATTTCAGTTTACCTCTGTTGTATGGAGATCCAAATCATTTGTTTGACAGAGGTAAGAGATGAATTTAGTTTTGGGGTTTTGGGCTTCTTGTAGATAAAGTACGTATTGTACAGTCACTTTCCCTTTTAGTTGTGTGGTATGCTTGCTTTCAATTGAGGTTCCCATTTTTTGAGAAGAAGTGTCAGGAGGGAAAGGTGAAATGAGAAGAAAGAGAAGTTTCAGATTTGGTGTTTTTGGGGTGGTCTACTTCTACCATGAGATTCTGAAAGTTCTCTACATGCCCACATGGGGCATACGTCCACAGTCAGAGCCACTGTTGGTACTCAAAAATACAGCATGGGTTTTTGAGCACCTTGTTAAAAATTTTGCTTTCTAACCCCTTTAGGTGCTTTGATGCCTACTTTCCCGGATGCATTTCTAAAGTTCCCCATGCATGTCAGGTGTTCATTACCCTTGTTTTATTATATGAAGACATCTCAGATCATCACATTCAAGTTTCAAGTTGTTTCATGATGTCTTGTTTTGGGCACTTGTCCACATTCGACATTTTTGCCCAAGTGTCAAATCACTGTTATAGGCCTTGTTTGTCTTTGAATACCTTATACTCTATTGAGTTTCATGGCTTGTCTCTTTGGGGATGTTTAGAATGTATACCAAAGAGCTTATGTTTCAAAGCTCAAGCCATTTCGAATCCGTCTAATAAGTTTTTGGATCCCCCAAAGTTAGTCTTCAAGAAATATCTTGTTTCTTTGTTCTATCCAGTTTAGTCGGAGGCCCTGTTTAGTTGATTGTATCTTTTTCCCAGAGATTGATTATAATGTGCCAATGGTTGCATCATGTTGTAGACATGGGAATGAGTCATTGTGCCAATTTTTAGCTCCCCATGTGCCCGTTTAGTCACTTTGCCAGAGCCATTCCATTTGCAGTTTGTCAATATTCTCTGGGTGTGCATTGTTCAGATTTCCAGTCACATTTTTTATCATAACTCAAAAAATACGAATTGGGTCAGGCTGAATTTTACATATGTTTGAGAAAACTATGTGTGCATTGTACAAATTTTTTTATAGAAAACTCTAGTTTGAAAATCAAAATTTATGGTCCTCTAAGTACTGGCAGCCATAAAAAATCAGCAATGCTTCATAAATTTTAGTCCCACATTCACCCCAGATTGTGAAAATATGGTGTTTATAATCAATGCTCCAAACATATCAAGTAAATCAAAGTGCTCGAAGCTATGCTTGCCCAAACTTGTGCGTCCACCTCGGTTTTCATGCCAGCGGGCCCAAAAGAAATTTTGCAAAAAAAGGGACACTTGTCAAGAGGTCTCTAAGTCTCACAAAAGAAAAAGCTCATTCTGAGACTTGGAGACTAGTCTCCAAATCTCCAAGTCTCCAGATCTCCAGATAATTATTCAGAGACTTGGAGACTTAGTCTCCAAATCTCCAAGTCTCCAGATCTCTAGATAATTATTCAAATATCTAGAGACTAAAGGAAGTCTCCAAATCTCATAAAGAAATATAAAGAGAGGAAATGATTATGAGATTTGGAGACTAGTCTCCAAATCTCCAAATGGCTATTCAGAGATCTAGAGACTAAAGAGATTTCTCCTAGTCTCTAAATGAAACCATGGTTAAGGAAATGCTTCTGAGACTTAGAGATTCATGTAGTCTCCAGATCTCCAGATGGACTGAGGTTAAAGGTGAGTTTGTCCGAGCAATGAATGAGAAGATGACAAGTGGCAAGTTCTAGTGGCATGTGAAGATTTTAAAGGTTTAAAAGATTTAAAAAGTTATAAAGTTTAGACTTTGGAGAAATTTTGAAATTTTTTAATGACAGAGCTGTTGACGGGAAAATGCTTGGGAGATTCATTTTTTATCAGAATATGCAGTATAATATGTTTTCAGAAATGCCAGAAGATGACGGATGCAATGATGGTAGTTAGAACTAGATCAGATCAAGTTGCTAAGAGCAGTAAAAACTTTTAATCGATGACCAGATTTTGGGGAAATTTTTCTTCTTCCAAAATTGATTGATTTTGCAAATCCGGCAGAGGAATGAATCAAAATTGCATGATGATAGGAAAAAAGGGTATAGAGGACTAAATCACATTTCAAGGAAGAGCAAAGGACAAATTAATCAGATTTCCAGTAGATGAGCAGATTTTATGCAAAAAGGACAAATGTTCTCAGATTTTGAAGGTGCCCGAGAAGATCAGATTTTCAGAGAAAAGAGAAGGCTATGAGATTAGATTGCAAAATGGACAAGTGTTAGTCAAGTACAGATTTTAGGGTTTCTTCTTCTTTTTATTCTCTTCTCTTCTCAGTTGTAAGGGTTTTCGGTTCCTGTTCTTTTTTGGTTCTAGTTCATGTGGTTGCTCTGTTGTGAGCAGACCCCTAAATGGTGAATATTGAATATCTTGTTGTAGAGCAAATTTCCCAATCCTGTGTCTAAATTCCAAAAATTTCAAGCTTTGTATGTATTGAGACAGGCTCATTTTCAATAAGATACAGTGCAATTTCTATCCTACATGGTTATTGTCTCTTGGCTTTGTGTTCTATTCTTGTATGTTTCATTTGTAAGGCATTTAAAACACACTAGTTGTAAGGCAACTAATCTAATTGCCTGTGAGTTTCTTTCAAGGAAAGGATTAAATCCTCATATGCAATTTTAGATAGTAGACATATGTGTTAGGATTTTGATGATAGCAACATAAGATTGACAGGATAGTTTGTAAGGCATCCTATCCAGATTGCATGTAGTTTGTAAGGCATTCTACTGTATTTCCTTGAGATCTTCCTGTGGATTCATATTCAGACTCTTCTGCCCAATGGAATAGGCACTGGCTAGATTTTTGTTATACAGTCATTTTTCTGTCATCAAACACAAAATATCATTACCAGTTTTTTTCATTTTCTTTAGTTCATGCATATTGTGAAAGGACTATATCCGGGTGATATAGTTTAGATTGTTGATTCCTTAGAGAGAGAATCAAAGGTTAACCTTCCTTGAGTTGAACTCATAAAAAGAAGAAGGATCTACATCCTTATCCCATTGTCTATGTTGTTACATTTATAGTTTTTATTGTCAAGCTCTGTATTAGGAGATTCTCAGCTGTCTACAGAGTGATCTTTTGTTTAAATAATCTGAAGCCTAGATAGCATAGCATTGAAGACCTTATCCACTAATCAAAAGCTTACTTGAAAATATAGTAACCTATTCATAGGCAATACTCGCCTGAGTCCTGTGGAGCTCAAAGTAAAAGGAGGATCTTATCCAATCCTCATCAATTAGGCTTTTCTTGCAAACTTGGAGCCCCTTTTAACTGAGAATCAAGCCTATAATTTTCCAAGTTTGACCCTACAAGAAAAATCCCAAACAACCAGTCTTAAGCAACTCTACACTTCTGGTCTTTACGAAGATAACAATCTTGGAAACTTTCAATTGAAAACTGGTTATATCCCCCCTCCATCAACTCATGGAGGTAATCAACAAACTCCTCCTCAATCTATCCCAGGGATTCCTAAAACTCCTAACATGTCTCACAGAGGGACACAACACGGGTCTCAAGGACCCCATTCTCAACATGGTATGGATCAAGAACCTACATGTTCTAAAATTGCCAAATATCAAAATGATGATGAATTCAAGAAAATGATGAGGCATTTCTTAAAATAAGATGGAGAGGCATACTTTCTAGAATTAGCTCATCAAGGAGCTAAACTTCCTCCAAATTTTAATGTTGAAGATATCATTACACATGAGGAAGAAACTCCTATCACAGCCATGATGAAATAGACGCATGTCATGCAAGTCAAACTTAACAAACTTGAAAAAGAAAAGGAACCTAAGGAGTTCTCCATGGAGGCCCTATGTCCTTTTCCATTTGATAAAGACTTGTACATGCCACCATTCCCTAAAAGGGTGGAGATGCCTAAATATGATAAGTATGATGGAAACTTTGATCCTCAAGATCATGTCAGAGAATTCTATACTCAATCCATGGAGTTCATGCATGAACCAACTTACTTAATGCGTATTTTCCCTTGATCTCTAGGAGGGTCAGCCATTCATTGGTTCTCTAGAATGCCTCCTACTATCAAAAGTTTTAAGGAGTTAATTAAACTGTTCTATCAATAATACTTCTACAATATTCAACATCTGGTCACCATGATCGACATCTGCAATCTGAAATAATATCCAGGTGAACCATTCCTGACATTTCTCAAGAGATGGAGGAAGAAATTTTCTCTATATGCTAGACCCATTCCAGAAACTGAGAAGCTAGAAATCTTCATCAAAAATCTTGTTCCAAAAATCAACTACCCTATACAAATGCAAAATCATACATCTTTTGATAAGATGGTAGATAATGCGATCAAAATTGAGAAAGTACTTGTGAAAAAAGGAGACATCACACTTCAAAAGGACAAGTATGAATCTGGATCTAGTTCTAAGGACAAGAACAAAAACTGGAACAAGAATAAAGGTGTTGTCACATATGGCATTATTGATACTATGCGTGCTCCATCTAAGGCACCTTCTTTCAATCTCATTGTTGGTACCCAAACCATCAAAGCTTCCGAAGCTAAAGAAACATAGTCCAACAAAAATTCATCTGATTACAAACCTTGGGCTATAGATCCTAATCACAAATTCACTCCTCTTAGAGAATCCTTGGAATCTGCCATGAAAACTCTATTGGCAAACAAAATTATCTACTTGCCTGAGATAAAAGTCTTTGATCTCGAACCAAAACCGAAATGGTGGAGAGAGAATGATTTCTGTGAATTCCATCGCAATAAGGTTCATAAGACTAATAATTGCATTCGCTTGAAGCACATCATACAAGACAAAATTAATAATGGAGAAATCATGATTGATAATCATAAGAGCAATAATGATCATACAACATTCACATAACTATTTCTTAAACATGGTAAAGAAGATTCTTCTTCTCAACCTAATATGGGTGCTAAAGTCAATTATGCCTACTCTGGAAACAATGTTGTTATCAATATGGTTGAACCATGTCTATCTGAGTGTTGCAATGTCATCACAATTGTAAGAAAAGATAGAGAAAATCAATCATCTAATGCAGTTACTCGATCACAAGCTCAGGCACATCTGCAAGGACAAATACCAGATTCATCAATAGTCCCTAAGGTACCTTTAAATCTTTCATCTGCTTCTAAACAGAAGGCTACATCTAAATCTTCAAATCCTAAAGATACGAGGCCTACATCATATAGTATTTTCCAACAACTCCAGCAGACAAATGCAAAAATCTCCATGTTTGAGTTGCTTCAGATATCTCCATCTCATAGAACCATTCTAGACAAAGCTCTGCTCAGATCCAATGTTCCTAATAACCTTGATTTAGACAGATTACAGACTATGGTTGGTCATCTTACGTCTCCATAGTATATTTCCTTTTCAGAGGAAGATGATAACTCCTTGAGTCATCTGCATAACCAACCCTTGCATATTGAAGTCTTGATCCAAAACCGTTGTGTCAAACATGTGTTGATAGATGGGGGTGCTAGTCTAAACATTTTTTCTTTTAGCTTGATTACACAATTGGGATTTTCAGAAATGGCCATTGATCCTAAAAAGAAGATAACTATCAAAGCATATGATGAGCAAGAAAGATCTTCCAAAAGGAACAATTATCTTACCTATCAGAACAGGTCCTATTATCAAAGATACTATATGTCAAGTTCTTGATCTACCTTTGGCTTACAATATCCTTCTAGGGAGACCCTAGATACATGAAATGAAAGCTATTCCTTCTACATATCATCAGTGTTTGAAATTTCCTTATGAAGGGGTAGAAGTGACGATTCTAGCTGATCTATACACAACTTGCAATGCATTGAAAGAAAGTGATGATAAACTTGTTCCTAATAAAAGAGAATCTTCCACTAAGCAGCTAGACGTTGCTTCAACATCCAAAATGGAAGACATTGCTAAAGAAGTTAAGATCAAAGAAAATGGTATGGGAGAATATACTATAGAGCCAGTCTTATCCTTGACATCTCTCCCTATCTCGCCCAAGTCCTATGGGAAAACTCTGAAACCGTCCAAACTAGAGTCTAAAGAACCTCTTGAGGCATATAAAGGAAATTTTTTTGTGGAACAAGTATCTAAACAAGAGTTTGAAGAGGATGAAGTTGTGCTTGCATGGCTATACAAAGTTGATCCTGAATCTCAAGTTGTTAAAAAATGTGATGCTAAAAGACCGAAGATCCCTTCTAAGTCATATGGCCCAGGAGATAAATTGATCACAAAAATGGGATATTAAGGAAAAGGACCCCTAGGACTACAGGGTAAAGGTCTTCTATCACCTCTTGACCATCGTGGCCGAGCAAATAAGAATACAATAGGTCTAGGATATAAGAAGAAGCCTTTTTGTCTTAGCGAGAACTCACCACATGTCTTAGAACAGATTGATCCATCCATAGCAAATCAACTAAAGGGAGAAACAACAGAACAATCTGACAATGATGATTCATACACCAGTGAAGATCTTATTCCTTATGAGCGATTGCCTAAAGAAATAAAAGACCTCCTTGAAGCTAAAGATGATCCAATAAAAAGAATTAATGTAGTAGAAACACAAGAACCTACTATAGAGCAAGAGATAGTTGCACCACAAGAACCAGCTAATCTCGAAGACAATCAAATAGACAAAGAGGAAGGTGGTAGTTATTTTGAGACAAATTCCCATGAGTATGAATTCAAATCAGAATCTGAGGGAAACCCTTCTTGGGGTATTCATCTTGACTTTACTCATGTTCTTAGATTTCCTAGAGGCATAGATGAGGAATCAAATGACTATGAATGGGAAGCCATTCTAGAAGAAGATGAGCTTATCATAGAGAAACATGTTGATGTTATTCACTAATATGCACCTAAACCCAACGTAAGTCTAGAGTGAAATGCTAAACTTATCGAGTCTGATCCACCGATAGCTGAAGTGGATTCCCATAATGACATTCAGCCTATTCATGAATTGAACACCTTAAGTTGAAATATCACCTTTGAACTTGAGCATTGGGTTAGGACCAATGATGACATATCCATATCCGTAAACACTATTTCCCAATCTTTCACCACTTTGACTATCCAACATCTTGAACTTCTTGACCAAACCTCTACGAATCTAAGCTAAGGTATTTATACCTTTCCCAATGACTATGCCCTTGCTTTCTATCTCAATGTAGTTGAGCCTATGAGAACTTCAATCAGTGAACCAAGCATTAGCATGACGGAGTCAAACATCAAGTATCTTAGTCAAAAAAATAAGAATAAGAATAAAAAGAAAAGGAGTTCTGAGGGTGAAAACCACTTTGTGGCAGTCTCAGAACCTACAAAAGTAAAAATAAAAGACGTATCTAAAGGTGAAAACCTCTCTGAGGCACCTAAGGATGAGATATTTGATGTCCTTCCAAGTCATTTACAGGACAGATCTTCATTTCTAATTGAGCCCACTCAATCTATCAACTTGGGAACAGTAGAAGAACCACAGTTGATCCATGTAGCACAATCCTTATCAGAAGAAGAAAAGCAAAAATTTACAACATTCTTAATAGAAAAGAAGATCAACTTTGCGTGGAAATATTCAGATATGTCAAGGTTGGATCTTGATCTTATAATGCACCATTTATCTATAGCTCCAAATGTCAAACCTGTTAAATAGAAATTGAGAAAGATGCATCCACATGTTGCACTCTTGGTAAAAGATGAATTAGGGAAGCTACTAAAAGCCAGATTCATCTGTGTTATTGACTATGCTGAATGGATCTCTAATATTGTACCTATTTCAAAACTAGACAAATCAATAAGAGTATGCACAAATTTCAGAGATGTAAACAAAGCATGCCCTAAGGATGATTTT
This sequence comes from Chamaecyparis obtusa, assembly GCA_027943335.1. Lineage (NCBI taxonomy): Eukaryota > Viridiplantae > Streptophyta > Pinopsida > Cupressales > Cupressaceae > Chamaecyparis > Chamaecyparis obtusa. Next base: position 356,637 of record BSBK01011129.1, on the reverse strand, counting down.
CCATTACCTAATATTGATATGATAGTGGACATGACTGCGAGTTTTGAGATGTATTCTTTAATGGATGGTTTTTCTGGCTATAATAAAATCAAAATTGCTCCAGAAGATCAAGAGAAAACTGTTTTCACATTGCATGGGGCACCTTCTATTGGAATGTCATGCCGTTTGGGCTTAAGAATGCTGGTGCTACATATCAAAGAGCTATGACATCTATTTTTCATGACATGATGCATCAAACTATGGAGGATTATGTTGATGATACTTTGGCAAAATCTATGACAAGATCTGAACATCTAAATGACTTGAGCAAGATACTAGATAGAATGGAGAAGTTTAGTCTTAGACTGAACCCTAAGAAGTGTGTTTTTGGTGTCACTTCTGGAAAGCTTTTAGGCTACATTGTTTCAAAGAAAGGAATTGAAGTTGATCTAGTGAAAGTTAAAGCTATCATGGAGATACAACCTCCTAAGAATATTAGTCAAATGAGAACATTACAAGGGAGAGTACAATCTATCAGATGCTTCATATCTCAGCTAACAGACATATCACAACCTTTTACAAAGACATTACATAAAGGTGTGACCTTTGCATGGAATGAGGAATGTGAAAAGAATTTTAATCATATCAAGAAATATCTATCAAATCCTCCTATCTTGATGCCTCCCATTAAAGGGAAGCCTTTGATCTTATATGTCTCCTCTAAAGATACATCACTGGAGGCATTACTTGCACAACATGATGAGAATAAAAAAGAAAGAGCTATATACTATATCAATAGAACATTGGTGGCATACAAAAAAAACTATTCTATGATTGAAAAGGCTTGTCTAGCTGTGATCTTTGCATCACAGAAACTGAGACATTATATGTTGGCTCATACCACACATTTAGTAGCTAAGATTGATCCACTAAAGTACCTACTAAGCAAAGCTTCCCTCACAGGTAGATTAGCTAAATGGGTCATGCTCTTAAGTGAATTTTACATTGAATATGTTGAAAGAAAAGCTATTAAAGGCCAAGTTATTGCTGATCAGTTAGCAGATGCACCTTTATTTGATGACACACCAATGCAAATGGAATTTTTGGATTCCTTTATCATGAATCTTTCTTCTAGAGAATGGCAATTGTTCTTTGATGGCTCCTATACATAGAATGGATCTAGAGCAAGCATTTTGTTTATCACTCCTCAAGGATACTCAATTCCTAAGGCATTTAGAATCAAATTTCCTTGTATAAATAATATTGTTGAATATGAAGCCCTTTTAAATGGTATGAAAATAGCAATTGAGTGGAGAGTAACAGAATTACACATTCATGGAGACTCACAACTTGTAATACACCAAGTCAATAATGTGTATCAAATGAAAGATGAAAAGCTCATTCCATACAAAAGAATGGTAGATGATCTAAAGAAATACTTCATCTCTATCACCTTTGAGAAAATATCTAGAACAGAGAATAAGGCTGCCGATGCAATGGAAACATTATCTACTTTATTACAGCATCCTGAACATGAGCTACGCTACGAGTTCCTGGTGGAAGCACTATCTTATCCTGCATATGACTCCCCTGATACCCACATGATCTGCACTATTGTAGGTCATGATTCCTCCCACTATAAAAACCTATTCTCCTATCTCAAAGACCAAATCATTCCCGATACCTTTAACCATCATGAAAAGAGATACCTTATCCATAATGCCTCCCGATATATTATCATCGGTCACGATCTGTACAAATGAGGTCTAGATGGTATGCTACTTAGATGTTTAGAAGGGGAAGAGTCTCAACATGCATTGGAAGAAGTCCATGATGGTATTTTTGGGTCACACTTGAATGGTTTAACACTAGCCCGAAAACTTATTAGGGTTGGGTACTATTGGCCGGAAATGGAGAAAGTCTATCAAGTTTGCTAAGAACTATCAAAAGTGCCAAGTACATGGAAACTTAATTCATGCTCCAGAGAGAGATCTGATTCCCTTCACTACACAATGGCCTTTTCACCAATGGGCATTTGATCTTATAGGATCCATACATCCTCATTCTTCTAATGGGTGTACCCACATTATTACAGCTATAGATTATTTTACAAAATGGGTAGAAGCAGTCCCTTTAACACAATCAACTGGTAAGCAAATATCTATGTTCATCTTGAACTACATCATATGCTGGTATGGTATTCCACATTCTATAGTCACAAATAATGGTGCACAATTCAAGAACAAAGACTTGGATGATCTATGTGCCAAATTCAAGATTACACAACATTGGTCATCTATCTACTATCCTCAAGGGAATGGACAAGCAGAGGCTTCTAACAAGAATCTATTGAAAATCTTACACCATACAGTTAATAAGATAGGAAGAGACTAGCATCTCATGATCAATCCAACTCTCTGGGCCTACAGAACAAGTATCAGAATGCCCACTGGGGCTACACCTTTCGCTTTAGTTTATGGGTCTAAAGCGGTACTGCCTATTGAGGTTGAAATCCCATCACTAAGAATTAGAATGCATGGTCTAGTAACTGATGATGATTGCAGAGTGTTTAGGTTGCAAGAACTTGAACTACTAGATGAGCACAAACAAACAACATATGATCATCTCAGAGTATATTAGAAAAGAATGTTTAAAGGTTACAATAAGAAAGTCAGACACAGAGAATTTCAGGTTGGTGATCTAGTCTTGAGAGAGAATCCTAAAAATCAATCACATAGAGAGTGCAAGGGGAAGTTTGAACCCAACTGGTTGGGTCCCTTTGTAATCATTACTACTTTTGGCTCTGGAGCCTATCAACTCTCAACGACTCAAGGAGAACAGCTCCGAGAACCAATCAACGTTCTCCATCTGAAGAAATTATACGCTTAAGGCATTCAGTCTATGGTAAAATGTCTTATAAAAAATCTTTAAAATTAGAAAAAGTCCTGAAAAAATGAACATCTTGGTGAAAACCTAGCAATAGGCGCTTTGATGATTCACAAAAAAATCAAAAAATACCAAAAATATCAAAAAAATTGGAAAAATGAAAAATACAAAAAAATGAAAAAAAGAAAAGAAAAAGTGTCTTGGTGAAAACCTGGAAACAAGCACCTTGGTAGCAAAAATAGAATCTCTACCAAGATGGTGAAAACCCAGCAAACAAGCGTCACTTGTTTCAAAACACTCCATCTATCAGTGCAATCTTGGTCTTTCCCAACTTTCAGTCTTGCTTTAGTTTGTACATACCTCCCGATTTGTTTCCACATTTCTGTTGTCAATAAGTCAGTCTGTACACCCATCGGTTCAAGCGTCTATATCCTATCAATGTTCAAACTTGGGGGCAATCAAGTAATATCCTATGGCCTCCAGTGTATCTTAGACATATCATATCCAGTCAGAGTCCTTTGAAGCTTGATTTGAGTCAGTCAATCAGTCTCATCTCCAGAAAGGATTTTGCATTTACAACAATGCAATCAAACTGAAAACTGAAAACAATCTATGCTTTTTACATGCTTTTATCTCCTTGTATGCTTACTGATTCGCATTGAGATTTTTGCATATTGTGTCCCTTCAAGCTCTTCGATGATTTCCTTTATCGAATTTAGAGAGTGATGACTGGGGGCATTAATCGTTTCTTTGTTTTCTTCTTATATGTGAAAATCTAACAACTTTGGAAATTCTAGATTGAAATGGTGTCCTTCTGTAAGAGCCTCTATCTCGAATTGGATGGCCATGAGTACCTCGACCATTGATACCCAAAAAATTCAAGTAAGTTTGATTTAACTATTGTCTTTTTGAGTGATTTCTTTCTCCTATTGTGAAATGCGATCTTACCTAAGGATGTGAATGATAAAGGGTCACTATGGGTAATTCACATTGGATTTAGAATGATCTCTTGACTACTTGATGTGTTTGTAATGCAAGGTGTATTCAGGTCATCACAATGTTTATGTTTTGATGCTTATACAAATTGCTATATCAAAATGGACATGATATTCAGGTCATCCTGGCGTTTGTGCCTTGGTGCTTATATCTAATCTGACATTCCAAAAACAAAATCAATATTCATATGTCCATGGTTGCATGACCAGTGGGCATTGTATTAATTCTTGCGCATACAAATCAATATTCATGTGTCTATAGTTTCCTAACTAGTGGACATTGTATTGATTTATCCGGTTACCTAAAAAGTTCAATGATGAGAATGAATCGACACATGATCAGTGACTAGGTCCTAGGTCCTAGGTTTGCATTTTATTCTACATTTCACTTTGCACTTTGCATGATCTCACAAATTGCTTGAACACTTAAATGATTCTTCAAAACCAAAAATGCTAAACATGACACAAGGATTGAGCATTGTATGAAGGTTCGTCCAATGAAACAACAAGTAGAATCCTTTTTCAGGATCAAAATTAAAATCTGAGATCATTTATATTGTAAACTGCTTATATAATCAACTTTCAATCATCATAGAAATCTAGAATTCAACTTAACTAATTATCTTACATCAAACTATCAAAATTTCAACTTGGTCAACCATTGTCAACTCATGGTCAAACCTAGTCAAACTTGGTCGTCAAGACCTCTAAATGATGTAGAACATGTTCTCAAACATCTATAACAACTTCTTGAATCAATTAACATGCTTCTAAACTATATAACGCTGACTTTTCTTATCAAATTTCAATTTTTATCCCGAAGGGGGCATGGTATTGCACATCATTCAAAGTTTGTAACTTAATTCTATTAATCAAATCTTTCCTCAGTGATCAAGACAACAACCACATCTAGTTGCTGATTCATCTAAATTCCTCGTCGCTTGGGGCAAATCTATCATTGCTTGGGTCACATCAGATTCACAGAGATCCATACCAATCTAGTACCCTAAATCTATCTTGTAAACTATATCAACTTTTCATAAACAATAGTTCATTAGTGTTATTTCCTTGTTTCTTCGTAACTGATGGGTTCAAGATGTGATACCAATATGATTCATACAAGGACAATCAGGTCTGGAATCGATCATTCACTTCTTCGCAATCATAAGGATCAGAATCAAGCATTTTGATACTTTTTCGTAATCACTGGCTCATTGTTGCTATAGTTAACATTATCTTTGGTTAGTCGGGACCTAAATCTTAAATCTTTAAATTGGTTTCTATCTCAGAATCGGTTAATCTTTCAAATCAGTTTCATACACATATATCAGACACGGACTATTCTTTGAACCACTACGCTTTGCACAGTGATTCAAAGATGGGTAAAATGTAATACCCCAAAAATGGGCTATAGGTTCATTAACCTCCTACATCTTCAATTCGAACAAAATCAACATCAAAGTCCTAACCTAAGGCACATCTGCACATTATCAAATCCTAATTGATTATCCTAAATTCTGCATCGGGGAATATTCCTAGCAATCCTAATTATCTTTAATTTAATAATTATTTGGCAATAAATCTTATTTATCCTAAAGTTTGATTAATTGAATATTTTGAATATTTAATTAATTAGATTTAATACTGCCACTTAATTGTTTAATTGAATTTAATTAAATTATTTCTAAATTATATTATTTAATTTTGACAATAAATCTAAAATCTTACGACTAATTGATTAAATTCTTATTTGATTAATTCATGTCTATTGTCAATATTTAATAATATAGTTTTTGGATAAAGTTTGATTTAATAATTGATTAACCCATAAATCAATTGTTTTTATTTCAAAAAAATCAGTTAAGTTGAGAATAAATCACTTTATTTTTAAATTAATTTATAATTAAATCATGCACAATCAGAAAAGCAGGCAACTAGAAATTAACAATCAATTTTAAAATTGAAACTCAACATCTGATGATTAGTTGAAATTTGATCTAAACTCTATTTTGAGTTAAACACTACTTTTGCATGATTTTTGTGAGTTAATTATATTTGATTTCCTAATAACTCAAAAATCAACCTGAGTTTATCAAGAGTGATTTATGGCTTTTCTCCTGCATCCTCAAAGCCCTGGATTTCTATAAAATCAAGGCTCGGCTCTTCACAATTTATCTCATCAACACTCGAATTTGCACAATTACTCTGGCGAATTGGCGATTGAAGGATTGAGCACTTTCAACAGGTGATTTGTGAGATCTTTCATAGTTGATCATAGCTTTTGCATAATTTCATATCATGGTTTTCATATTCATTCATAGAATTCTTAGACTAAATCTGCAATCAATCTTGATTTCATTCATATAGCTTAGATTCATACAGTTTCTCATATTATTGCATAAAAAATACAAAAATCTAGATTAAATCTGCATTCATATAGTTTTCATTCTTTGCATTCAAATCCTTCGTTTAGGTGTTGCATTGTCACTGATCTCGATTCCAATCTGAGAACTGTATGTGGTTGAATGTGGACCTCTAATCCAACTACACATGCAACATAGTCATTACTCACACAATTGAATTACGAGAAAGAGTATGGATTACTCAATTCAAAATTTGTGGTGAAGTGACATGTTGCCTCTTATGTAGACGGGGTGTTTGATTACTCTCAGAACAAGAGCCCAACAACCATTAGACCAGTACTACAATGGAGGATTTTCAAAAGCTAGAATGATGAGCAAAATGAGATTAAGCTAAGAATGAAGATGCAAAATGTAAGCTAAGAATGAAAATTGCAGATTAATCTAAGAGCTTGGAAGTAAACATGAAATGCAGATTTAATCTAGAGAACTTGAAATAAAGATGAGATTAAACTATGAGAAAGTAAACAAATTAAACTAATGTGAGAATGCAATATTATACTAAAATGAGAAAATTACACTAATATGCAATAAAAAGCTTTGAATTAATTGAGACAAAAAAGCGCTATAGTTTTGGTACTCTCAAAATTGCTCCCTTTTGAATGAAGAATGAGGTTCATTAAATAGACAAGCCCAGGGAGAGAATGAAGAGGTTCTTGATTTGAAACTCCTGACTCTTCATTCCCAATTGAGACAAATAGGCATGAATTACTTAATTAAAAGAATGTTTATTGTCACATAAGGGTGACCGTTCAAATAATTTGATTTATTAATTCAAATAAAGGTGTCCATTCAAATAACAAGTAATATTAATTCTTTTTTATGTATATTAGCCAAATGGGGTGGGTTTAATTTAATTTAAAGCACTTAAGACTTTAGAATTAAATTAATTTATCATAGGGGTAATTTAGCTAATAAAAGTCGAAGACTTTAGGAATTAATTTTAATATTTGATTAATGCAATTTAGGATTTTTGCACTTGACATCAAGTCAAATTAAGTCAGGTAGGAGAGAGAAAATTGCCTAGTAAACTAGGACTTTGAAGATGTAAAATTGAAGAAAATGTACCAAAATTGATTGAAATTATTAGGTGCCAATTTTGGGGTACTACATTTGCCCCTCTTTGAATTAATGTGCGAACAACATGTTGATTCAAAGAATAGTCTAAAGTGACAGATGACAAGAATTTTTGGAGGTCTAGGTTAGGTTGCCAAGACACCGAACAGATCAAAGCATGATTTTTCGAAGTCCAAGTTAGACTGTGAAGACAACGGTCTTGAGAGAAGATGAGAATCAAGGTTAGATTACCCCAATGCCCAGAATGAGATTCAGATGCAGACTTAGGACTGTCTCCAGAATCAGGGTTAGATTGCCCCAATACAAAGCTTAGCCCTCCTAGACCCAGGTTAGATTGCCCAGATAATGGTCTAAAAGAGATTTTGAGAGCTATCTCTAGAATGAAGATTGATCCTCGAGGATCCGAGTTAGATTGCTCAGATACCTAAAAGATAGATGACCAAATAGCAAGATGTGTGGCGCGAAGATGCCCCTAGTGACAAGATGCCTCAAGCGGTGAGGACTTTGATTCAAATCAGACTGATAAGAGATTGGTTCGAAAAGATTCAAATGATGTAATCATCCTACCCCCTTAGGAGTGAAATGGAAAGATGACATAGCAGAAGGATGATTAACAATAAGATGTTGCAGAGTAGAAGCAATCAGACTAAATTCGAGAAGCTGCAGAAACAATTTGGAGTGATCAGGAGGTCTTGCTGACCAAGTTTGACCATGGTTAACCAATTTTTTACTAGAGTTGACTTGATGAAAACATTGAAGATCTTGAGAAAAAAGATGAAAAGATGAGGATCTAGCAGGAAGATGACGCTAGAAGACCGACTGCACAAGTGTCCGATCCCAAAGGGTCTTTAGAATTTAAAACATGATTTTGAGCCATCTAGAGATGTCATATTTCAATTTTGATCCTGAAAATGGATTCACAGCAGTCGATTTAGCCAAGGGTGCAATTTTTGCGCAAAATGAAGCACTTTGAAAATTAGGTCAAAAAGCTATATAAGGCTTGGAGGGGTCACTTTCAATTCATTATTCACTTTTGTCTTCTTGCTGATTTTGAGCTCTGAGAGAGAAATGGAGGGTCTTCCACTACATATGCATCGATTTGAGCACTCCCAATGACACACCCAGCCACCAAAGTATGATGCACTTGTAAGTAGTCGATAAACCTCCTTGCATTTTAATTTGTACTGCTTTGAAGGTCAATTTAGGGTAGATCTAGCAAGTTTTAGGGCGTGTTCTTCCAATCTCACGCGAGGAAGTAGTTTCCTCGCACCGGCGTAGGTCTCCTTTCACGTGAGGAGTTGGTTTCCTTGCATCAGGTAGGGTTTCCTCACCTAGGCTCTATCTGGAAGCTCGCGCAAGCTGAAAGGTAGTCTCAGGCAAAATTTCTCCTGCTTGCACAAGAACAAGTCTTGTCTCGCGTGAAAAGTTATTGCAAAGTTCAACTATTTTTGCCAAAATTTGTCAAATTTGCATAAAATCAGCCAAGTAGAGCATCGCAAAGTCATGTCTAGGGTAGATGCCTTGCTACATTTATTGTTGTTGTTTTGAAACCATCATATTGAGATATTGATCAATGTCATCGCTTGCTTTGCAAGTTGACTTCCCCGACGTTGCCTTCAAGTCACATCACCCCGTGATCACTACATTAGTGCAGACTGACGGATGCAGAGAGTGATCACATTGAGGGGCTTGGTCTAGGATACTTGCATGATCTACCTAACATTCGAGTAAATCACGGTCTTCTTGGTGCACTCATGGAGCATTTACATTCGGAGATGAACACTTTCCATTTTTTGATGGGGGAGATGACTATGACTCCTAAGGATGTATACAGGATCCTAAGGATACCCATCCATGGTACTCGAGTAAAGTACAATACACAACCGCAGTAGAGTATAGTAGCCTTGAGGACTATCTTTAGAGATGATCTAGTGATGGGTCAGGCCATTTCTTGGGAGGACCTGATTTGTAGATACAACAGTGCTCACCCATTAGTTGTTGTACTTGCTATGTTCCTAAGCTGCTACCTTATTCCAGATCGAGGTTAGCATGGTTTAGAGTGTAGCTAGGGGATGATGTTGGCTAGACCAGTAGTTAGATTCGGATGGGGTGAGTGTATGCTCACACAGATGTACCATGAGCTTCATGAGATCATGTATCGCGATGCAAGGATAATGGCAGCAGGTGTCTTTGTCTTACAGATCTGGGCCTGGGAGCATCTCCCTATTTGTAGGCCTATTTTCCATGATACACGACAAGCATTGGAGCATTATATTTATAGGTATGCAGGTCTGATGACTCAGCCTTTACTGGGTAAGACAGAGCAGTGGTGAGGACAACTGGATGACATGGTGGTTGTTGTCTGGAGACCTTGGGTTACCACTGAGCCCTAGGATGATGCTCATCAGGAGTTGTCTCATATGTTTGTTTTGCATCCACTAATTGGACGGAGTGTTACTATCATTGAGAGATTCCTTGTCACACGTGTCTTGCACCAGTTTGGTAGGCAGTAGGATATATCACATGAGTATTGCCCCTATGCCTGCTTTGTCGATGAGGAGAAGAAGGGGTGACACGCGAGACTTGATCTTGGGTGATGTGCGATAGAGGCACGCATACTAGCTGCACGCTAGGATTACATGGTGGACATCACTAATGCAAGGGTGACTCCTACATACAGGGACCAGTTGATAGCACGACCTCATCCCAAATTCACTGATCCTATCGGTATGGGAGCGTAGCAGTAGTAGGTACCAGCTTAGTAGCCTGTACAGTAGCAGGCTGTACAACAGGGGCCACAAGGCCAGCAGTAGCAGTAGGTACCTCTACAGTAGCAAGTACCATTAGAGTGGCCTAGGCAAAGAGCATTGAGGCCCCGGTCAACATAGACAAACATCCCCCCAAGGACTATGGGGTTAAACACAGGTGTCGAGAGCAGTGGGTCTCAGCAAAGATCTACCAGGTAGAAGATGGGGGATTCATCGCAGCAGGCTCCTCTAGATGATGATACTGATATGCTTGATATACTGATAGGAGCGGGGACACCACAATTATAGGAGGCTCTTAGGAAGAGCTGTGAGAGAGTGAGTCAGGTCCAGCGGGAGCAGGATGACTACCATACTCGAGTCATCAGATAGGAGACACGCGTAGCTGATAGGGATGCTGAGATCAGGCAACTATAGGAGGAGCTAGCACGATCGGGGATCGAGACGAGATACGAGGCTGCTTAGACAACTTATTATTATGCATCTTACTATGGTGTCATTCTGGATTTATCAGAGTAGGTGCCGCCATTTTTTTAGTACGCTGGAGCTCCACAGGCACCACCACCAGCACCTCCATAGCCCCACCACAGTGACCGATGCCACCACCGCAAAGACCACTGCCACCACCTCCTCCATGTGGCAATGGGTAGAGTTAGCACATTGTACTTGTATATTGTAGCCCATTTTGATACTGTGCTTAAGTAGCACCTTCTCTTTTGTACATGACATTGGATCGATATATATATATATATATATATATATATATATATATATATATATGAGATCATCAATTTTAATATCATCATACGTGTTGATATGTTGCTTTGATATTGATGTTTTATGAGATGTGTTCTATATGATTAGATGTATGGATAGAAATGTATGAAATGCACATGTTTTATTTTTATGATAATGCAATATAATGCAGTGATACATGGATAGAATGTATGCATATGTGTAATGTATGATTTGAGTTATGCTTATAGTGGATGCACATGTATATGAATGTGTAAATGTATGGATGAAATTGAGTTTATGAATGTAAATGTTATGCAATGAAAAATGCAATGGATATGTAATGTATATGATACTAATCATCTCATGCAGGATTGTTGCAATATATGACATGTACTAATCAAAAGGAATATATTTCGAAGATCGAAAGCGAGGATTGGACACTTGTGCAACCAAGACAAACCTGGGACAAAAGATGAGACATTCGATGAACAGATCCAAAAGAAAACAATCAAGAGAGCACCAAGATATTGCCTCAAAATGCAAACTTAGCATGAAAGATGCAAGCTTAAGCTAAATGCAAGCCTAGAATGAATGGATGCAATTCCTAGGACTTGGTTGTTGGACTCATCGTATTTATCATCATCGAATTCATTTAGGCATGGGACGATTGCAAGATGCCATACAATCCTCACTAACATTGCAATCATGAGAATATGAATATGACATAAGTCTTAGATTTGTTGGAATAAGGTGTAAGCATTAAGGCACAAGAAGCCAAAATTACATGAACACCTATTCCTTTTGATTTAGCAAGTTAACATAAACATCAAAGAATAATTGCTAAAATGACCTGAATGTTGCTTGCGAACAAACACACCAAACACACGAGAGTTCCTTCCTTTGCCAAAGATTGCTCGCAGTGACCCTTATGTTCACTTAGCAGGACGAGTGTTAGCAATTTTACTTGTAGCAGAAAGAAGTCACTCAAAATAGACAAGGAGAAGAACCAACCTCACCAAAGCATCCATATAAAAGGATTCGAGGTATGCATGGTCATCCAATATGAGATGGAGGCTCTTACTGATGAACACCCCTCTTAGATAGATTCTTTGGATCATCGAAACTAAACTAGCAAGCCAAAAACATAGAAAAAGATCATGCCCCCAGTCTTCGCGTTTCTCAGTCAAGAAAGATGTCTTAGATTCACTCAAGGGGAAATGATAAAGAAAATAAACAAACAAGAAAAGGAAAATCTCAGCATGCTTCAAAGGAACACAAAGTCAGTTTAGTTTCAGTTTACATTTGTGTTTAAGCGGATGGAAGTCAAATCAGAAGCGCACAACATTCGAAGTCTCAACAGGATAGCGATGTACACACTAAAATATGCACTTCTATGAACCATTATATGCAAGGTTACTCAACAATGAGGCCTCACAAAGCGGCTCATAGCTCTCTATGCATGAAGTTGCAAGGGACTATGAGTTTTGCTCTCAGCTAGAGCTACAAGAAGGTGACCTTGCTAGTCAACCATACAATGAGAGATTCAAGTGAAGACAAGGGCAACAATGCCAATATCTCCAAGAATCTAAATGGAAATGCAATGCAAACTATATGAGAATGCAAATCTAAGCTAAATGATAACAATGCAATGCTTGAAAAGAAATCTAATCTATGAAAGGAAATAGCAATAGATTACAAATCCTTCCTATTTAGACTATGTGAGATTGCATAAAAGGAAATCTACACTAAGAATGCCATGAATGCAACTATGAAAGCAAACTAAATGAAATGCAACTAAGAATGTCAAGGCTTCAAAGCTTGAGTGTCTTCAAAGAGAGCTCCAAAACCTGCAGCATAACAATAGCATAAAACAAGGATATGCAAATGGAGGAGAGAGCTCTCCTTTTATAAAAAAATGAGGTGAAATGGACCATGGAGATTAAGAGGCAAAAAGTCTTAATCAGCGGTGGAGGTTGAAAGAGGAGCAATCCATGTGCACAAACATCCTCCAATGAGAGTGAAGTGTTGACTTTTGAGCCTCATGTGAGACAAAAAGTGCTTTTTCCCTTTTTATAAAATATGAATAATGCTTTATTTGTGCAACTTAGGATAAGAGGAAAGTGGGGGCTTTTTATTTAATTAAAAGGGGAGGAAATATTCCTTTTAATCAAATAAAGACTTAGGATAAATGGTTAGCCCAAGGATAAAAATCCAATATATGATCGAATTTAGGATTTGATCAAGAAATTGATATTGTTGAAAATATTGATTATTGATAAAAATGATTCAGGATTGATAAATCAAATAAATGGGGCCCAAAGTCTAGGCGACCATTTTAGGGTGCATACATTTGCCCCTCTTTGACTAATGTGTGATCGATTTGGGAACACATGTAGTCAAAGAATGAAGTTGCAATGTGAGATCGATTTGGGATCACAAAACAACTTAGATATGAGGTCGATTTGGGATCACATCCGGACAAAACATAAATAAAAGCTTAGACCAACACCGTCGCTGCTAGGTGCAAATCAAGCTTTAGACAAAACTATCACCGTCGCTGCTAGGCAATAATCAATGTCTAAAAATGGGAGATAAGAATCTCAAATTTTGAGCAAAAGCTCACAAAAGATGTCTGAATCAGGAAAATCAAGAGAATTAGGGATGAGAATCCCATAAATACTGCCCCCTCGGAATCGAAATCGAAATCAAGTAGAGGAAAGACAAAAATTTGATAAGGTTGATCAAATCATAATCGAAATCACAATCGAACGTAAATGATAACAGGATAACCATTAGGCAATGAAACATGCCCCAGCGATGAGCTAGAAGAAAAGAGATAGAAGACTAGAAATAGCATGAATGAAAGACTAGAAGTTTGGAAGGCATGAAAAGGAAGGAATGACGATGCCCCAGCAAAGATTAAAAGATTAGGCCTCAAAAGATCAGCCAACTGCGCAGAAGGGGGGAAAGAATTTGAAACGCGATTTTGACTATGAAGATGACCTCGGATTTCGATTTTGAGTCCGAAAATGGATCCAGGACGTCGAAATTAGCTAGGGGTGCAATTTTCGCGTAATTTCAAGGTGTTTTGAAAATTAGGTCAAAAAGTCAAAATGCTATAAAAGGGGTCAAAATGTCATTTTCAAAAATCATTTGTCTTTTAGTGATTTGAGAATTTCAGAGCTTTAGAGAGAGAAAATGGCTCAGCAAGCAGGAGTTCCTGTCCACAGGCATCGATTCGAGCGCGCTCGGTTGCATAACCGGCCACCACACTATCCTGCCCCGGTATGTTTTCGAAAAACTCGAGCTTTTTGATCATTTCTAGCATTTAATAGCTTTTTTAGCACATTTTTTTCAAATTTTAAATTTCAAAATTTTTTGGTTGTGCGAAATATCGCGCGATACTTTAGAAGTATCGCGCGCTTTGGGGAGAAGTATCGCGCGATACTTCGCGTGCCCCAAAAGTATCGCACGCTTTGGGCATCAGTATCGCACGATACTGGGCGAAAGATCACGCGATAGCGGGCGAAGTATCACCCGACATAAGGTTTATCGCCCTACTATAGGGAGAAGTATCGCACGATACTTCTCCAAAAAAGAATATCGCCCAGTTGAAAAATTTTGATATTTAATGCATTTTTTGAGCAAAAATGACATGGGTCTAGACAATGTTACGTTTTTAAGATGTTTTATACTGAGTTTTTTTTTGGACATCCATCATGATATGTACTAACAACGGGTTTGGTTTTGGCTTGCAGGAGGTTTTTCCGGCGCTCATCATCAGAGCGCCGAAGGTGACAGGATTACGGTGTGTCCGAGATCTGGATGATCCGGGCAATGCCGATATCAGGGCTATGGGATTCCGGTATCTGCTGAGATACCCATATATCCGAGCAGACCATGGGTTGTTGACTGCTCTTGCCGAGAGATGGCATAGTGAGCACAACACCTTCCATCTGCCTACTGGAGAGGCGTCGATCACTTTGGAGGACGTCTACAGGATCTTACGAGTGCCATGCCATGGAGAGCCTGTAAGTATGATCATGTTTTGATATATAATCATAAATGTAATGTTTCCATGTGATGAAAACTAACATGATTTGTTTGTTGTCACAGGTGTACTATGATCAGGACATCACTGAGGGGCGCCGATTGATTCAAGAGATGTTTCAGGATGTGACCATCCTAGACAGGCATGTCAGCTGGGAGCGACTGCTTGATGACTTCGGCAGAGATTATCCGGTGCCATGCATTGTGGCATCTATCATTTCACAGATCCTGATGACTGATCGCAGTTAGAAGGGATTCCCGCTCGGATGGGGCAGGCTACTGGTAGACTTGGTAGGCAGGCCTCGACGGATGGCATGGGGGCCTGCGATCTTAGCAGAGATGTATCATGAGCTGCATGAGATCGTCTACAGGGACGGTCGGACATGGGCGTGTGGTGCCATCCTGGCACAGGTATGGGCATGGGAGCACATTGCTGTAGTGCGTCCCAGGATTCAGCCGAGGGAGAGGAGGTACCCATTCATTTACAGGTACATCGGGTTTATATCACATGCCCATTCAGGGGATGTGACCTACTATCGGCGGATTCTGGATGAGATAGCCTCATTCACATGGAGGCCATACAGGGATGTGGAGGGATGGAGTGATGCAGATGAGGAGCTCAGTTATATGCTATGCAGTCGGCCACTGGTAGGTCGACATGTAGATATCATAGAGAGGTTTTGCATCAGTCGGGTGTGGCGGCAGTTCGGGAGGCAGCAGCGAGTCTCGACAGAGACTACTACCTATGCCAGAGCCAGGGATGAGGAGGGACATGGGTGGCTACCCATGCTGGATTATCAGCAGGCTGTCGCAGAGACAGCGGCTATCAGGAGCGAGCCTTGGGATTATTTCCCAGATGTGGCAGACGCAGGGGCTGATGGAGCCTACAGAGCAGAGCGGCGGAGGGTACCATTCCCTCGATTTACAGTACCAGATGCTCAGGTGCCAGCGCCGGGAGGAGAGGGAGGAGAGGGAGGGGACGGAGGAGACGGAGGGGACGGAGGAGAGGAGGGAGGAGATGGAGAGAGGAGAGGGGTCGGGATCAGGTGGCCGGAAACAGTCACGGGGACAGAGATCAGCCACTCCTGAGGAGGAGGCGAGACCAGCTCGCCGGCAGGCAGAGGTACAGCAGGAGCAGCCTGCGGGGGGAGAGGACTTGGGAGCCCAGATACAGGCTCGGGAGGCAGAGATACAGCAGCTGCGGACCACCATAGCTGTGAGAGATCAGCAGCTCCTGGATCTGAGGGCAGAGCGGGATCAGCAGATAGCTGATCTCAGAGCAGAGATAGCACGCCGTGAGGCGATGGCACAGACCGAGGCACTGGAGCTCCGACGGGAGTCAGCGAGGGCTGCTTACTATCACGGATTATATCTGCAGGCCGTCCCAGAGGGTGAGAGAGCACCATCATACTCTCAGCGGGCAGGGGTGTCAGACGTGGCATTTGATAGGAGAGCTATGCCTCCTCCACCACCACGAGCTCCTCACGAGGGTGGTAGCGAGTCTTAGGGTTAGGTCTTAGGTTGTTTGGACATATTTTGAGATTTTTGATCCAGATTTTGGGATCTCATATTGTATATCATGACATTTATTGATTTATGAGATTACTGGATGTTCGATGTATCATGTGTATTTGTCTCACTTGTGATGGATGTATCAGTTTATGTATATTGTCTTGTCATTTTGCTCAAAATGCTTATGTATGTGCTTATGTATGTTCTCTCTCATAGTTGTATGTATAGTTCTCATGTGTATGATATAGACTTATGTTTCTTGAAAATGACAGTTTTTGATATAGATATGATGATGTGATTAACCCCTTGTGATGAACAGGAACAGGTTCGAGATGAAAAAGACAAGGAGCGAAAGACATGATCAAGAAGGAGAGAAAGTGAGCGCAGTTGACTAACAGGTCCATGTAGGATGAAAAGGAGAGCTCTCTCCATGTGCAAGATGCAAGACTAGACTAACATGACCCTAAAAATGCAAGCTACTATGAAAGTGGTTGACTTACAAGGTCACAACGCTTATAGACATCTAATTATCATCATCGAGCGTTATTGGTAGCGTCGTAAGATCATACAATGCACACTAGCATTACTATGTGGATGATAGAAATGTGGAAATCTTACCTAGGCATCAAAGACATATAGGTCAAGATGACTAATGCAGTAAGATTTCCTAAGTTTGATATGGCGAGATTATGCTTGTATCAGGACACATGAAAGTCCGGATAGCTAAAAGCATGCACTCGCAAAACAGTCAAGGATAATACCTTGTCAATCCATAGTGTCAAGTAGGACTAGCATAAATGCTCATGACAGTTAGGATCAACAAAATATACCCACAAGCAGATAAAGAAAGAAAACATGTTCTCATTCCCTCAGTCTTCTAGCTATGCATCATCGAAAACTTCTCAGGGAGAGATCACTCATCAAAAGAAATCCTCATAGACAGCACACAAAGAAAAATAAAGTCATCATATCGCCAGCGAGTTGATTGTTTAAGTGCGTGTGTGTTGGTCATAGAGTCAAACTCTGAGTATCATATCTGCTAATGAGAAATATCGCATCATGCGAGACTGCTGGGTAAGACATCTGATAAGTGTTAAGAAACACTCGACGCAGGGGTAGTGTTGAAAAACACTGTTTGGGGTGGTGTTGAAAAACACCTGTTGTGAAATGCCCCAAGAGACAAGCGCACCAAAAGGACCTATGCGAACAGTTATGCCCCCTAGACAAAGACAAAGACCAATTCCAGACTAGGCCAAATAAGGTCAAGGCATGATGGAAAGTGGTTAAGTGTCGAGGACGCATGCTAACAAATAGGGGTACAAAGGCCTCAAGTAGCGCCTGTTTCCAGGTTTTCACCACTTGGAATCATTTTTCATTTTTTCATTTTTTTGATTTTTTTGCTACCAAGGCGCCTATTGCTAAGTTTTCACCAAGGCACTTTTTCTATTTTTTTTTTTTATTTTTTGAATATTTTGATTTTTTTGTATTTTTTCAGGACTTTTTATACTTTTTAAGATTTTTTCAGCATCATATATCAATTTTTTTGAAATTTTTTTCAGGACCAATAAGATATATACAAAAGGTGCCCCCAGACAGAATGGGCATCAAGGATAGAACTTCTTAAGGTGCACAATGTTGATGGGATCAGGGAGCTGTTCTCCATCAGGATCTGACAGTAAATACGCACCAGTACCAAAAGCAGCTGTGATGACATATGGTCCAAGCCAGTTAGGTTCAAACTTGCCCTTTTGCTCTTTGTTTTGCTGGTTCTTAGGGTTTTCTCGTAAAACAAGATCACCTATTTGAAATTCTCTAGGGCGAACCTTCTTGTTGAATGCCTTGGACATACGCTTCTGATACGCTCTCATATGATCAAAGGAAGCCTTACGCTTCTCATCTAGAAGTTCTAGTTCCTGCAACCTCATGGCACGGTAATCCTCATCTGTAATCAAACCTTTGAGTGAGACTCTAAGGGATGGTATCTCGACTTCTAAAGGCAATATTGCTTCAGCGCCATAGGTGAGAGAAAAAGGAGTGGCCCCTGTAGGTGTGCGAATGCTTGTTCGGTAAGCCCATAGTGCTGGATTGATTTGTAAGTGCCAATCCCTACCATTCTTGTGTACTGTTCTATGAAGAATCTTAAGAATGGTTTTGTTAGAAGCTTCTACCTGTCCGTTTCCTTGTGGGAAATATATGGAGGACCAATGTTGCTTGATTTTAAACTTTTTGCATAGGTGCTTTAGGTCTTTATTCTTAAATTGACCTCCGTTGTCAGTAATGATCTCAGAAGGCACTCCAAATCGGCAAATGATATGGTTCAAGATGAACAAAGAAATGGTCCTTCCTGAAGCAACAGAAAGTGGTACGGCCTCCACCCATTTTGTGAAGTAGTCAGTGGCAGTAATGATGAACTTGTGTCCACCTGATGAGTTGGGGTGAATTTGCCCAACCAGATCAAAGGCCCAGCGCTGAAATGGCCAATGAGAAATAGAAGGGATTAGCTCCCTACCCGGAGCATGAATCAGGTTGCCGTGTTTCTGACATTTTTCACATGACTTAGCAAAGGTGATTGCGTCTATCTGCATTGTGGGCCAATAATATCCCGCCCTAAGCAACCTTCGGGCCATGGCAAGACCATTAGAATGCCCACCACAAATGCCCTCGTGGATGTCAGCTAACGCTTGGTTGGATTCCTCCTTTTCCAAGCACCTAAGGAGTGTCCCATCTAAACCCCTTCTATATAAGTCACCAGAGATGAGGGTGTGGCGAGAGGCGTTACGGATGAGGTTTCGGCGTTCGGAGCGGGTGAATGTGTCAGGGATGATGCCATCACGAAGATATGAATAGATAGCACCATATCGGGAGGACTCGTGTGTGATAATGGCACAAATGACACGGCTTTCAGATGAGTCAAAGATGGGATGGTGTAGCTCTTCCACCAGGAATTCAAATCTGGATTCATGTGTCTCCAACTGAAGAAGTGAAGCCAATGTGGCCATGGCGTCTGCAGCTTTGTTCTCTATCCTAGGGATTTGTTGAAACGTCACAAAGGTGAAATAGCGTTTCAAAGAATCAACCATCTTTTTATAGGGTATCAATTTGTCATCCTTGGTTTGATACTCTTCATTGACTTGGTTGATGATTAGCTGAGAATCCCCAAAGACATGTAATTCTGTGATATTCCATTCTATAGCCATTTTCAAGCCATTAGTTAAAGCTTCATATTCTGCAATATTATTGGTACATGGGAATAATAGTTTATAAGACTTCGGAATGTTGTACCCATGTGGAGAAACAAATAACACTCCAGCACCTGATCCATTTTGCATGCGGGAGCCATCAAAGAACATTGTCCAAGTGCGAGTAGTGGTATATAAGATGTGTTCATCTGGGAATTCCACTTGGACTGGCATACTATCCTGGATTGGAAAATCAGATAATTGGTCAGCAATAGCTTGCCCTTTTATTGCCTTCCTTTCAACGTACTCTATGTCAAATTCAGTGAGGACCATCATCCATTTAGCAAGTCTACCCGTCAGGGCAGCCTTACCAAGCAAGTATTTAAGGGGATCAATTTTGGCAATCAAGTGTATGGTATGTGCAAGCATGTAGTGGCGCAACTTTTGAGAAGCAAACACCACCGCGAGACAAGATTTCTCAATATTATTGTAATTGATCTCATAAGAGACTAGAGTACGGCTGATATAGTAGGTGGCCCGTTCTTTCCCAGTATCATCTGTTTGAGCCAATAATGCCCCCAGGGAAGTGTCTGTAGCTGAGATATATAGAAGCAATGGTTTCCCTGGAATAGGAGGCATTAAGATCGGAGGATTAGCCAAGTATTGTTTGATCTGATCTAGGCTCTTTTGACAATCCTCGTTCCAAACACAAGAAGCACCCTTATGCAATGTCTTGTTGAAGGGTTGCGCTCTATCTGCAAGCTGAGAAATAAACCTCCTAATTGATTGAAGACGTCCTTGAAGACTTCTCATTTGGCTGATATTTCGAGGAGGTGGCATATCTAGGATTGCTTGGACTTTTTCGGGATCAACCTCGATACCTTTTGCTGATATTATGAATCCTAAAAGTTTGCCTGAGGTGACGCCAAATGCGCACTTCTTCGGATTCAATCTGAGTTGAAATTGTTCCATACGATCTAGAATTACTTCTAGATCATTGAGGTGTGTGTCCCTTTTTCTTGATTTTGCCAGGGTATCATCCACATAATCTTCCATATTTTTGTGCATCATATCATGAAAGATAGTTGTCATAGCTCTTTGGTAGGTTGCTCCTGCATTCTTTAACCCGAATGGCATGACGTTCCAACAATAGGTTCCCCATGCGCATGTAAAGGCTGTTTTCTCTTGGTCTTCAGGAGCTATTTTGATTTGATTATACCCCGAGAAACCATCCATTAGGGAATATATGTAATAGCCCGCCGTCATGTCCACTATCATGTCAATGTTTGGAAGTGGAAAGTCATCCTTTGGGCATGCTTTGTTTAGATCTCTAAAATCTGTGCAGACACGAATGGACCCATCATGTTTGGAGACTGGTACTATGTTTGAGATCCATTCTGCATAATCGATGGCTCTAATGAATCCAGCTTTCAAAAGCTTTTCTAATTCTCCTTTGACAAGTAGAGCTATATGTGGATGCATTTTTCTTAGTCTCTGTTTGACTGGCTTGACTCCTGGAGCTATAGATAAGTGATGCATTATGAGATTTGTGTCAAGCCCTGGCATGTCTGAGTAGGTCCATGCAAAATTAATTTTCTTTTTCTGTAAAAACTGTACATATGCCTTGGTCTCTTCCTCTGATAAAGACTGAGCAAGATGGACTATCTGAGGGTTTTCTTCTGTGTTTAGATTGACCGGCTTTGTTGGTTCAATCAATATTGATGATCTATCCTGGAAATAACTCGGCAAGTTATTAAGTACCCCATCCTTAGATGCCTCAAAGAGGTTTTCACCTTTGGATGCGTCATTTCTTTTTACTATTTTTGGTTCTGACACCGCCACAAAGTGGTTTTCGCCATCAGACCTATTTTTCTTTTTCTCTTTTGTTTTGAGACTGAGGTACTTAATATCAGGCTCCGTCATGCTGGTTGTTGGTTCACTGGTGGAAGAAGCCACGGGTTCGAGAGCATTCAGATAGCAAGCAATCTCGTAATCGTTGCGAAATGTGAGGAATGTGGGCTCGTGGTGGCGCTGGGGCCAGTCAATCAGGTCAAAGTGGACAAGGGGCAAGTCAATGGTAGGTTCGATGTTGTGAATGTGAAAGGTGTCATCTCTGGTGACCATATAATCGGAGCTCATCAAGTCTTCTCCTAAGATACCTGAATTGGGGCTCATCCTATCAAACGAAGCATCGTCTACTAAGGCGATTTGAGGAGGGCAATCCTCTAGTCTGACACTAGGATCGTTAGTTGCATCGGGTTGGGTACTATAGGCGTGGATAATATCTACATCCAGATCAATTGTTGCATCTGAAAGCGAATCCCATTCATATTCATGGGAGTCTGTCTCTGAGTCATCATTTAGGCCTCGTGATGTAGAAGCCTCAAGGTTAGGGAGGGTTTCCCCCTTTCTAGTGCTAGTATTGGTACTATCCGTCGCAGCTAGGACAGTAACATTTTCCTTTGTCGATCTAGAAGTCACACAATCACTATCCGTCGCAGCTGGGATAGTAGGACTATTAAGCATCAAATCTGTGGAATCTCCCCAAAGGAGATTCGTTGAGGGCACCCAATCATCAGGCACATCTTGTTGATTGGAGAGATCGGGCGTATAATCTGCATCACTGTCGCTGTCCGTTGCAACTGGGACAGGGATACCTTTCTTCTTCTTGTTCTCAAAACCTAAGCCGATTGTGGACTTATTTTTGCGTCCAAAGAGAGCATGATCAAGAGGCTCAGCTTTAGCATCCAGCCTATGACTAAGGGGACCAAATCCCGGATATCCCATATTTTTGACCAGTGTATATCCTTTCCCATAAGTTTCAGGTGAAGGAGCGAAATTCTCATTATGTTTGTATTTCTCTTCGTGATATATCCAGTTCCTTACAGCAACTTCCTCTTTCTCTTCTTGAATGGGGACCGAAGATTCAACAAATTTCCCAAATAACGTCATTGCTGATGATGAAGGTTTCACATTTGGGGAGGGTCTCCCATAAGACCTAGGAGAAATTGGCATTTTTGTAAAAGAATCAATCTTATAATCTCCCATCCCAAGGTCCATGGTCTTGAATTTCTGCTTGCATTGTTCAAGTGAACTACTAGGATTGTCAGCTTCTCTATTCAAAGGTACATGTGATCCCGCAGAAATGGTATTAACTGATAGAGCACTGTCTCCCGGGATGCAAATTTCTACACCATTATGGGGGAACTTAACACACTGGTGATATGTCGATGGGACTGCCTGCATTTCATGAATCCATGGCCTACCTAGCAAAATGTTGTAGGCGAGAGGTCCAACATCAACAATTTGGAATAATATGTCTCTTTCTACAGGACCAATACGAATAGGCAAAACAGCCACTCCCCTAGAACTTCTTTCTGCTTCATCATATGCTTTGATTGTGATTCTTTTCTTTGTGTCAATGACGTTCTCAGAATACCCTAGAGCTAGCAGCAAACTCAGAGTACAAATATTGAGCCCCGCACCCCCATCTATCAGTACACGCCTAACACGGGTTTTATGAATCATGACCTCGATGTGTAAGGCCAAATTATGTGGGTGACTAATGGATTTGTCATCTTCTTCTGAGAAGGTGAGGAAATGAGGGCTAGCCAAATGGTTGACCATGTTTTGGAATTGGTCGATATCTAAGTTATTAGGGACATTGGCTGCTCGCAAGGCATCCTCAAGAACGTGCTTGTGCTTAGGAGATAATTCTAAAAGCTCAAAAATGGATATCTGAGCGGGTGTTCGTTGCAGTTGGTCAATAAGGTTATAATTAGAATCAGGACCAACGACAGGTTTTGGAGGAGCACCTTTGGACATGGGTTGTTTAGACTTGCTAGTGCTAGGACCTTTGATGATAATGGGTGCTTGAGCCTGTCCCCTAGTGACAACATTGAGGGACCGGGGCATTCCTTGTGTGTGAGGACCTCTTATCACCACAGCGGGTCTTTCATTAGTCATAGGAATTGAGTCCACATTATGTCCATAAGGATCTTTCTTTCTCACCATGTTGATATTATCGTCAGCCACTTCAAGCATGTTAATCACATTATCAGCGTGTGTGTATGTATAGTTAATAGCCGCCTTGCCATTCTTACTAGAATTCTCTCCTTTTTCATATTTAGGCAAGGGCTCTTTAAAGGCTTTATGGTCTGCATTAGTAGTTAACCCATCCACTTGTAATTGTCCTTTCTCAATAAGGTCTTGGACAAGATGCTTGAGTTTAAAACAATTTTCTATGTCGTGTCCAATCCCATTATGGAAAACACAAAAAGCCTTAGCATTCCACCAATGAGGTAAAGGATCTGGTATTCGATGTTTTGTAGGATCCTGTGGGTGCGCCAGATTATGAGCAACTAGTGTCTTAAAAACATCTGCATAGGATTCTCCCAATTTAGTGAATTGTCTTTTCTCCGTTTTAGATCTCTTTTGATACTGAGGTTTGTCTTGTTGCGTTGATGATGTTTGCAACTTCATAGCTTGAACTGCATGAGAGAGATTAAGAACTCCTTCATTTTTGACCTGAGATGAATCAACAACTCCGTCGTTGACAACTTGCTTGTTTTTGTTCCAATAAGAGTTCTTTTTGTCCTTGTTACCATTAGTATTGTTATTTTGGCTATTGTTGTTATTTGTTGGTTTAGCCAAAATTCCTTGTTCTTTTAGGACATCCTCAATGCGACATGCCACCTCTACCATAGTATCAAAAGAATTCAATGGAATTTTCTTGACTTCATACTTGAGTTCTGGTATTAGATTGTTCACAATGATATCAATTCTCTCTTCTTCAGGGATTGTCCTTGGGTATTTCGAACATAATCGCCTCCATCGTTGCAAAAAGGTGACAAAAGATTCCCCTTGATTTTGCTTAAGTTTACACAAATCAAGCATGGTGACTGACCTAGATAGATTGTAAGCAAAATGTTGCACAAATCTTTGGACAAGTTCTCTAAATGTCCTCACTGGAGGGGAAAGGTTGGTGAACCACTCCATGGCTTGACCTTTTAAACTCCTTGGGAATAATCTCAGCAAGTAGGAGTCTTCGTGGTGAAAGGAAAAGCTCATTATGTAGAATTGTCGAACATGGTCATGAGGGTCACCCGTGCCATCATATTTGTCGTATGTTGGGAATTCAACTTTCTTAGGAAATTCTACCATCACCACACTTTTGTCAATGGGATTAGGACATATGGAGTCCAAATGAAATGTACTTTTGGGAGCCTTCATTCTGTCTATATCCTTTTGCATTTGTAAGATTAACTCATCAGTTGAAGGATTCTGTTTCTTGATTTTTTGGTGAACATCAAAGTTATATGGAACTTTAGCGCCTTTGTTGATAAGACTTTCCAAAAATTGGTCTTTGTTTTGTTCCACGTATTGCTCCACATAGGCTTGAAAGGATGGTTCTTGTTGCATAGTCATGAAGTCCATATGATTAGCATAACTGCCTCCATGTTGTGAGCCATGATGTGCTCGTTGGGAGGGTTGCTTTGAATGTCTATGAGAGGATTGTCCCCTATGATGGTCATATCTTGAAGTCCTTCTTCCTCTAGGACTTGGGGATCGTGAAGGTGTCTTTGATCTTCTTCGAGGGCTAGGGGAAGGGGTAGATGGGGGCGAGTTGGTCCCACTATTGGCTCCCCTCCTGTTAGATCGATTTTGGAGTTGTTGTGCATAGAGTCTATCTTCTTCTTCTTGGGCGACTCTTTTCTGTATATCCAACAATGCACGTTCCTCTTCCTCTAGTTGTCGGAATTTTTCCTTTTTTGCAGCCTGTTCATCTAAGTAGGCTTGCTTCTCTCTCTCAATGCTTCTTAATCTTGTATTTGCATATCGAGAAGTGTCCTTAAGTGGGGAGGTTTGTCTTGAATGCTTTATTGCATTAGCTGCGTTGATGTGGTGATCATTAGATTCGTTGTTCTGGTCTTCGTGTTGTGACCCTGAATCTGAGTGGGCTGACTTATGCTGTCTTTCAGCTCGTTGTTGAGCATCAAAATACCTCGCGTTGTTAGGAGGTGACCCGGGTGGACTGGCATGAGAAGAACCACCATACTCTCCTCTGTGTCGTTGAAAGATATCCTCGAGAGTTTGATTCATGGCTTCTCTTTGTTGTCGGGTGAAAGTGTAACTCATGTCCATGCTTGATGAAAGTGGTATGAAAGAGGTGCTCACTTCACTAGGGTTAGCTCCCGGATTGAAACAAACCTCGGATTCACTCTTAGGAGATTGGTCAAAAAGGGGTCCTTTTCCCTTAGGTTGTCGACGGGTCTTGATAGGTGGTAACTGGCTAAAGGCAACAGGGGGTCGCTTCCCTTGATTAACTTGGTACCTTGTCGTAACTGACATGAAAGAGAGATATTCTCAATGATAAGGTGACCTTTCAAAGTGTCCACACCAAACTAGGATAATCGAAATCCTCTATTGTCCAAAGAAAGATGAAAAAAAGAAAAGAAAGGGGGCTTTACCAACATTGTCAAAGAGGTGCTTCAAATCAAAGGGTGACTACCCTTGCACTTTTGAATCAGGAGGTTGGACTAGGCCAAAAGATAATTGAAAAATGAGAGCGATTTGGACAATAAGAGAACTGAAATTTTCCCAGAATATAGCTAACACTTTTTAAAGATGAACCTTGGCACCAAGAATGGCTTTCTAACTTGACAATTATTCCAAAGTGACTTTGTAAACCAAACGATGCTATCCCGAAGAACTAAGAACCAGAGATTTGGAGTCAAGACAAATCTCAAACGTCAGGGTGAGAAGCCTGTTCTAAGACCTGGCCTAATTGACAGCAACTGAAACTGACCAAAATTTAAGCACGACAAAAATGAGTCAGGCGATATACTCCAGGCTACTGGGGCGATAAACCTCTACCTGTGCGATACTTCGCCTTAAGACAGGCGATACTTCTTAATACTATAGGGCGATATACCCCAGGCAGGTAGGGCGATAGTCCGTCAGGGGCGAACTATCGCGCGATATTTCTCTTCAAAGGGTGCGATATTTCTAGCATGTGCGAAGTATCGCACGATACTTCGCCTTACAGGGTGCGATACTGTTACAGAATTATTCAACTCTTGACCAGAATTGTGTAAAATTTGCGTTTTTGGGTCTGTTTGGTCAAAATTTTCAGTCTGAGGGTTGATGTTCTTGGTTTCAGTCACAAATTCAACAGCATTTGGACAGGTTTGCAAACAGTAAAGGATCAAACATGTCTTCAAGCACTTGAAACAAGGGCAAAAGCAACCTTGCCAAGACAAACACTTGTGATATCAAAATTGAAAAAGCACCCTATGAATGCTACCGATTGTTTGTATGTTGAGAACGTTTACACTGGTATCACACAATCGAAGACAATTCAAGCAATTACGACCTACAAGACAAGGCTCAATACTTATCAACTTAGCCCACAACTTGATGCCCCCTTGCCTCACACCAAGTGGTTGCCCACAAGAGATATTGGCTTTGTCATGGAAATGTCAAAATGACACAACCAAAGGGACACATATGGTGAGTATCTTAAGGTGATCCGGGTAAACCACTTGGATCAATCCTTGCACTAAGAAGATAAGCGGCTAAAAGAGGGTGGCTTCTATCTAATGGTTCTTAATAAGGATTTCCGTTCACAACACCCCTCTTGCTCCTCATAAAGGACTAGGACCTCGCGGCCTCAAGAGTACCTTAAGCATTCTTGTTCAATGTTTTCCTCATGGTCGCAATCCCATGAGCTACTCACATCAAACGAAGACAAGTGTTATGTCTATCAAGGTTTTTGGTGTCCTTGATAGCCTTGAGATTATAGTGAGTTGGAATCACTTGCCACCAAGGAGAATGATGACAAGGTTGTCCCCACTTGAGTCGTTCCTCTTGATTGCTCAAGAGCAGGCCCTCTAAAAAATTCCTAAACTAAACAAAATGGATCAAATCTTGAGGTTCAAGGTTTTTAATTCACCACAAGGGTGAAGAGCATACTCCCCTATCTCAAGAATTTTTCCCAAACACACCAAACAAAGAAATCAATTACCCCCTTGCTTCCAAAACCTTAAGATGGGTCAAGATTTTCTGATTCACCTAAAGGTAAAGAGCATACTTCTCCTACCACCTCAAAATCCCTTTCACAAGGTATTAAGATTCCTAATACAATTAGTAAATGCCACAAATGAAAGAAAAACAACAAGAAGCAAGAAATGGAAAAAAAAATTTTTGTTTTTTTATGCTTGGGCAGCCCTGCAAAAACTGTTAGTAGCCCTCTTTGACATGCGTTTTTAGCAATTTTTAAGCAAAGGAGAGCACCTACAAACACAACTTGTTAGGCCCACAATGTTAGCAAAACCAAAATCCAAATGTAAATGTGCAATAATCTAATGGATTTAAGCTAAAAAAAGCAGGTTAGACCTAATTAAACAAAGTAAAACAAAACAGCAAGCTAAAATAGTCGAATTCGGACAAAAAAATCGAAAGCGCAAGTCTCTGCCAGACCGAGCGATGTTTCTCAGTCTCCAACAGTATCGCGCGACACAGTTTCCTATAGTCGGGCGATACTTCCCCAGTCGAGCGATACTTCGCACGATGCCAGGCGATACTTCGCCCGATGCCAGGCGATAGACTTCGCTATAGGCGTGCGATACTTTTTCCGAGCGAAGTATCGCGCCAAGACAGAAAGTATATCGCGCGATATTTCTGAGAAGTGTCGCGCGATAATCTGAGACAGAAAACCAGAGACACAGATTTTTCCGACAGTTAATCCGAAAATGACGAAAAATGCATCAAATAAAAGGACAAAGCTATCTACTCTGCCCCACGGTGGGCGCCAGAAATGTACACACTAAAATATGCACTTCTATGAACCATTATATGCAAGGTTACTCAACAATGAGGCCTCACAAAGCGGCTCATAGCTCTCTATGCATGGAGTTGCAAGGGACTATGAGTTTTGCTCTCAGCTAGAGCTACAAGAAGGTGACCTTGCTAGTCAACCATACAATGAGAGATTCAAGTGAAGACAAGGGCAACAATGCCAATATCTCCAAGAATCTAAATGGAAATGCAATGCAAACTATATGAGAATGCAAATCTAAGCTAAATGATAACAATGCAATGCTTGAAAAGAAATCTAATCTATGAAAGGAAATAGCAATAGATTACAAATCCTTCCTATTTAGACTATGTGAGATTGCATAAAAGGAAATCTACACTAAGAATGCCATGAATGCAACTATGAAAGCAAACTAAATGAAATGCAACTAAGAATGTCAAGGCTTCAAAGCTTGAGTGTCTTCAAAGAGAGCTCCAAAACCTGCAGCATAACAATAGCATAAAACAAGGATATGCAAATGGAGGAGAGAGCTCTCCTTTTATAAAAAAATGAGGTGAAATGGACCATGGAGATTAAGAGGCAAAAAGTCTTAATCAGCGGTGGAGGTTGAAAGAGGAGCAATCCATGTGCACAAACATCCTCCAATGAGAGTGAAGTGTTGACTTTTGAGCCTCATGTGAGACAAAAAGTGCTTTTTCCCTTTTTATAAAATATGAATAATGCTTTATTTGTGCAACTTAGGATAAGAGGAAAGTGGGGGCTTTTTATTTAATTAAAAGGGGAGGAAATATTCCTTTTAATCAAATAAAGACTTAGGATAAATGGTTAGCCCAAGGATAAAAATCCAATATATGATCGAATTTAGGATTTGATCAAGAAATTGATATTGTTGAAAATATTGATTATTGATAAAAATGATTCAGGATTGATAAATCAAATAAATGGGGCCCAAAGTCTAGGCGACCATTTTAGGGTGCATACAAGCGACAGCAGACAGATGCAGTGAGAACCACTAGTGACCATCGTGAGAGATCCTGAAAGAGAGGGGTTCGAATGAGAGCTAGGTATTATTAGGAAGGCATAGTGAGAACCACTGGCGATTGATACACAAGAGATCCTCAAGGAGAGAAATCTCAAAAGATAGCTAGGCATCAATAGGCAGACGCAGCGAGAATCGCTGGTGACTGATGCACAAACAAAACTTTCGAAAGTGATAGGACAATGCCCCCTAGACCAGGAAGGTGCCCCCAAGTGTGAACCAGTTCCAATCCATGAAGAGTCGAGGAAAATCTCGAAGACAACTAAAAGCGAGTGCATGAGCTAGCAAACTAAAGCAGGAAATGAACTAAAAGCAAGAAAGCAGGAAAGCAAACTAAAGCAAGAGCCAAACGATGCTGAGATGAGATGTAGCTTTAGGAAACAAGAGGTGCCTATTTACCAGGTTTTCACCATCTTGGCAGAGATTCTATTTTTGCTACCATGATGCTTGTTTACCAGGTTTTCATCAATGGCACATTTTCTTCTTTTCAATTTTTTTGTACTTTTCTCTTTTTTGTATTTTTTTGTATTTTGAATTTTTATTTTATTTTTTGTATTTTTTATCTTTTGATTTTTTTTGTATTTTTCAATTTTTTTTATTATTATCAAGGTGTCTATTTACCAGGTTTTCACCAAGATAATAGATACATCAAAGCGCCTATTTACCAGGTTTTCACTAAGATGATCATTTTTTCATGACATTTTGCAATTTTTAGGATTTTTGCCAATATACCATTTTTTGGGAATTTTTTCAGGACCAATAAGTATGTACATGAGCATACAGAAAATGCCTTAGCTGTAGAATTTCTTCAAATGAAGAGCATTGATAGGCTCTTTGAGCTATTCTCCTTCAATGGTGGAGAGTCGATAAGCGCCAGACCCAAATGCTGCAGTGATAACATATGGACCAAGCCAGTTTGGTTCAAATTTCCCTTTCTGGACCCGCTGCTACTAATTCTTGGGGTTTTCTCTTAGGACGAGATCACCCACTTGGAATTCCCTTTGTTTGACTTTCTTATTGTAGGCTTTAGACATCCTCTTTTGGTATGCTCTTAGATGATCGAACGCCACCTTCCAATGTTCATCCAGTAACTCAAGCTCTTGAAGCTGAGATATTCTATTTTCTTCATCAGTGATGAGGCCCCTCAGAGAGATTTGCAATGTTGGAATCTCGACCTCGATAGGAAATACTGCATCTGCTCCATAAACCAAGGCAAAGGGAGTAGCCCCTATTGGTTTTTAGATACTTGTTCTGTAGGCCCATAAAGCTGAATTAATCTGGAGGTGCCTGCAATCTCTACCAGCTTTATGAACTGTTATGTGTAAGATTTTGAGAATTGTCTTATTAGAAGCTTCTGCTTGTCCATTACCCTGAGGATAATAGATAGATGACCAATGTTGAATGATTCTGAATTTGGTGCATAAGTCTCTCAGGTCCTTGTTCTTGAATTTTCCCCCATTATCAGTGATAATGGATGAGGGTACACCATATCTACAAATGATATAGTTCAGTATAAACATAGCCATAGACTTTCCATCAGCTATAGCCAAAGGCACTGCCTCAACCCACTTAGTAAAGTAATCAATAGCTATGATGATAAACTTATGTCCTCTTGAAGAAGAAGGATGTATCTGACCCACCAAGTCAAAGGCCCATTGCTGAAATGGCCAGAAACTGATGAAAGGAATAAGCTCTTTAGCAGGAGCATGAATTAGATTCCTGTGAAATTGGCATTGTTTGCAAGGCTTGGCATATTGAACAGCTTCTTTTTCCATACCTGGCCAGTAGTAACCAGCTCTAATAATTTTTTGAGCTAACGTCAGACCACTAGAATGAGACCCACAAATACCTTTATGTACCTCAGCTAGTGCACGTTTGGACTCGTCAGGTTCTAGACACCTAAGGAGGGTACCGTCTAGACCTCGTCTATACAAGTCATTTGCTATGATGACATATCATGAAGTAGCATGAATTAGGTGACGCTTTTCATTCTGGGTATAGGTGTCAGGAATGATTTGGTCATGAAGGTAGGAATAGATATGGTGGTAGCGATATGAGTCATGTCCAATGACTGAATAGATCATTCGGGATTCGGGAATATCATAGGCAGGGTAGTGTAATGCCTCCACCAAGAATTCATGTCTAAAGTCATTCTCTGGCATTTGTAACATTGAAGCAAGAGTGGCCATAGCATCAGCTGCCTTATTGTATGCCCTTGGAATTTGCTGGAAAAAAATGTGTGCAAAATATTGTTTGAGATCATCCACCATTCTTTTGTAAGGTACTAGCTTGTCATCTTTTGTTTGGTAGACATCATTAACTTGGTTGATTATTAACTAAGAGTCTCCAAAGACCTTGAGCTCATCCACATGCCATTCAATGGCTATCTTCATGCCATTAATGAGATCTTCATATTCAGCGATGTTGTTTGTGTAGGGAAACAATAATTTGTAAGCTATTGGCAATGAGTATCTTTGAGGTGTAATAAACAAAATGCCTGCACTGGATCCTTGTTGAGTGAATGATCCATCAAAGAACATGCTCCAAGATTGATGTGTGAGAAGCATGATGGATTCATCTAGGAATTCAATATTTAATGGTTGGTGATCTTTCAGAGGAGCCTCCACCAGCTGATCAACAATGGCTTTTCCTTTAATAGCTTTTCTTTCCACATACTCAATGTCAAATTCACTAAGTATCATCATCCATTTTGCTAATCTACCTATGAGGGCAGCCTTGCTCAATAAGTACTTCAATGGATCAATTTTTGCAATAAGCCTTGTAGTATGAATGAGCATATAATGTTGCAACTTCTAAGAAGTGAATACTACTACCAGACAAGCTTTCTCAATGACAGAATAGTTCATTTCATAAGCCACCAATGTTCTGCTGATATAATATATAGCTCTCTCTTTGTTGTTCTGATCTTCTTGAGCTAGGAGAGCACCCAAAGATGTATTCATGGCCGAGATGTATAGTATGAGTGGCTTCCCATGAATAGGAGGCATCAATATAGGTGGATTAGCAAGATACTATTTAATCTGAGTGAGTCCCCTGTCACATTCTTCATTCCATTCATAGGTCACACCCTTATGCAAAGTTTTAGTAAACGGTTGTGACCTATTGGCCAACTGTGAAATGAAACACCAAATAGATTGTAGCCTTCCCTAAAATACTCTCATTTGGCTAATGTTCTTGGGTGGAGGCATGTCCATAATAGCTTGCACTTTTTCAGGATCAACTTCTATGCCTTTAGCTAAGATGATGTAACCCAAGAGTTTCCCGGAAGTGACACCGAATGCACACTTTTTGGGATTAAGTCTGAGACTAAATTGTTCCATGCGGTCAAGTATGGGCCCCAAATTTGTGAGATGGGTTCTTCGTTGCATGCTTTTGGCTAAAGTGTCATCCACATAATCTTCCATTATTTTAAGCATCATATCATGGAAAATAGTAGTGAAAACTCTCTGATATGTTGCTCCAGCATTCTTAAGCCCAAAAGGTATGACATTCCAGCAAAAGGTGCCCCAGGCACATGTGAAAGCGATCTTTTCTTGATCTTCTAGCACAATTTTTATTTGATTATAGCCAGAAAAGCCATCCATCAAGGAATACATCTCATATCCTGTTGTCATGTCTACTATCATATCAATATTAGGCAGTGGGAAGTCATCTTTTGGACATACCTTATTGAGATCTTGGAAGTCTGTACACACACGAATGGATTTATCATGCTTGGTGACCAGAACAATGTTTGAAATCCACTTGGCATAGTCAATAGTCCTTATGAAGCCAGCCTTGAGAAGCTTTTCTAGCTCCGCTTTGACCAAAAGTGCCACGTGTGGATGCATCTTTTGCAGCTTCTGTTTAACAGGTTTGATACCTGGCGCAATGGACAAATGATGCATGATTAGATTGGGATCTAATCCAGGCATGTCAAAGTAGGTCCATGCAAAGTTTATTTTCTTGCTCTGAAAGAAGCTCATGAACTCTTCTTTTTCTTCTATAGATAGTGACTGAGCTAGATGAATAATTTGTGGAGCAGCCTCTGTACCCAAATTCACTAGTTGTGTCAACTCAATCAATAGTGATGATCTCTCTTGAAAGTGGCTCGGAAGCGTATCAAGTATCTCATCCTTGGGTGCCTCAAAGAGGTTTTCACCCTCGGATACGTCTTTTATTTTGACTATTTTTGGCTCTGATACTACCACAAAGTGGTTTTCACCATTAGAGTGTCTATTTTTTCTTCTTTTAATTTTTTGACTAAGATACTTGATATCTGCCTCTATCATATTGACACTACTTTCACTGGTGGAGGACATCATAGGTTCAATAGCATGGAGGTAACAAGCTAGATCATAATCATTCTGGAACGTTAGGACTTCATTGGATGTTAAAGGGGAGTTCCAATTTATCAGATTGGGATGGCGGAGTGAAAGAGAAGTAGTGACTGGTTCAATCATGTTCATGGTATAGCCATCAAAAGTGCAGACAAGCAAGTCAAGACCTAGAGCGATCTCGTCTGAAGGAGCATTCGAATCCCTATAAGACCTTATGTCAAAAGTAGAGGACACATTAACACTAGTGGCATCTAATTTGTGTGGCCTAACGCTAGACCCTTCACCTATTTTGAGAAGTCTTTCATACACGTGAACATTATCTATGTCTACATCATAAGTAGCATCAGACAAAGAGTCAAACTCATATTCATGTGAGTCAGTACTTGATGTGGGAATTTCATTAGTACTAGCTGTATTACCTGACTCATCTGCATTCCTTGTGGCATTAACCACTTGCCGAAGTTGTTCTTGTTCAAGATACTTTTGAAAATGTGGCAGCCTATATTGTTCACTTGGAAAATTGGGATCATCATTCAGTGTTGCTTTCCATTGCTCATACGTGAATTGATGCACTGAAGAGGTTTTATCAGAATCAGTATTAGTATCAATATCAGTCTCTACCATATGGACAAGTATGATAGGCTCATCAGGTTCTGCAAAGAGTGTAGAAAGTTCTGGAGGAATAGAATATGGAAATGTGTCTTCATCAGAGCTGTCCTCTAGATTTACTTTTGGAGTGGCAGCTTCAATTTCTTGTTCAGTTTCAGGTTCAGGAGCTTATACAAATTTCTTGCTCCCTAAATGAAAGGGAGTCTTTTTAAAGCCTAAGCTCGTAGTATCTTTTGTGTGGCGACCCGTAGCTTCAATGGGTTTTAGTAAGCCATTGTCATTCTTTCCTATAGGACCACTCCCCTTATAACTGAAGTGCTTCATGATCTTGAAGGCCTCACTCTATGGTTCTTTCTCTAAATTTGGAGGTGGAGTAGTTGTTTAAGCTATTTCTTTTCCCTTATAGATCCAAGCTTTGATAGCTCTCTCTTCATCCTCATCTTCTAAAGGCATAGAGGCCCTTACAAAGGAGCCATCATAAACTATTTGAGGAGAAGTATTAGAAGGTTTATTATTCTTGGAAGGTCTCCCATAAGAGTGTGGGGACAGAGGTAGAGCAACAAGTGATAGCACAGGTTCAATTCGGTAATCTCCCATGCCTGTATCCTTAAGTCTCAAAGTTTGTTCCATTTCCTTTAGCTTAGCATCATAAAACTTAGTGGATTCTCTATTAGCCAGAACAAAGCTATCTGCAAATTGCGCAAGAGTGTTACAAGAGTAATTGGTATTAGTAGGTACAATGACTTCTACCCCATGAAATGCAAACTTAATGCATTGATGATACGTGGATGGAACAACCTACATCTCATGAATCCAAGGCCTACCCAACAAGATATTGTAAGCAAGAGGAATGTCAAGAACTTGAAAAGTAACATCTCTTTCTATAGGTCCTATGCGGATAGGTAGCACAACTAAGCCTTGGGACTTGCATTCTTCCTCATCATAAGCTTTAATGGTAATCTTTTTGCGGGAGTCTATACAATTCTCATCATAACCTAGCTGAGTAAGCAGTTTACTAGAATAGATATTAAGACCAACACCATTGTCTATGAGCACTCGACGGATGCGTTTAGGACCTATCATGACCTCTATATGCAGGGGAGCATTATGCGAATGACTTAGAGAGTGATCATCTTCTTCAGAGAAGGATAGATAGTGAGGCGAGATCAAATGACCCACCATAGGTTGGAACCAGTTGAGATCAAGATCATTGGGAACATTTGCCTTGGTGAGGGTTTTATCCAAAATCTACCTGTGAGTAGGTGAGATCTTCAACAACTCAAAAATGGTAATCTAAGCATTGGTTCGCAGGAGTTGATCTAAGATGCTATAACTAGCCACGCTAGATGTAGGAACAGACTTTGTATTCTTATTGGCAAGACCAACAACAATCTTATCCACAATTTTCTTTGGGGTGGATGTGGAAGTATTGCGTCTCTTATCCATAGTTTGCTTCGGAGTGGATGTAGAAGTATCAGGACCTTTCAACCTCGTGATCGAGTGACGACATTAGCATAGTCTTGAGATTGTTCAGATTCAGATGAATGAGACGTAGAACTACGCAAGATAAAAGGAGTCTTAGATTTGGGAGCATCGCCACTCCCCTTGGAAGTGATCACATCATAATACTCTATCTC
This sequence comes from Chamaecyparis obtusa, assembly GCA_027943335.1. NCBI lineage: Eukaryota > Viridiplantae > Streptophyta > Pinopsida > Cupressales > Cupressaceae > Chamaecyparis > Chamaecyparis obtusa. The sequence goes on along the minus strand of BSBK01011129.1, from coordinate 320,593 downwards.
AACAGGTTCGATCATACCAATAACATTGTCATCATTAGTGTATGTGTGATTGACTTTAGCATTGGTATTCTTGGTGTTTGAAGACTCACCCTTCTCATGAGGAGGGAAGGGATCCTTAAAAGCTTGCTAGTCTGAATTCTTATTATGATTCTCCACAAGGATGTCACCATTGTTAATGAGATCTTGAACTTTATGATTCCGCTAGAGACAAGTAGAAGTCTTATGACCAATTTTTTGGTGATAGTCACAGTAAGCATTATCATTCCACCAATGAGGTTGTGGTTGTGGGTCATAAGTACACTTTTCCAAAGGAGTAAGAACTTGATTCTGTATAAGAGTCTTATAGACCACATCAAGAGGCTCTCCCAAAGATGTGAATTCACGCTTGGGTCGAGAGGCCCAAGGTTTGTTCTTAGCAAATCTTGAAGTTTGTTGATTATCCGTTGTGGTCTTTTTGATAGCCTTAGCCACTTGTATACTGGAAGTAAGATTAAAAATAGGCTTTGCGGTAACATTATCCACCACTCCATCATTTACTACATCCATGTTCTTATTGATATTCTTTCCTTTATCCTTGTTTGTGGAGAATCCTTGTTTATTGTCCTTATTCAAAGTTAATTCTCCCTTCTTAACCATAAAGGCGTCTATTTGCACTACCTATTTGATCATGCTATCAAAGGTTAGAGGACCTTGTAATTGCACTTGGTATCCAAGGTCTGGGACAAGATTGTCCAAGAAAATGTCGAGTCTCTTGGACTCTGGTAGCTTGTGAGGACATCTCGTACATAATTGTCTCCACCTTTGGAGAAATGTTAGGAAAGATTCTCCTTGTCGCTGTTTTAAATTGCATAGATCCTGGATGTTGACCAAATGTTGAATATTATGTGAGTAGTGTTGGAGAAAAAGATTAGCCATTTCGTCAAAAGTCTTAATACCAGTGGACAATCTAGAGAACCACTCCATAGATGGTCCGCCCAAACTATGAGGAAATAGACGCATAAGATAGGTTTGATCGTGCATAAATTCCATTGATAATGCACCAAACTCCCATAAGTGATCTTGGGGATCAGTTGCACCCAAGTATTTGTCATATTTAGGGAGTTCTACACCTCTAGGAAAAGGTGGCATATGAAGACTTCTATCAAAAGGAAAAGGACAAATACTTTCCTTTGTGGATTGTTGAGTGGGTTTGTCCTTATTCTTCGCAAGTTGACTAATCTGATTGTGCATGTCTCAGACCATCTTTTGCAACTTTGCAGTCTCAGTTTCTTCTTCCTTGGCAACAAGCGTTTCAACTTGATAATTTGGGGGTAACTTGGCCCCTTGTTTATCTAACTCAAGGAAGTATTTTTCTTTCTCCTCTAGAAGAAGGATCTCCATCATTTTGATAAGACTCATATTAGCTTTGGTAGCATTTATATCCTATTGAGTTATCACATCATTTTCATTCCCAAGAATCTCATAAATGCTCAGAATCTGATCTTGTTGCTGATCATCTTGGTTTTGATCGAATGGAGGGCGATAGAAATACATGGGTTGTCGATCACCTTGAGGTTTGTTTCGAGATTGATCATCATTGTGGGACTGATTTTGGTCATGTTGAGATTGACCATGAGGCTTCTCATTTTGAGGTTGAGCATGGTGTGGGTCATTAGAGGATTGACCATGATACTAATTGTTTTGAGATTGATCGAAAGTTTGACTATACTTTCTCGGTTGGAAATCAAATGGATCTCCCATCTTGTTGTAGATTTGCATAGTACATGAAGACTTAGTAAAGTGATATGAACAAGATCAAAAGGGCACGACTAAGGTAACCTTTGGTGAATGAACAAGATCAAAAGATTTAATAAATTCAGGCGGAAAGATATTAGTATCAACAGATTCACTATCTAACTTTGGAAGACTACTCCCTTAGTTGGAAGAATGAGTTGTCTTGCTCTTGAAATGAGAAACTAGGTTGCACTTCAAACAACAGATTAAAACACTCTTGGAACACCAGAGGTGATGGTTGAGATGGACTATCTTTCAAAGTACTCAATGAGGAACTCGAGGATATCTCACAAAGTTTAGATTTCACAACAAATTCAGGATGATCTATTTCTTGATTAGGAGGTTCGCTTCTACCTTAATCATTATTTTGAATGGCATAAGTCTTGCCACTTCTAGTCATGATAGTCATAGATGAAGATGACATGAGAGAAGACTCAGGATAATGCTAGACTATGTCTCTAAGAACAATGCAAAGGAGATAAAGGCTAGAGCAACCAAGATGCGAGATGGACCTGGTACAAATCGTCAAGAGTATGGCTAGAACAGGCGAGATAAGACTATCGCAACACGAGGTACAAAAGCACAAAGAGATAAGGTAAACCAACAAGAGACAACATGAGTCAAAGCAAAGATCGATCAATTCCCAACTTGAGACAACTAGTTTCTGACAGTGAACAACAAGAAAATAGAAAAAAAAGACCTTAGACAAAAAGCAGATCAGGAAAAAAAGTCAAACAGTCAATGACAAACAGGTCTCTATTTTTTAAAACTGGGCTACAGTTTCACATGAGAGAGTACCAGGCTACGTGAGAAAACACCAAACCTCATGTGAAAGAACAAAGTCTCGTGTGAGAAAGTGTATTGAAAAGAAAAACTTCACGCAGGAAAAATCCAAAGTCTGATAGTTCAACATAGTTTTCGAGGTAAAAGTTGAATTTTGAGATACAACCTGAATTGATGTCTAACAGAAAATCCAGTTTCCTGATAGGTTTGAAGAACAGTTTAGTCAACAATCTCATTTTGAGGTTTCAAGCATTCGTTTAAAGACACAAAGGTTTAGATCAAGCAGTTGTGGTACAAGAAGTAGTCATTAACACACCTATCAAGGACAAAGCAACTTGATAGCATCAGGGGAGTGTTTGTTTGATAATGATTGGACAATGTTTAAGAATTGATAATAAACACATAGCTTATCCCTACCAAAAAAATGGTGAGAAGACAAAACCTTTGCCCCATTGCTTATGCGCATATGTGCACCTCACACAGTCGTGTCACCCCTAGAGGGCACCCCTATTTTGGTATTTCCAAGGACTCAATAGTATATGTTCAAAGGTTACCCTTGTGGCAAGGGCCATTGTCATATACCAACTTCAAGCGTCCAAGTGTATGCCTATGATGGGAATCTACGGGAGAGATTCTTCCCCCTCCTTGCGCAAATATTATGACTCCTTTCAGAGGTGAACTGGATAGGCCACTAGCTAAGGAAAGTTTTTAATAGGCTTATGTTCATACTAACCTTCGATGCCCCCAATACAGGGTTGAGGCCTCATAGCCACACCAACACTTGAAAGTCATACACCCTCGCAAGTAGGGCTAGGAGCAGTGCTGCTTAGTACAACAAACAAGGTCTTCTCAAGATGATAGTCGAAATCATGAGAAGGAAGCTAATATGGCTTTGGAGTCTTTAGACTCAACAAAGTGTTCTTTATTAAAGTGAGGTGGAATCACTGGAGAAAGGTGCGTACTCACTTGGGTCATTCCCAGAGGTTCAATTTCTGGTAGGCCCTCTAAAGGTGACACAACTTGGCTTAGATCCGAGGGTTTGATTTTCTATTTCTCTCAAAGAGAAAAGAGCATACTTCTCTACCTCATCACTTCACCCAAACACATTAAGAAAAGTCATCACCGAGTTAGCTTCACTTCACCAAATCCACAAGCTTTTGGGTTTCTGGTTCTCTCAGGGAGAGAAGAGCATAATCCCCTAGCAAGTAGAAGTGTTAAAGATTCACTACCTTTCTCCGCTTCCCTGAGAATCTGTCATATTAGTAGGATCATTAGGTTTTTGGGTTCATTCATGGTCATCACCTCCATGTAATGAAGAGCCAAATTCCCTACCCACTATCAAAATTCTCAAGAAATTTTAACGGAGCCCTAATTAGACTATGTGAATGAAAGCAAGAAACAAACACAACGTTTTAATTGTTCTTTGACTATCGTCTTGCAATCAAACCATTAGCATGTTTTATGTTCTTCGATAAATGTCCTACAGAAAACTGTTATGCTATAAAAATAAAAGGGAAATAGTAAACAACAGCCAACAGAAACTGTTAGAAATTTGTAACAGAAAACACAGAGAGAGAAAATTGCCTAGTAAACTAGGACTTTGAAGATGTAAAATTGAAGAAAATGCACCAAGATTGATTGAAATTATTAGGTGCCAATTTTGGGGTACTACAAGAACATCATACACGCACCTACTAGAAGGCAGTAAATCACCTGGTTAGCATAGTTTCAATTATTTGTCAGATTTTGGTCTTTGCTAACCTCTAATGTTTTACTGAAGTGTTGTGTCTACAGCTAGGTACAAAATTCACACACACACCCCCAAACACCCCTTTAAATACTAATCATCAGCCACAAGTCAGCTAGATGAAACCCTTAACTCTCCCAACAAATATTAAATTCAATACAAGTTGACTTCAAAATAGCCTTACAAACATTTAATTCAACATGTCAGCCTGTAACAATAGCTACCAACAATAAATACACCAAGTCGGCCCAACAAATCACATAGAACTCCAGTCGGTAAACCAGAACTACCGAGCAATAGTGAAATAATTGAGCATGCCAGGCATCGCCGAGCACCAGTGTCGATCGAGCATCGCAGGCATCACCGAGTAACACTTTCACCGAGCGCCATAGATTACCGAGTTCCTTCAACGACCAAGCTTCCTTCAATGACCGAGACCGTCGGTCAAAGCTGCAACCGAGTAACATCGGCCAAACAACACACCTCCCATGTAGATTCACCAAGTACTCTAGAATGCCCCTGCATAAAAAACATACACTCCAACCATACACATGCAAGTATGGGGTTAGTAAAAATCATAAACATAAATAACATCATCATATGCAAATAACCATCATCATATAACTAACATGATATAAATCAGATGATTAAAGTATCATAGCACTGAATCATTAAATACAACTAAAGATCTATATACATAAAAAGTGGTCTAAAAGGGTTGACATCATAAACATAAATGGCAATAAAGGGGTGGGTATTACACCTAGTCTATTGACCCTATAATTTTGGCCTTTTTTAATTGAACTATGATGAGGGTGTTGAAAAATGAATAAATAATGGTCTTGTAAAGTTATACAAATGAGTGATTCAGTCCATATAGGATATAACTCGACATTTGGAGGGAAATTTTAAGATCCGTGATTGAGAATTCTAATCGATGCTTTGTAAAACATGGCTTATTAGCTCTCGTGTACAAATTACCAGTCCTTTTTGTTAGATGCTTTCCAAAACAACTATACCTCTATTTTGAATATGTTTTAGAACCCCAAAAAGGGTACTTGAATATGTGTTTTCTTTGTGATTATCTACTCTACCTTGGAAATTGTGCACTATTTTTTCATCTACAAGGGCTAGTAGAGAATAAGATATGTTGAGGGTGCATTTGGGGGTTTGGTGAAATCAAATATCTTGTGAGTCTTAGCTAGGCTTAAAAATGATGTTTTCACTTGGTCTAAGTTGTCTCAGGGGTTGGATGGGGTGTTTGGAACCTTATGCACTTGCGATTGTTTTATGGCTTTGTAGAAGCGTCAAATTGTTATGAAGGAACCTTGAACTTGTAAGGGTCAAAGGGGAACATTGGCTACTGACAGAACCAAGGAAAGTTCATCTTTGTCTAAATTATTGAAGAGTCAAGCATCTTGTCAAAAAGAGAGGAATGATTTCTTAATGTGGTTTCTTGATAGGGTTATGAGGGAGTCATGAACTCATTATTATGAATATGCCTACATGGTGTTGAATTATTTCTACCTCTACATCATTAATGGTGTCTATTGGCTCTATGTCAATAGTGTCTCTTCTACTTATTCCTTTGAAACTACTACTCAAATAAATCTACCACTCTTCTTTGGACATAGTCCTTAGACTTTAATTGCTACTTTTGTCTCTCAACCATATCTTGTCAACAAGTATGATGTAGAGGAGGGGTTACATCAACAAACTCATGTCACAATATGATCAAATAGAATAATAAGATTGATATGTAAAGGGATATATTTCTCCCAAATCACCTATCCAATATATGAAAACTCACCATGACTATAGGTGTACAACTTTTTAAGAGATTCAAGGCTTCAAAAATACTTTCTTTCACCATATATGGGGTTCTCAAACAATACCCCCTTATCACCCTTCACTTCTCTTCATAATGACCCTTAGGCTTCATAGGTTACAAACACCAATTTAATGGATTCATGGATTACCAAACTCAAATGTATTTACTAACACTTTAGACCCATTCAACACAACATCTACACACCCCACACCTCAAAAACTTTGATTGCTTTAATTGTCATACTTCTCACATAGACTTCCCTAATGGTTACTAGCCCTTCATTTCAACATAATGAGACACACCTCTTGCTACAGGGCATAACTCTACTAGAAAACCACATTTAAAGATATGTAGAATGACCAACAAACTCCTTGGGAGCACTTGACTCAAAACATGACTTTAGTTGTTCAACCTAGGCCTAATTAGGCCTTATTTGCAAGGCAGCCACAAGAATATCTAACTTTGAAACACCAATTTTCATTCCAAGGGTTAGTGTAGGTTTACAAAAACATGAATCCACAAGTTTATCATTAGAACCAATCAACATTTTCTTGTTTCGCATAGATCTTATCACTATACTGGCAAAAATGGACAAAAGTTACACAATCTGTCTGCCTCAAGCATCAACATTTAATTATAAAATCTAAAAATTGAAACCTACAACCATGGAAATCATAAACTACACTTTCCAAACCTTTGATTGACCCAAATTCAAGGGATTCCAATAGTTATAGTGAGATATATACATTTTTTTATGCTCATTGTTTACCCTAAGGAGGGTTTCAAGCAATTTTCTATCACTTTGTAATAAATTTCAAAATATACCATAAAAATGCATAAAAATTGATTCAAATTGAGATTTTGGTTCATTATTTTTCCCTCAACAAATGGATATAGATCATTAAAACATGAGTATGTAATTGATTGTTACAATCACAACCAAACCATAAACATGGATCAATCATCAATTTTTTATTGGATCTTCCTTCATAAAATAATTTCAAGTTTGACCACTACCTGTGATTCGACCATCACATTGTTTTTTAAAGAAATTCCAACAACCTACAACCAAAAACTAACTGACACTAACTATTCATCTTCCTAGTTTGTGCATTTTACCATAATGACAACTTTTACAAAGTTGTAATGTTGCTATGCAACTTTTGTATCTTATTCACAAAACTTTGTAGAAACTCCCTAAATGACTTCTAATCACCTAGTCATGTAAAATGAGGCAAAGTAATCCTTGGAATAAGTTTAAACATGAAAGATCCATCATTTGACCCTTTGTTACAATTTTTATAACAATAATGAAATATTTGTCCATATAGGCCTATGGAACAACATGTCACTACAATTGAGTTCAAATTGTTTCAAATGGTTCATAGGACCTTATTTCAACCTTATCATGACACCAAAGCTTGAAATGACTCACAATAGCCTTATGGAGGCATCAACTCGCTAGAGTCCTCTTGCACAAAAGTATGAAGATTAAGTAACCCTACATGTTTGATTTTTTTATTCTCACTGAAAAGAATCAAGACCCACTTAAAATAAAGAATGTGAGGAGAGAAGAGAGCCATTGAAGAACACAAAATTGTGAGGACTGTGAGCTCCTAGATTGGTACATTGTGAAAATGACTACCTTGGAGAACCAACAAGGTATTTATGCCTCTATACATAAGCTTATTGAATGGCTACTTTTGTTGATATATATAATAGAACTTGTGACTTCCTTTAGGCAGGTGAACAAAGTCTCAAGATTCTATGGAAGTGTGTATGTTTATTTTACAAACAACTTTCCAATCCTTAGGATGCATTAATGCTTACATTATAGTGAATGAAGATAACTTATGCATTGGTACATCCCATAGATGGGATAGCCATTTTGATTTATTCCCATGATAATTAAATTTTAGGATGAATTTTACCTTTATTTAGGATTCTATATAGCAATTTATGATTGACCACCTTTGTTGATACATGACAATACTGGATAAAAGAGCTTGTCACTTCCTTTAGGTAGGTGAGAAGAGTTTGAAGATTCTATGAAAGTGTGTATGTTTGGTAAATGACTACCCAACTTCTATGATGCACGAATGCTTACATTATCCTGTATAATTTATGAATTGGTACATCCTAGAGGCGAGATAGCCATTTCAATTTGTTCCTATTACAATTTAGTTTTAAAACAAATTATACCTTGATTTTAGATTCTATATAGAAATTTCTAACTTGCTTATTGAATAGCTATTGGTGTTGATATGATATACTATTGGCTAATATAGTTTGCGACATCCTTTAGGCTAAAAGAGCATGAAAGTGTGTATGTTTGTTTTCAAAATAACTATCCAGTCCTTAGGATGCACTAATAATTACATTATAAATTTATAATGTATAAATATAACTCGTGTATTGGTGCATCTTAAAAACTAAATTACTATGTCCATTTGTTTTTATCACAAATTCAGTTTTAGCATGAATTCTACCTTGATTTGAGATTTTATATAACAAGTTCTAACTCTAGATACATGGGGGTATTTGATTAATTATGTGTTTTTGTATTAAGTGTGGATTTTTTAGGGGGCAGTGGGGATATGAATGAAGATGGGGAAGACCTCATAATCAAACTGTATAGACTTCTTGGTGAAAGGCAACCTTAACATTCTTCAATTAATTGTGAATAATTGATTATGGTATTCAAGTTCCAACTGCATATATATGTGGGTATTCAATTAATTATGCTTGTTGGTGAAGGATTTTCATTTGTATGAGAAATTTTCATGGCCATCCTAAAGAGTTTAGATAAAACATGACTTTACATTGAGGTGAAATTATTGCAGGTGGTCACTTATTGCTAGAAGGATCCCAAGAAGAACTCAAGAGGTAATTGAAAAATATTGGAAGTTTACCAAAGAATGTTCTAAATAATGCAAGGCAAAAGTAGGACAAAGATCAGGCAAATGAAGTAAATATGATGTAATTCATTGACATGGCATCAAAAATAAAATTGAGATTCTAAGTCTTCTCCTGGAACTTCATTTATATAATGATGTAATTAATTTGGAACTTCATTTTTTATAATGTATTCACACCCAATTTGTTCTTTCTTCTCATTCTATTTAAAAGTGTTTGATTATGATAGAATATTGCAAACAACACGCATCTTGAACCTTTCCAAAAACATGAAACTTTGTTTACATGAAAAATACTTTCAAAATTTCCCTTTTATTTGGGTGCAAAAGTCCTTAATTATAATTAACAAACATAAAGAGAAATATTTCCAATTGGGTGGCAGTTCAAGGATCCTAACATTCAAAAAAATAAGGTGAAAACATATTGACTATTATTTTTTGTCCCATTCTTCCATTTTATTTTGTTGGTTGCCTATTGAGTTAATCAGTTGCAATAGAAAAAGGAGGAAACAAACATAATCTATTCTAAATCTAATAATAAGACAAACAACTATAGCTTCCATCAGTAAGAAAATGATTATTTTATAGAATTTTTTATAATAAAAATAATTATCTTTGATATCCCATCTTCATCACAAAAAAAATTACTATAAACTAGCTTTTAAATTCTTATTAAAAATATAAATTATACTTGAAGAACTCATTATTAAACTTATTATTACATCTAACATAGACTAATCAAGTCAAATAAAAAATGCAAAGATGTATATAATTTTCACTATTAAAGTGGACAAAGAACTAGATGAGAAAACCTAATTGCAATAATATGCCTTCCTTCCACTTTTTGTTTACAGTCATGCAATTGCAGTCACGATGTGTTGTCCCTGGAAAATGTTGCAAAATGACTTTTTCTTTGGTGTGCCTACTATTTTACTTTCCCCAACCTCGTGTTTTCTTCTATCGTCACTTATCCACTTTGCACAAAATTCCCTCCACTAAGTACAACTTAGATTTCTAAACAAAAAAATGGTTCCAATTTCCTAAAACCAATGTGAATTTCATTAAAAAAATCCCAATAAAAGAAGAAGATACATAGCAGCAAAAAAAGAAGAATCTTGCTATCAGGGTTAATCCAACATATTTTTTCTCACATGTTTTCTTCAACATGTTTGGTTTTATTGCCTCTTGTTTTTCGCATACCTGAACTATCCCACACCACAACAATAAATTCCATACTTTTTCTTTTCATGTTCTTCTTTTAGCTCCTCTCCTATTTATCCACAAGCTGCTATCTCAAAATGAAGCACACAGACTTCATTACGCGACATTAAGATTAGGGCTTTTACATATTATATCATTCATAATGCGAGATTAGGTCTTTTATCATTGATAACACAATAGGCTTTTTCCTTGTTTCCCACATTTTATTATTAACTGCACGGTTTACTCAAGAAATGTGGACAAACATGCATTTAAGTGTATCGATCTGTCCCAACACTAACATATTATTTTCCAACAGTTAAGTCTTCCTTTTTTTCGGCGCCCCAAAAATATTCTATTTTGATAGTCTATTTCCTCCATGTTGAAACTATTGTTTGTCTCTGTTAATCTCAGTTTGACCAAAAAATGAACCCATTGTCATGGGACCCACACCCCCATGGATGCCCATGCATGTTAAGGCATGCCTTTTGCACCTTTTTCCATGTATAATGTTGTTTTTTATCATTAAAAGATTATTTAGTTGATATTAATATAGTAAAATGTAACATTACATATAGTTACACCCAAAATCTACACTTCCTACCCAATAGTGCCAAAAAAATTGACCACTTGGTAACAAACACAATGACCATTTATAATCGATGGGTGGGTAAGCTATACAAAATTACCCTTTTACACCAAAACAAAGCATATTTATCTGATGTATCACAACAAAATTCATTGTTGCCTGTACCACCTACGCCCATCTACAGACTAGGACCCACAAACACATGACCAGACACATGCCCCTTCTTAGAGAATAAGACAGGATGACAACAAAGAGGGTGATGAACCACCCATCTCACCTGTGCCTCCACCACCTGATGAATCACCAACCTCTGAAGAAACACAACCCTGCTCCACATAAATAGGAGAAACCCCCACAACCTCATCCACCTTAGAATGGTCACCATAATCGCAAACACACAAACCACATCATTGGGCATAATTTCTATGAGGTGCACAACCAAAACTCTGAGCTCTCTCTCACCTTCCTATCCCACATTATCTTCCCCTTGCTCCATTTGCTCTTCTACGGTCGTGACCCTGACCAACTCTTCGCCTCTCCTGCCTTTTTCATTCCATCTCTTCCCAAGCACCCATCAAACATAACTGAAATAATTCAAAGTTCATCTAGCTCCAAGGAATTCCTACCACTATCTCAAGCTCCCAATTATATACAAAGTCCATTAATGGGGCCCATGTCCTCCTTGTATCTTGCCTCCTTGCCAATATGTCTCCCAAACATTGATGGAAAAGAAATGTGTGCATGTATGGGCGAAACCCTAGAAATCCCAACCAATCTCCTTGAGATGCAACAAAGCCTCGATCAGACATTGTGAAATTCAAGATTTTGTTGAGCCCCACTCTCCACTCGGGCCACATGCACACCTCTCAACAATGAACTTCACCTCTTCTTTGGAGCCACAATATAGATCCCGAGCACAAAAGAGTGAAGTAATGTCCAAGTTGGTCCTCCACTTGAAATTCAAAATTGCATATTCAACCCCTAGTAGAGCCTAGGTAATGTTGATGAAGAAAGGGTGATTTGAGGAAAATACATTTCTCAACCATTCCTATGTGAGAGGCCCCTTGAAGGCCATCTGCTGCTTCATGGCACCAAAAGCAAAAATTGCTTCCATTTCTTCCTTTCTCTCCCCACACTCTCTAACCCCAGCCATTTTTGCTTCCCACTCATAATATTTTTGGAAATGTAGAAAATATAATTTATATTGGGTACCACGTACCCTACATTGAATACACCCACATGAGAATATGCAAAGGCAACACAAGTAAATTTTGCTTGCGCCACCTTCCAATATATTTATTGCAACCCTATCCTTCTTCGTCCTTTGATGCCTCTGCCAACTCAAACTGTCCCATCACATCACTTCAATCGATTGCCATGATGTCACTGTCCTCCAATCGTTATGTTATTGCACTGTCACTTTCCAATTTGGACAATGAGCCAACAAGTGTATTTCCCCCTTGGTAGATATGTGAGATTTTGAAAATTTGAAAAAGACTTGGGGTTTTTTCCTTATGAATTCAACCACCTTCAGTAACTGCCATGCATATGATTTGCCAATCATAATGACATTTGCAGCTATCTCAGAATCACTCTCCATAGGGAAATTCTCGACATGAAGCCTTTGTGCCAACTCAACCCCCAACAAGGCCACCTATACTTCTACTTCATTATTGGTTCCTATTCCTAACATTTTCTTGTTAGTGGAAAGTTAATATTACCATTAGAATCCCTTACCACACATCCTGCACTCGATGATCCCGGGTTCCCTTAGTAGCTCCATCAAAATTCACTTTGATCCATACTTCATCTGACTCTTTCCATTGCACCTCTTCCCTGCACCCCTTTTGAAGATCAACCTTCATGCACCCATTAACAGGTGTACAATGCCATTTTTTGCGTTAGGATAGACAACTCCATACATGTGATATACTATGGATAATGTACCATTGACAATTTAGATATTAGTTGATATAACTAATATTAGATGGTTGATACAACATAATAATATTACACTCAAGCTTTCAAGGCATTGAGGACAATGGTTTGGCTTATAATATTGAAATTATTTTCCATAAATAATCAAGGTTTTGGTGTTGTATAAAGGGCAAAAACAAAAGATAGTAATTGTGAGCCTATAACTATTGGGTTTTAATGTTCAATGTATATCAAAGGTGAAGCTTAAATAGTCAAGGATGGTTTATGGGAATACACATATATAGCAATAGTATTTACTAATGTAGGTCATCAAAGAAGAGAAAACCTATGTAAAACAATATATATGTTGGGAAAAAAGAAACTTGTGGAGATGAGAAGGTCACAAAATACATTTCAAAATGCAAACCCTTGTTCACTTGTAACACTAAACAATTATTGATCACATAAGATCAACGATAAGTGAAACTTTGTAATATATTAAGAGGGATGAGAATATATATGATTGGGCGGAAGGGGAATAACACAATTGGCAAAGGAGAATAACACAATTGAATGAATGAGCCCATAATGCATGCAAAACCTTCATCAAATTGAATAAAAACGAGGTTAGTAATGCAATTAAACACATGTAGTTTAATAATTGCACACATAGCAAAGACTTTAGTAAATATTTAAGTAAATCCAACAAGTTAGGACTTGCAATTATAAGTATTTAAGTGAAGGGAGGTCATTAGGGCCTACACATACTGTTATCCTTACTTTGATTTTAAGATTAAATCTAAATGAAAATTTGAAGAATATATTTTATTGTAGCATTAAAATTGAAATAAAAAACAAATATATAATGAAAAAAGCAAGTGAATTTAAAGCAGTTTGTTTTAATTTTTATTTTAGTATTGAAATTTTAACTCACTTCAATATGCAATATAAGTACCTACATTGCTATTGAACCAAGTTACCATGCCATAAAGATATTAAGAAACTCAAATTAAATATTGTAACCTTGGTGTTAAATAAAACATAAGGATTTGCCCTAGTATTGAACAAAAAAAATGAGTTTCCCAAGAGAAACATTTAGGGTTTTGTGGCTAAATTCAAAGGTAGAACTAACTGCCAACAGAACAATACTGGGGTTTTCAAAAGGCAGACGAGAAGGAATGCTCTAGGGTTTTGGAAGGCAGAGAGAGAGAGAGAGAGAGGAGATCGATCCAGTCATGGCCGCAGTGGAGTCGGTGCAGTGCTTTGGGCGGAAGAAGACGGCGGTGGCGGTGACACATTGCAAGCGCGGGCGAGGATTGATAAAGATTAATGGATGTCCGATAGAGCTGGTGGAGCCAGAGATCCTGCGCTATAAGGCGTTCGAGCCCATCCTGCTTCTGGGCCGCCAGCGCTTCAGCGGTGTCGATATGCGCATCCGAGTGAAGGGCGGCGGTCACACCTCGCAGATCTATGCCATCCGCCAGAGCGTGGCGAAGGCCCTCGTTGCCTTCTATCAGAAGTACGTAGACGAGCAGGCTAAGAAGGAGATCAAGGACATCCTCGGACGCTACGATCGCACGCTGCTCGTCGCCGATCCCCGCCGCTGCGAGCCCAAGAAGTTCGGTGGTCGCGGTGCCCGTGCCCGTTTCCAGAAATCGTACCGTTAAACTCCGCGTGGTTTTTTAATTTCACCTTCCCGGTTTTGAAAAAAAGATATGTATTTTGTTATTTGATAGTTTTTGTAGACGTATTGGACCTGGGGACTTGATATTTCAAGGGAACCCAATATTGAGTAGGATGCCGTGCTTTGTTTTGCTATTGAAAACTTTTAAATGTTCTGAATTTTTTAGATAAGGTATCTATTTTCTTGAAAAAAGAGGAATTTGTTGCTCTAAATTAATCAATCCACTCTAGGTTACTTGTGGCATGCATGCAATTGTGGAGCAAATGTTTACAGATATTATTTCTTTAGTTCTCTAGATAAGCAAGAATATTATCGTCGCCGTGTAGAAAAATATTTTTTTTTCTGTCCCTTTCTTTCTTATGTAAGTATAATATGATCATCAAAGCTGAGAAGGGAAGTCTTGGCATAAATATGCTCATTGGAGCCCTTTGTGCTCGATTTATCTTTTCAGTTGTAAACTACATTATAGGGTTAGCTTTTGTTTCTAGAATTCTTTCAATGTTTTTATAGCATGTTGTTGTAGGAATAATTCATGTTTTCAATAGAAAGGTTGTGAGTTTTATCTTTCTTCTGTGCTGCTTATAGATTGTCATTGGTATTAGTATGATTATGCTTACTTTGATTACATTGACCATTAATTATGCATCAAATGAGAAAGTCTCCATACTGGTGCATCACCATTTTAGATGTTTTGTACTAGAGATTTTTTATTCCTTACGCCCTAATCCAAAGTAAGCTCTAACTTGCCTTTCGCTCCTGGAGTTCGTCATATATTTGATTCCCCCTCTTCAAGACTTGCCATTATCGAAGTCTTCACACAGCATAGGTACTGAACACATTTGAAGTACAAACAAAGGGGTTTTACTTTGACAATAAGTATCAACACTTAACTAAACATAGAATGCAAACAATTTTTCCAATTTCAATGAATAGATAATTAAGGTTTTATACTCAATTTGTTGGCAAATACATCAATGCACCACCTTGTATTATTGTAGTTGAGTCCACCAATGCAGTTGTAATTATTTTGGAACAAGGGGACTTTAGAAGTGAAGCAACTAATTACAAATGTAATAGAGGAGAAACTAACCTTGATCAAAATTGGGTTGTCAAGTGAGGAAAAGTATCAGTTCGTCCCTTAAACATAGTCATAGAATGCAAGTCATGTTTTTCAATGAGAATGAAGAGATGTTAAGGTTTTACACTCACTTTGTAGGCAAATACATCAATACAATGCCTAGAATTAATGTAGTTGAGTATACCAATGCAATTGTATTGGTTTGGAAGAAGGGGACTTTAGAAGTGAATCATGCAACTACAAATCTAAGAGGGGAGAATTCAAAACTAGATCAAATTTGGGATGTCAAGCAAGTATACGTTTCAAAATATCACCTAAACATAATCATAGATCCCAATCCATGTTTTTCTGATAAGAATGAATAGATAATTAATATGTTGTACTCACGTAGCAGGTAAATTCATCAACGCAATGCCAATACAAAGGGGTTGTGACATAAGTATCAACACTTTACCTAAACATAGTCATAGAATCCCATCCATGTTCTTTGATTAGAATGAAGAGATAATTAAGGTTTTATGCTCACTTTGTAGACAAATACATTAATGCAATGTCTAGAATTAATGTAGTCGATGACCAATGCAATTGCATTGATTTTGGAAAAAGGGGACATTAGAAGTGAAGCAACTAACTACAAATGCAAAAGAGGAGAAACATAACCTAGATCAAAATTGGGATGTCAAGTGGGGAAAAGGTTCAACACTTTGCTTAAACATAGTTATAGAATCCAACCTATATTTTTAAATGACAGTGAAGAGATATTAAGTTTTAATACTCACTTTGCTGGCAAATACATCAATATGATGCCTAGAATCAATCGCATTGATATACAATTGCATTTATTTTGGAAGAAGGGGAATTTAGAATTGATGCAAGTAATTACAAATGTAAGAGAGGAGAAATCTAACCTAGATCAGAATTAGGATGTCAAGCGAGGATAAGTATCGACACTTTACCTAAACATAATCATAAACTAACCTATGTGTTTCAATAAGAATGGAGAGATAATTAATGTTTTATACTTACTTTCCAGACAAATGCATCAATACAGTGCCTAGTTTTGATGTAATTGAGTCCACTAATTAAATTGTATAGATTTTGGAACAAGGGGACTTTAGAAGTGAACCAAGCAACTACAAATATAAGAGGGGAGGAATTTAACCTGCATCAAAATTGGGATGTTAACCGTGCATAAGTAGATGAGGAAGCAACTGTTTGAAAAACAATAGAGGAGCACAGAGAGGCTTCTGAAAATTGGTACAATACAATTAGAGGACTCAATAATGTGAATGTTTATGAAAGACCATTTTCATGAAGACTAGTAGTGGATAACTTCCCATCATCCATTGCCTTTTCATAAGTGTCCATGTAAATTTTAAGTACTCCACATTGAGGAGGATGCTTTAAAGACCTCCACAATATAACATGGAACGTGCTGTTCTTGCAAGCCAAACATGTTCAATTTTTGATAGTTTTGTGGTATTAAGTGGAAATGAGAATCTCTCTTGAAGATTCAAGGAGGTTGACAACAACAGAGATACATTCAAATGGAT
This sequence comes from Chamaecyparis obtusa, assembly GCA_027943335.1. Lineage (NCBI taxonomy): Eukaryota > Viridiplantae > Streptophyta > Pinopsida > Cupressales > Cupressaceae > Chamaecyparis > Chamaecyparis obtusa. The sequence continues at coordinate 303,523 of BSBK01011129.1, read as the reverse complement.
TTTTGGCTTCTTATTGTAATATACAAATCCTGTAGTCCATCAATGTAGCTATGGATAATATTACACAATGTCTATAATATACACATTAAAAATATTTTTTTAATGTGTAATAAAATGTAATAAAGTTTGAACAAGTAAAGGTAGAGGTTAGAAGATTAAGTGAAATGATATGTTAGGAATGTGAGTATTTTTATAGTACGACGACAAAGAGAAGGTAAAATACTAAAAGGTTGTTTGTTCTTAAAAGAATTACGTACCAAACCAGAAGCTTTTGATATTTTTTAATATAATTACCAGTCTAAGCAAGGAATGTTTCTGTAATGTTTTGCCTCATACTCTCAATGGGTAAAACATTGCTTATCTCAAATCTTACCTTTCCTTCAATTTGGATTTGTATTACTGGTATTATACTATTGTTTTACATATGATTGCCAAGAAATATCTCTAAAACTGTTCACTGTTCTGTGCAAATAAACAGCAGAACTGTTTATACTAAAAGATTTAAATATGGTTTTTTAAGTTCTGCCTATGAATGACTAACAAAAATCTAAGTTACCAGTTCGGGTTTGGGGACGGGTTCAGTTATGAGAATCCGGTTTGTGGATCTATGATTTTTTTTTCCGATTATGATTCGTAAGGGTTTGTGTGTGTGTGCATATATATATATATATATATATATATATATATATATACAAAAAAATAAGAGAAATATACATAATTATAAAACTAAATCATTTCATAGTATGAATCTATGATGCTTGATCATTGATATGGGTCCGTTTTAGTGTTAGAAAGAAAAAAAACAATAAAAAAATGTGTTTTTAATGTTTTTTGGGCCACAGGCCTGATCGTGGACCTTGCCTGGATCCAGCATGGACCGATCCTTGAATTCAAATCCGGTTCAGACCCGGACCCGGTTCGAGGGGCCAGGGTCCGAATCTGGTAACTAGGACAAAAATCTAAAACATTTCACCTCTTCACTGCGTGGTGAAAGGTGAATTAAAAATCAATAGACATTTAATCAAGGAAGAAGTGACACATAAACATAGATCGAATCATGTCTAAATTCCTGTCCACTTTGTGGTGAAGGGTGAATTAAAAATTAACAGACATTTAATCATATGATGAAGTCACACATAAACATAGATGGGATCATGTCTGAATTCTCTGCCAATGTTGTATGGGCCAGTGATTCTTCATCTAAAACAGTTGGAAAAATCAGAACTGACATACTGCTTGCATTTCCATAGAAAGTGCAGCTTACTTTTCAAAGTCAAACTCATTACAACTTAATAGCAAGTGGAACATTGCTTTATCCTTGGTAAGAGAAGCAGAAGATATGCATCTACTGGGTCAGAAAGGAATGCTAAACCCAATATAATTTCTTCTTTTGACAGTTTGTCAAGTGGATCTTCTCTAATACAGAGGTCAATCAATATAATAACTTGCTCTGGATGCTGCCAATCTCTTTATCATCAAGTATAAGGGAGAAAACTTCTGTCTGGGAAAGATAAAAGATAAAGTAATGTATGAAAGGAGAATATATATCACTTAGTCTGTCTGTAGGATATGACCAGGGTGCCTAGTGATATCTATTTTTGTGCGATGCTGTAGCTTGTAATCAAATTGGGAAGTGAATCTGCACACCAATAATGCGTCTGCAAGAGGATGCAAAAATACAATGGCATCTGCTACACAGGAAATTGACTCATAAAAGGTCAAAGAAGTATACTTTAAAAGCGCTAGTAGATTGAGTTAGAACATCAAACTGAGGTTAAGAAAGCTCATATGCTCTTTGACTTTTCTCATAAGAATTATCTTTAATTCTTATGAAATATGAACATAAATGAGATATTTCTGGAGCAGATGCTTCAGTCAGATTAAACTAGCAGATGATTTTTTGGAGAAAACATATTAGGATATCTACACGTCAAAAAGCTGCTCTTGTTTTTGTACCCATTTATCCAAAGTGTTGAATAAACCCTCAAATCAGCACAAAAGACTGATACATTGGTCTATTGGCATAGACCATGTATTTGTAAGCTAATTTTTTTCCCTATATTCTGTCTGCTGTGGGTATAATCTAGATACTGATTATTTACCTGTGTTTTAACATGATTTGTTCATACTTATTCTCAGCAATGAAGCATTTATTGGAATTGTTAGAATAAAAGAACAACTGCTGCACTAATTCCTTGTTCTGGGTTCCATTGAAGTTCTGCACCTGATTCCCAGCTGAATCTTCAAAGGCACTACGCATGGAACCAATACTTAATTTATCATAGGCAATCTCCAGCCTAACCATCAACCCGAGATTATTTTCAATAACATCTTCATAAAATTCTTTATCTTCTTTCAATTCTGCTGCGGATTACTTTTCATACTTGTCAACTAAGTTTTCCCTTAGTCTGTGCTCATATGTGCATGATCCTGGATATTTAATGGTGCAGCTTGCATTAGTTTGGACGAAGTGTTGATTTGAAGATTGTCTTTGCATGTGACAAGATCACCCTAATATGACAGTAACTTTGAGATCCAAATCTCTGGCCTAAATGCCAAACTGAGTATGCTCATATATAATAACATTAATTTAAACACTGTTTATATAATAGTTGAAATATGTGTCATCTAACTAATCCCAGCTTTTGAGGGCAAAGAACATTCAATGTTTTTGAAGTAACAGAGTCATTTAAAAAATATTGCTGCAATCCCGTGTTTAGCTAAAAGAGCATTATACTGGATAACTGGAGAAATGCCAATTTGTTACAGCACTATAGATCAATTTCAGCTTCCTACATTAATTCTAGTTGCCTTGACGGTTTTTGAAATAACCTTCTCCTCATTATGACTGGGACCTATGAAATGAAAGTTTAGATCTGATGGTATGTCCACATCAGTAATTATGTAATAGTTTTGTATTCTGGAATTTACCATAGTATCAACCATATCAGGTTTAGAAAATGTATTTGCGTTATACAATTAAAACATAAAACCATTGCTAATCTCATGGGTAGAATCAGTATTGGTGGGAACCATACCATCTGTGTTATCTGTTATTTACTACTTTAAATTTACGTAATTAGTAATATCATTAACATCTACTGGTCTCAAGGGATAGGAAAGGGAAATGAGCTCGTAAAGGACTTCTATAATCTTGTCACACTAGTCCTATTAAGAATGCATCTCCTATGTTGTCATCATTAGATGTCTAAAGAAGGCATAGAAATAGAAAACCGAGCATATAATCTTAACAAAGATTATGAGTGGAAGCTCAATTGGTCCTGCTGACCTTTGAAAATGTTAGCTTTAAGCCATAATCTAAACATATTAGGCTAATTTATAGATTAATTACTCATTAGTTAGTTAAAATAATGGACTTTTGTAAGTTAGCTATATAATTTCTTAATTAATGGATTTAATAATCAATTAATTTATTACTAAATGCAGTGTTCATGGGATCTAGCTTAATTGGGTAAAGCTTTGGGTTCTCAATGTGGAGGGCCAATTTCAAATCTCGGTAGGGGCATTCAATGTGGAACTCTAAGTTGGGACTTTGTTTTCCCATAGTTGGTTTCTAATATGGATGTGCCTTCTAATAAAATGAATTTCTAGGTAATGACACCTGGTCTTTCATAGGTTTTTTTTCTAGTGTGTTTGCTTGTAACTAGCACTTACACAAACTTGTATTGGTTTCATGTTGATGCTCATATGAGCAGAATATTGTAGACAATCTTGCAATATGAAAGAAAGAATGTTAACCCAGTCACCTACTACCTTTTATTAATCATTTCTTTCTTTTGCTCAAGCATTGGCTTCAAATTTATCTTTGATGGTCTTCTACAGAACCCAAAACATCATACAATAAAAAAGTTACACAATTGATTGCACAAGATTCTTACTCAGCTAGACACTGAGTGATCACTCAAAGACAAAAGATTAATAATGTTATAAGAGACGTGAGTCGAGGTACTCAGATATCTTGCAGTAACCCACCTTGAGTGACCAAATCATAATCTTATCATTTAACGTTGAGCATGCCACGCCGAGTGGTAGAATGTTAATTGCTTGGCAGATTAACACCTTGGATGGTCCCTGAAAGTTTTATATGAATCTTTAAAACTAATCAACCACTGGTTATCATTAGGTTTGAATATAAGTTTACGTCTTTAATCAATACACTGGTCATTTTAGAATTCAAAATTAGTTGTAAGCAATAGGGGAAATCACAGAAGAACAGTTCGTTTAGGGTTGTAAATTTTATGGTGCAGTGTTAGAGTCAAGAGCCAGAGGTGGAACGTAAAGCTTGGGAAGCAGAGGTATATGGAAACAAAGGAATAAGAAAAAATGCAAGGTAGAGTAAGGAATTGACAGAAAATTGGACACATTTCAATAGGGTAACAGGGAAAGCAGTAAAACCTTGGAAGGGCTTGCTGTGAACGAAGTGAAGTTGAAATTTTTAGCAGAAAAGATTAAAATCAGAGCCTACAAAGCTCATCTCTATGTGATGTCAATTTAGTCTATACAACCTACTACCACACTTACTGAAGTTACTGTTGAACTTTGAGTTTCCCTTGGAGAAGGTGTTAAATGGCACATCAAAAGACCTTGCAGGAAACCACCACATATCTAAACCAACCCAAATGAAAGTCAAAGGACTGAAATAACACCAGATCAAATTTCCATAGGACAATACTCCCATCAGTGCATTTATTACTCCCCTACCATCTTGAGCTTTTTACAAAATGTGAGTTTTCATAAATTTCTTGAAGTCAAAAGATCATATTTAGTTAGCATTTCATCAAAAATCTATTCTTTAAAAGCAAATCGATAAATTTGCAGTCATGGGAAGATGTTTTGAGCGATAAGTTAGCGAAGTAGCACTTGCAGACACAACCGGAAGAGTAATATCAACACTCAGCATATGATCTCTTGACATGATTGAAAGGTTTGAACCTGATAGGCTTGAAATTTGGGTATGCATGTGTATGAGATATGGACAGAAATTGGTCTATATGATCACTAGGCCCAATTTGAGGCCAAACAGGCTAGTGACGCATTATCAGAGGGTTAATGATGTGCATTCTCTGTATGGTTGGCGAGGACTGCAGGAGGATAAAAGAAAAGAGGCCATCTCCAGAAGCACAAGCTGATAGTGAAAGGGGAAGTTGGTTCATATAATTCCCTAAGTTTTACTACATCTGAATAGAGGGATTCTCAAGTAGATATTGCAAGCTACATAGAAATCTAATGAACATGATGATCTTGTTGGATATAAATTGGTATATGATCACTATCAAGCCATGACACATTGTAGGAGGGTTGATGTCTTGCATTCTCCTTATGGTTGGGGAGGACAATGGAAGGAGAAAAAGAAAGAGAGCATCTCCAGAAGCACAAGCTGTTGTTAATGAAAGGGGAAGTTCCTTCATACAATTCCCCAGTATTACTACATCAGAAAGGAGGGATTCTCAAGTAGACTTTTCAAGCTACTGAGATATTTTCTTGACAATTTCTAGACATATAATTGAGTCTCATTGTTTGCTTGAAGAAAAAAATTGAATAGGTGCCTAGTTTCTGATGGTATGGATGTAGCAATGTGAGTTATGCTAAGGCCATCTGAAACCAAACTGTAAAAGTACATAGTTTTTGATGGTATGAATTTAATGATGCAAGTTATGCAACAACGTGAGTTATGCTAATGTATTTGAAACCAAGCTGTAATAATGTAACTTGGAGTTGTTTGACAAGGTCAAAAAGAGTTATGATCCTACATAAAGTTATGTTAGAAGTAAAAGAAAATGAAGTAATGTTGAATACAAGTTATTCATTGAAAGAAATAACTAAAGAGGGATATAGATAGAACCATTGGATGGTTAGTGTCAAGGATATAGATAGAACCATTGGATGGTTGATGTCAGGGATACAGATAGAACCACTGGATGGTTAGTGTCATGTATGATGATGCTTGAGCAAGAAGGGGCTAATACCATTTACCATACAAATAAGAAAGTAAAAAGGTAAAATAGGGATGGCCTAACCTAGACTGTAATGATTTCCTTTGGAAAAAGAGGAAGACTCGAGATAACCATGTAGAACAACATGAAAAAGGAAACCTTCCTATTAATACTCTAATACTAGGATCCAACATTCCTAGTGTTAATCAAGCAATGTGTGCATCAACACCCCTCTTCCGATGGCCCAAGTAAATGGTTGAAGAGTGTAGAGATATAATGGAAACTCCTAGGCTTAAAGGAGAAGACCTAAGGTATGAGGTTTTAGCCATTGTTGATAGGATAATGAATTAATATAATAACATAGATATCTAGAAGGCGATCAACTTGTCCTTACAAACTATTAAGGAAAATTTTGCCGATGCCTTAGAGTATCCTATGAGGGGGTTATTTTCATTGAAATTATGCAAAAGACAATAGCAATCAAGGAATGTAATAGGGACACTACAAAAAGAAATGCTGAGGAAGTCTTATGATGGATGATTATGGTACATATAAGTATTGATAAAATGTTTGCTAGGATCTCAACAAAGATGGGCTTTACAAGGTATTAATAGCCTTATTGACTATAGAAGAAATGAATCTTCCTTGGAGAAGGAAGTCACAATTGGGAATGATTGATGAGTTAGAGTAATTTTTGACTATTACTTAGCTTTGCAAACCTTATTGCGTCAAATGAGTTTGTTGAATTTTGGGATACTATCTGTTCCTTGTCATGCCAACAATGTATTTGATATACATTCAAAGATCTTGATTCCAACAAAATATGTTGTTAGATATCAATTTGTTTTAGATACAAATCTGTAACCGAGTATGTGTTAGTTCAAGTATAAGAATGTTGATTTTTCAAGAATGATTTCAAATGCCAACACATTAAAATGTTGATGCAAAAGAAATATGTTTCCCTTCCGTTTTTGAATTTTGACCATTCAAATCTTTTTGATGATTTTTCAGCAATTGATATCATAACAAACTATTGGTACCTTGTGTTTATAAAAGGGCCATAGATATTTCTTTTGGGATATTGGAATTTGTTTTTGATTAAAATCAGCAGCCTAACAAGGGGGCTAACCCTTACACAACCACAACCCAAAGGCATTAAAGAGAACAACACAAAAATAGGGATGTTGGCTTTTACAAGTAGAGGCCATCGACAACTTATTAACAACCCACAAACAAAGCTGCTGTAAAAAACAAAATACAACAAATAAAGAACACACTAGCATCAAGGCTAGTAGCCCTTCTCAAGAGTAGGAGGGCAACTTAGTTGCCAAATGTGGATAAGAATGTGAGTTTGAGGAGCTATTCTTCTAGCGTCGTTAGACAATTGTCTAGGCGATGTTGTCCGGGAGCAGCTAATGATACTTGATTTAGACAACTGTCGACACAATGGTTGGGGTGTCGAGTTAGTTGTACATTGACAATTGAAGCTTGGAGCAAAGTAGGATTAGAAGGCAAATAAAGGTCCACATGTCCCAGAGGGGGTTGCACTAGTAGGAGCTGGAGTGATATGCTCATGGCTTATAGTGCAGGTGTCACCTAGATTTGCAAGAGGAGCATCACCTAGATTTGTAGCAAGTGCTCCATCCTCATCATCAACCTATGAGGAGTCATCATAGGTAGAGTTAGAGAGAGAATTATACGATCAAATGATCACCATTTGCATCCTTCCATTGAGCAGCAACACCTTTGCAACACAAAAGAGAATAATATGTAGCTAGATGGCCAATAGAGAAGCGTCACCGACACCAAAAGGGGAGGTTCTCATAATCCAACGATTGAGTACGAGACCTGTCCCCAACCATAAGCATCACATTCCCCCGAAGTGGTGTGGAGATATCCATGTCAACCAAAATGTGAGCGAAAGTAGAGCAACACAACAAAGTTGTAGCCTCATCCACCTTCAAGAAGTGGCCAATAGAGTTTTCGTTGCCTCAAAGGAAGAAATCTTCCAAAAATGGAGTGGAAGACTGGGGAGACAAACCTACGTAGGGTGCACATTGAGCGGTTCGGTAAGAGGGTTGAAGGAGACTATTTAGGGTTTCGATGAAAGAGAGTGGTTCCCTCAAACACACAACTTGCTCATCACCGAATCACGATCTTTAGAGGAAGAAAACACAACAATAAAAACCCCTTTGCACAAGGGAAAAGTTCAATGTTACTAGAGATCGGAAATTGTTGATTACTCCTGGAAACTTGGATAAAACAATTGTTTTGATTACGTAAAATCAAGTTTTGAAAGGACCTGAAACCTTATACAAGAGCATAAAAAGATATGGCAATAAAAGACCAATACAACTGTGGTGCCCCACCAAACAAACCAAAGGAACAAACTAGAGTTCCTACCAAATGGACAAAAGCCCAAACTGGATACAACAAAGGGCGATCAAGATTTACATTTTTGCCCATCCTTATGTGAACATAAGTTCATATCAAAAGGAGTGGAAGGTTTAAATTTTTTTCCTTTCACTGTTGTCCATCCATCCTCCACCTTATCAGCAGCCTTCTGCCAAGCCAAAGAAGAGCTAGACAAGCCCACTAAAGAGCAGGTCACCAAAGAGCTCGCAACTCCAGCACTCGACCACAGCTGGACCAAAGACAACATCTCCCACATCGGAACCAGAGACACCATCGGGGGCAGCAAAACCAGCAGCGTCCACAAACAAGACCGTTGAACCAAAGACAACACCAACGGTCTGGACAAGGGCAGCAGTAGCAGCACCAGAAGGGACAACATAAATATCTTGAGCCAGAGCCACATCAGAGCCAACACCAGCAACATCAAAGACAGCTTCAAAAGCAATTGAAGCATCAACATAAGTGCCAGCCAAAGCATGATCATTCTGAATAGGGCTCGAGATTGAGCCCCCTTCCTTAGAAGCTTTTCAAACCGTATAATGATGGTCAAAGGCCCCCAACCACCAAGAGTGCAATTTCTTTGATTTAATCTTATTTCTTTGGATAAAACAATTGTTAACCTTTGTTTACTTCATGGTTTCATCTCATAGTTGCTTGTGTATTATTGTGAGTTTTGTGAATTCAAGGCAAAAGTGTTGGTCATTCCAAATTGTAATTTTTTGGTGATTGTAAAGCATCAATAATCAAGTTATCTTATATGATTTTTTTAAAAATCTTTCAAATAACCACTAAACTTGAGAAATGTAAAATCCTATGAGTTTTGGAGATCATTTTGAAAATCTTTAGATAGAATTGTAGGAGCTAAATAAAGTTGTGCTTAATCTTTGCAAATCTTAAAATTACAATTACTCTTGTTCACGAACTCATTAAACACTTATAATAAAAAAAATCTTTAATTAACGTTATCCCTAATTGTAATTAAAAAACAAAAAACTTTGAATTTAGTGAATAAAGGTGATACTTGATATGTATAGTGAGCTATTTTGTGAGTCCATTTCAATGTAAGCCTTGACAAGCATATAAGTGCCTTTGTGAAATTTGGCTACAACAAACAGTGAGTGAAAATTAGTGTGTTTTGAACCAAAGTGTTTGTATTGTCATTTTTTTTTTGAGTTTAAAGCTTTCAAGAGGAGATTTTGTTTGTAGATTTTTTTCATGTTGTGTGTGTATGCAAATCACATCAATAAATAGTAAGCGGCATTATGAGGGCCTAAAGGTGTTAAAATTATCTTCAGAACATGGAGTTTTGAAGTATAAACACAAGGTTTAGATCTAACAATTCTAGAGAAGTATATATTGAATTGAGAGATTCTAGGAGAGGTTGAAGGTCCAAAACAAATAAAATTGGACCATCCCTAGAAATCAAAGATCCAATTTCTTCCCATAATCTCCCATGGTATTCTTTAACATAGGATCTCCTATTCATATAGGAGGTTACTATTAGTTCACTAATAATGTTGAAAATCACTTATGAATTTTGATGGACACTTGCTTCTATGCATGAATTCAGCATGGAGATTTCACTTGTCAGCGTTTCTCGTACACCTTAGGGAAGGAAGCGTACAAATGGTTTATCAATTTTCCACATAATTCCATTACTAGTTGGGACCAAATGTAGGCTACATTTTCAATGCATTTCCAAATTCTAGTTGATGGAGTGACTTTATTATAAGTTCATCAAAATTTAAAGAGGTGAAGGTGAATAGGGGAGGACCACTAGTAGTCAAGTGTGTTCTAATAGCTATGCACTCCTTGTGCACCCAACTCCTCAATTACTAATTTTATAGGAGCCAAAAAAATGATAAGTAAATGTCTATTAATAAGTTTCACATGTACCAATAGTCGATCATTTTTTAGCTTTTTTGGTGCATAATTGACCTATTTGTGCACCACTACTAGGACATTTATTTGTAAGTACTAGCAATTTTGAGTGCATGATTATTAGGGCATCTTTAAGTAAGTATCAGTCGACACTTTGAAATGACCATTTTGACCCTTCGATGCTTGACAAATTCTATAAAGAGCTTTGTTAATACCTGAAAGCTAAAATATATTTTCTAAGTAGCTAAGTCACATACGGAGACAACCAAAAAAATGTTAAATACATGAATTTAACTACAATGACTACTAATTCACTTCCCCTATACCATGATATTTAACTATTGATTCTAGAAAGGTTATTTAAGGCCAAGAGATGCTTATGATATTAATAAAGCCATTGTTTTGTTAGTATATTGTGTTGCTTTAAATCCTTCTTTCAATCCTTTTGAGAAAAAGGAGAGTGCTTGTAGTTGCAAATTTACTTGAGGCATATGCAAAAGCCATAGTTGTTAGCAAAGAAATGGGACATGTAGCCTTTGGTCGGTCCCATTCTGAATGTTCAAAATTTTGTTATGTTGAACCAAAAGCAAAAAAACAATGGATCTTTGGTGAATCATACTCCTTAATTCAATCTAGGACCATGATTTTCTCAAAACTAGGAAATAGTCAATCCTTATTTCTCCACCTAGGACCTGCAATGACAGAGGTACATCAGAATGGTAACTCTTTATTTCTTCAAGCACACCATAATTTGATCGCTAAAGCTCAAGAAGAGAAATGAGACATTAAAGAGATAACTACACAATTAAAGATGCCACTTAGTTGAGAAATTAGAACTTGTGCTCATAGAACAATCAGAATCAACAAATAGGAGTCTGAATACTCTGAGAAATACTAAGAATATGGAATACAAGACCAAAGAATGGAGGAGTCGTATCTCCATTAGACAATTACGATCAATATGAGAATGGACTATCATCCAAGATGAACCTAACAAAAGTTGCCTTGAATAATTGGTTTATAATCCATAACATCGATGCTCGCATCGAACTAGATTGTAGACAATTTAAGATAGCTTCTAATATATTTTAGAATGAGGTCTTAAATGTAGAAAATTCTAAGGTTAATACTTCACAAGGCATAAAACTAGAGCTTGTGGGATATGAGTTGGTCAATGATGTTGGGAAACTATGTGTTTTCCCCTACAAATGAGAAAAATGAACTAGAACATGCGATAGATGAAGTCCATGCTTACCAATAGTATCAAAAGCGACACGACTATATTTGAGAAGAATCATCCAAAATGAAGCTTGACTACTTCACTACCATCAAATAACTTCAACACTTGTAATTTGCTAGACCACTACCACCAAATAGCTTTAGCACTCGATTTGCAATCTAGCAACAATCGTAAGCCACAAAAGGTAGTTCTTTAACATTCTACTAGGTTTTCATCCAACAACACAAGAAGGTAATAAACTTGAAACTTTGAATTAGATTAGCTAGCAAGTTATATTGAAAGCCTTCCTCAAAATATTTAAAAGAGCCTTTAGCAAAAGTGAACCCCTTAAAGATACATTTACTAAAGATTATAGTTTGAAACCTAAAGAGAAGACTCCAATACAAATGTCATACACTCAGTTAGTATTATGTAAAGAAGAGATGGAGTCTCTACCCTTTTTGATGACCATAATATTTGGGAAGAGTTTACACAATTTCTTAGTAGATTAAATTCATTAATAAATGACATGCCTTTGTTTGTGTGCTAAACATTAGGATTGTCTCATGCTAAGGCTCCCAAGGTCACCCATTTAGAAAAAAAATGATGTGATTGACTTGTCTCATATGTGGCTTCTATGGAGAGGTATTCCTAATCAGATTATGATTGATAGAGAACCATAGATGAAACAATTGATCACAAAGTATAACCACTATTGAAGTCCTTTACAGTGAAAAGGAACGAGGAGTCTTTGGACATAGCCCATGGAGAGCAATCAAGATAGAAAATACTTATGTCAGATGAATTACAATTATGATATTAGGATAACTCCTAGTTTAGATGTACTTATTGAATCATATTATGGTTCTTCCATATATGTTTGAGTTGATATTTTGATATTCATCTTTGCTGGAGGGGCTTGTTCATCTTGAAGCTTTGTGAGGATGAAATATTTTATAAGCAACTTCTTCGTTGTTGGTGAGAGATCCAATTCAGAGGATTTTGGTGGTTCCAATCAGAAATCACATTGGAGCTTAATGGTCATTTGACTTCTTCTCCTCTTTTTCCTCCCCCTTCTCCTGATCTTCTCAAGTGCACTTGTAGGACTCCTATTGAGGATGTACACTAGTGTAGCAACTGCATCTCCCCAATAAGAATTACTCAAACCGTTGGTTTGTAACATGCTCCTTGCCATTTCTACCACTATACATTTTTTCCTTACAATCACTCCATTCTGCTAAGGTGTGTAAGCGGTGGCGAGTTTCCTTCTAATGTCATTCATCTCATAATAACTCTATAAATTTCTTGAACATAATTCCCCTCCACGGTTAGTCCTTAAACATTTGATCTTGCACCCATTTTCATTCTCCACACAAGCTTTAAACCTCTTGAATGTATCAAAGGCATCATCCTTGACCTACAAAAACCACACCCAACACATTCATGGGTAATCAATAATAAAACTTGTGATAAAATATGTTGACTTATCCAAACTCTTTGTTTGCATAGGACCATAAATATATGAATGAACAAGCTGAAGTGGGTGATGGTCCCTTCATGCAATGCCTTTTGGAAATGTCCATTGCATGTTTTCCTTCAGCACATCCTTCATAAATGTCCTTGTGCTCTTCAACCTTTGGCAAACAAGAAACTAATGCTTTGGAAGTCAAAACCCTCAAATTGTGAGTACCTGAGATGCCATATCCAACTTGTATTCTCATATGCCATATTGGGAAGGTTGTTATGTTCAGAAAAATTAATTTGGAATATCCAATTCTATCATATGTACAAATATAACCTCTAATGCCCTAATTTGTATCATAGATAATACTTTTCTATTTTTAAATAGCGCCCTATAATTATTTTCACACAATTGTCCAACACTTAACAAAGTATGCTTTAACTTGGAAGTGTAGTAGATGTCATTCACCTAAATCTTATACCTTCTTTTTTGTGGACTTCCATAGCACCTTTTACAACAATTTTGAATGATTTGTCATCACCAAGCCAGATCTTAGATTTGAAACTTTCATTCATTATTAAAAATAACTTTTTATTTCTTGACATTTGGTTAGAGCATCTAGAATCCAAATACCAAACATCTTTATTATTTGCTTCAACTTTATTAACATAAGATAAAACAAATGATTAGGAGGATTCTCATCACCTTCTTGAGCATAATCAACACTTTTACTTTGCAATCTCTTTCAAAATGGTCAATACTTATTACACAGGTAACTTTAGACAATCCTTTTGCAAATTGGCCCGTACCTCTTCCTTTGGATCCACCTCTTCTTCTTGATCCACCTTTGCCTCTATTTCCTCTTGAATTATTCTGATTATGACCTTTTGCTTAGCCTTGATTGCTTTTGGTACTAATATTGGGATCTTTCTTTGTGATTTGTAATTTGGAGAAGGAAGATTTCTTTCAAATAGTTATCCGTCAATCTTGAGCTACTTTTCGGTGTCCGAAAACCACTAGGTGTTTGGTGGTTTCACGACTTCTTCTCCTTTCTAGCTCTTGTTGCTGCTTCTTTTTATGTTGGTTTCTCTTTTCTCGGACACCATTTGGTTGTCCTTCTGTCTTCTGGGTTCTTTGTTGTACTCTCAGTCCCTTAGGCCCGCTTGTGGTCTCTTGTTGGACATTAATATTTTATCTTATCTTTATCTTATCTTTCTCATCTAGATCTCCAAATGAATTCCTCAATATCTCTTCATGAGACATAAGAGATCTCACGAGGTGGTCAAATTGAAGTGTTGTCAAATCCTTTCTTTCTTCTATGATGATGGCAACATGGTTCCACTTTGATATGAGAGTCCTATATACCTTTTTATTCAAAACCTCATTGTTTACAATTTCTCTAAGTGTATCCATCTTATTGACCACATCTTTAACTTTGACATTATAGTTGCTTACATCCTTAGCTTCTTGCATCTTTAAATTCTCAAATTCTCTTTTCAATATATGCAACTTGACAACTTTGATTTGATCACTACCCTAGTAAGCTTCTTCCAGAGTCTTCCCACATCCTTAGATTTTTGTGCATCTGTAATTATAAAAAATAAGCTCTTGCCAAGATCTATTTGAATGCGAATTAGGGTTTGAACACTCTTCTTCTTCGCCTTGTTTTTAGCTATCTTATGGTCACATGTGACGACATTCCAATCAATTGACTTTGCATATCTCGATTAAAAAATCTCCCACAAATATCTTCTTATAAAAAATGTCATCATTTTGATACACCAATTGTCACACTCATTCCCATCAAATTTAGGGATGGGTAAAGAGTTAGATTTCAAGATGTCAAAGTTTTGGAAAGTTTCTAATGATAAAATATTTAACCAAAAAAAAATTAGCCACTCTGATACCAAATGTAAATTCTAAGAGCAACCATTGCAAATCCAATTTTTATTGTAGCTTGAACAAAATAATACAACACAATATAATTTAAAGAGTCTAGAACATTAGAAACTATACTGAAGTATTTCTCATGCATCACATAACTTTCAAATTAACTTTGAAACACTTAGTTACTAGACATGATCATTGGCAAATAAATCTCTAAAAACAATCACAACATGTGCATCATGCATTATTTTCACAAATAATAACAGAGTTAACTAAACTTGCAATCCTAAAATATATTCTAATTGTGCATAGGAATGGGCATTCTTTATTTGAACTAAACTAATGCAATTCACAACCACTCTCTAACTGAAGGTGCTATGGTAGATTGCATGGTGTAATGAGGAGTTCATCTTTACATGGAGATCTTTTGATTGACATTGTAGCATCGATTATCTTCATAAAATGATAACACTACGGTACACCATTAGTTTTATTTGGGCCTTTGTTGGGAAAGCTTATAGAGCCACACATTAAAATTGTATCCACACCACTAAGGAGGATTTCACTATCATTCATAGGAGGGTGTTTTTCCCATTGTGTGAATGATCAAGGGAGAAATGTTTGAAAAGAACGATGTTGCTCATACAATGTTGGCTTCAAATTTTTTTTGTCACTAATTGAGATGAAAACTCTCAGAAGTTTAAAGTGTCCTATCACCTTATAGCTCTTTTGGACAACATTCATATCAAAAGATAGTAGTTGTTGTGTGGGTTCTTGGTCAACTTGTGATAATTATATTTCTAGCTGTGTTGATGACTGGGGTTGTTCTAATGCATCATTTTCATGGAAAGATAGGTTATGATCCATGGTGATTTTGCCTTGGAGTTGAATAGTGGTCAAATTTTGGTTTTAGAACACAATTTTTATAGTTTTGCAATCCCCTGTCTTTTAAAATGAAAAGTCACATTGTTAATTAGAGTTCGGGATTAGTAATAGCCATGATATGGAAAATTTTGGCTCTGCAAAGCTGTAGTAGGTATTTGGGTTGGGCTTTGAGTTGTAGAAAATATATTATAAACTTTCTTTTTAAAATCAATACATAACTTTCCCCTCCTTTTATGGAAGTCACTAAAAAGAAAAAGAGGAAAACATCTTATAGACAATCTCTTTCTCAATCCAATTATGATAAAGCCACTTCCAAAAAAAGTGGAGAGATGCCAGAATATTTTAACAAATTATATAAGAATCAAAACCCTCCCCCCCCTCATCCCTCCAAATGAAGTTGAATATAGCTAGTTGGAATGTTAGAGGACTAGAAATGAAAGATGGAAAATTTGTAGTTAGTGATTGGTGTAACAAATTGTTGTAACAAATTGCGCGACAAGTTGGTAGCCGCCTTCCCTCCTGCGGCCTCTCTCTGGACTCAGATGGGGGTGTAGAGGTTTCTCCCGCTCCTGCGCTTGTCTTGGCTCCTCCTTCTGGTAGCGTTAGGGCTTCGAGCTCCTTGCCGAAGCCTCCTATGTTTCAAAATTCATTTCCCGCTCACACTCACACATCCGAGAATGCTATCCTCCGTTCTGCAGTTGCCCCTGGTCATGTGCCTAGATCCGGGAAACCTTTTGTGGATGCGCCTGGGCCTTCACTTGCAGATGTTGATTAGGGTGTTGTTGGTAGCGCCAAGGCTCCTTCTAGTAGGGTTCGTATGGTGGGTGGGGTTGCAGATCCTGGTGCTAATCCTAAGCCCAAGCCGACTGCCTCTTGGAAGCTTGCTTCTGGCCTCAGAGGGGCTTCCCCCCTCCTTGTTTCTAGTCCTCTCCTCATTCCTCTAGAAGATGAGGTAGTGAAAGATATTGATTCTGCAGCCCCTGTCTTCGAGGATCATGGTCTCATATGCAGGTTCAAGGGCTTTTGGCCGAGTCTCCCGGTTCTGCATGCTTGGATATCAAGCCAGTGGGAACCCATGATTTCAGCAACAGTCCACATTTTCCCTCAAGCGAGGGGTTTTTTCATAGCCAAGTTTGAGAACCCAACATATAGGAAACTGATTCTTTGTGATCATTTTTTTAGTTGGGATGATAGCTTCATGCTCATGGTCAAGCCTTGGCACCACAACCTTGATGCCTCTATTGAGACCTTCTCTAAGGTTCCCGCTTCGGTGAGGCTCCCCAACCTCCCTCTTCACTTCTGGGTTGATTCTCTGTTCGAGATTGTGGGGGAGGCTCTTGGAGACTTTCTGATGGTTGATGAGGAATCTGATGATATCCTTCACTCAACATATGCTAGAATACTTTTAGATTTGGATTATTCCAAGGGTCTTCCGGAAAAGATAAAGCTATAACATCCCAAAGGATCCTAGATTTAACCCTTGGATTACGAAGGTCTCCCATTCAGATGCAGGAGATGTTTTAAAACTAGTCACTTAGCGAACCAATGTGAATTGGTTAAGGTCAACAAACCCGCTTCTTGGTGGAAGGGAGCCTCCTCTCACCACTACTCTGTTGTTAAGGCCTTGTCTTCTCGAAGCTTTTCTCAAGTTGTTTCTTCTTCCCAGGAGTCTCCTGCGGCCCCAGCGCCTCTTGGTTCTGCCAGTCTTGATTACGCATCTCGGGCCCCTGTTGGTTGTGGGGTGTCTGCCCCTCCTACTGACATTGCTCTACCGGATCATGCCGGTCTGATGGCTAAAGACTCGTCCCTTGTTGCTGTTCCTCTGGTTTCTGGTGGACCTGTCCTAGGACACTCTCCTATTGCTCCGATTTTGGGCGCTATTGATCTTGATCTGATAGCTTGGTAGGTTTCGGTCAAGTGTGTGGATGTTGGGTGGACTTCTGTCAAAGGTAAGAAAAGATCCAAACAACTACCCTCCTTCGACATGTCCCTCCATTCCCAGAAGGGGAAGAAATGATTTATCTCTGCAATTGGTAGGCTCTCTGTTGACTACTGATAGTCTTTGGGTTGCTGATAAAAACTGTATTATCTTTCAAGCAACAGTTTCTTTAGTATGGGTCCCAATATCTTTTTTCTGGCACCATTCTCTATCCAGGTTGTGGGAGATTGTTGCAAAACCCTCATTGTGGTCTTGAACTATTTTTTTTAGAGTGTTGTATTGAAAATCTTATTTGACCAAAATGTACAGGGTTTCGGGGCCCCTTCAAAACCTGTTTTACTTAATAAAAAACAAATTCGACAAAGATATTATATGCCTCTAAGAGGTGAAAGTGGTAGGTTTCCATGCTTCTAGTATCTTGAAATTTATTTGGAATCAAGCTAAGAGATTTTGTACTGATCATGAATGTGGTAAGGGAGGGGCTGTCATATTGGTTGGTCCTAGATGGGCTGATAATATTGTTAACACTAGGCTCTCCCTTTGTAATAGGGTATGTTGGGTTACATTAAAGGACCAATATGAGATGCCATATTGGTTGGTCCCTAGATGGGCCGATAATATTGTTAATAGTAGGGTCTCCCCTTGTAATAGGGTATGTTGGGTTACATTAAAGGACCATGAGATTGATGTGGGAGCATGCAATATTTATTATCCCAATGACTATAGAGATAGGGCTGCCCTATGAGATTGGATTTCCACATCCCTCCCTGAAGTGCATTGGATTCTGATTGGTGACTTTAACATGATTGAATATAGAGAGGATAAAGTGGGAGGTGTGAAACATGAATTGAAAGGTAATGAACAATATTTTTGGGCAAAGTGTAAAAGAAGGCTTAATCTGATAAATCCCTTAGAGAGGAAAAATGAAGAGTCAAAAGGGATATGGTTTACCTGGTGCAATAATCAAGCTTCCAAACAAAGGATATATTATAGGCTTGATAGAATTTATGTTGATGCTTCTATTTTCTCCTTGGCCTGTAATAAGTCCAATAACCTTGTCATTGTTAACCCAGGCATTATGTCTAATTACTCTCCCATTTATGCTGTCATTAATGTTGAAGATGATCGACAAATCAATTACAGACCCAAGAAAAGGAATGTGTTCAAACTTAATGCCTTCTTGCTCAAGGATGTTGACACCCTTGAGGCTATTAAAATGACTACATGTCTCTCTACATTTTGTCATCATAATTTGTGTGGTGATTGAGAGGTGGGATGTTCTAGTCAACCTCTGGAGGAAAATATTTCAATTTGTTGGGGAAAAGAATGCTAAAGATAGGAATAAATTCGAGGAAGCATTACAAACTAGGCTCAATAAGGTTGAAGTCTATCTTCAACAAAAAGGGCATGATGAATACTTGGAAGAAGAACTGGTTAAGGTAAAGATGAAAATGAGTAAAGATCAAACATACAAGATTCAAAGGTCAGAGTATTAGGGCTAGATTGAATTGGTTGAAAGGAGGCAGAAGATCCAATCATTTCTTTAATATCATCAGACAAAAAAAGAGAGAAAAGATTGAGGAGATCACCTTGAATGATGAAACCACTAGTAACCCATAGGAAATTGGCAAAGGCTTCTTTGAGTTCTACAAAGTTCTCTTTACATCATAACACAAGTAGGTAAATATGGACAAGATGGAGCAGTATATAAAGATGATCCCCCAATTTTTTTTTGAGGAAGATGTAGTGAATTTGTCTAAGAATATCTCTATTATTGAAATTGAAGATACAATAAGATCTCTCGCTAATACCAAATCCCTAGACCTCGATGAGCTAGTTGAGAGTTTTACAAAGAAAACATTGATTGGATTAGGCAAGATTTATTAGAACTATACAATGAGACATTTCATAGAGGTTCCCTTGGGCATAACATAAACCAAGGGGTGATCAAACTTCTCCCTAAAGGGGGGGAAAAACTTTGGTAAAGAATTGGAGGCCAATTATATTGCCGAATTTATTTTATAAGATTATAGCGAAGTCTCTCACTATAAGAATTTCAGGGGTTCTAGGAAAGATTAAATTTGTTACTCAAACTGGCTTCGTAAAAGGTAGATACATCCTTGAGAATTTGACCACCAAATGGGAAGCCATGCACTGGGCCAAAGAAGATGGGCAAAATGTAGCCATTATTTTGTTAGATTTTGAAAAAGCTTATGACATAATTGAGTGGCCATTTGTGATTGGTATGATGAAAGCTTTTGGTTTTCCTCCGTACTTTTGTTGATGGGTTGAGATTTTTTTCAGTGACTCCTCTACTGTGATTGATGTTAATGGATACTAGTTTGAGCCCATCCAACTACAAAGATTAATTAGGAAAGGGCTCCCCATTGCACTAACCTTATTTGTAATTGCTGCTAATGCTTTATTTTATATCCTTATAAGTTCTGAGTTGGGACCATCAGTTAAAGGTATTAGACTACTTGCTGACAATATATTGCTCAATGCCCAATTTGTAGATGACACTTCTCTTTTCCCTGAACTTAGTGAGAATAATTTTGACAATATTTTGGAGAGGCTGCAATTCTTTTGTTTGGCCTTGAGAGCCAAGGTGGCTCCTTATAAATCAACTGTTATTGGTTAGTCTGAACAGTCCCCTATATGGCTTGAAAATAAAGGGTGAGGTTGGGCTTCTTGCTACTAGACCTTATTTGAAGGAGATGTGGGAGTGGATCTTTGCTAAGGTAGAAAGAAATCACCTTAAATGGAAAACTCATCTCCTTTCTTTGGATGGGAGGATGTTGATTGTTCAAAAAGTGTTGTCTTCTCATGCTATCTATTACTTTTCTACTTGGCTATTTTCTAACTACCAAGTTAACAAGTTGGAAAGGATTTTCTCATGGTTGAGGCACATCATCTATCCGATTTTCAAGACCGGCTTGACTTCGGATCCAGGTAACTACATAACTATCATGATTGGGCACACATTTGCTAAGCTTTATGCTACAACCTTGAACATTATTCTTTCTAGTGAGCTTGACAAGAGAGCGTGCAGAGCCAAGGGTCAGGTTGGCTTTCGGGCTGATTACCAGACCATGGACCATATTTTGATGTTGTGGGCCATCATCAAGGAGGCTCGTCATCGCTCTAACAAAGTCTATTGTTGCTTCATGGACTTTCGTAAGGCCTTTGATATCGTCTTGTGGGTTGCCCTTTTCCAGAGATTGAGGGACGTCGGTATTTCAGAGATTTTGTTGACTGCCATTATGAGATTATATGAGTGTTACTGGTAGATTCAGGATGTCAGAGGGTTTCTTTGCCCCTATTCAGAGCACTATTGGGTGAAATAGGGCTGCCCTCTTTCCCCCACCTTGTTTGGTATTTATATTAATGAGCTAGAGACCTTCCTCAGAGACTCCTCACTCCCTACAGATGGTTGCTACCTACATCAGGTCTTGATCTCCATTCTCTTGTTCGCTGATGACGTGGTCCTTCTGGCCTCCTCTCTGGAGAGTCTTCAGAGACTTCTTGATGGCTTGGCCTCCTTCTGTGACCTTCGTCAGCTCTTTGTGAACTTGAGCAAGACTCGGGTTATGGTCTTCAACTGCCTAAAGAGCTCTCATCTGCACTTCTACTTCCAAGGTCATGAGATCGAGATCGCCACATCATATGTGTACCTTGGGGTCAAGTTCTCTGGACCTCGCTTCACTTTGAGACCTGCCATCTAGCCTAGGGTTTGTAAGGGTATGGGATCCCTTGCCATGCTCGAGAGACAATGCTTTAGACATCACTTCCAGGACACTTCGTCCAAGTTGTACCTCTTGGACTCCTTGGTCCGATCGACGATTCTTTATGGCTTGGTGGTTTGGGGGCCCTCTCTCCCTGATTCTGAATAGACTTCCATTGAGCGTGTCTAGACCCTTTTTCTTTGGCGTATTATCAAATGTCATCGGCTCACCCCCCACAATATTGTTCTTGCCGAGTTCAGGGCCCATCCCTTTAGGTTGGCTACCATTTTCGACTTGATTTGGTTTCTTCATCGTCTTCATAGTTTTGCTAACTTTGCGGATGACCGATGTAGATATTCTTACTTGGCTTATTGCTCCTCTGTCTCTGTGGTGAATTCTATGTTGACCTCCCAGGCCCGCTGCTGGTTCACACAGGCTTCGTCTTTGTTGAGCTCGATTGGGATTGATATTGACCACCTCCCCCCTTCCAGTTCTCTCTTGATGCTCCCGCCCACCTACTCCCCTCACAGTAGGAGTTGAACCAACATGTCAGACTTGACATTTATAGATAGTATATCACCGTGATGGTATTATTGTGCCCCTAGCTACTTGTCTCGACGTTTGTGTCATGCCTTACGCATTTCTCTAGGCTCCTTCAGGTTGGCTCCCACCAACTTTGGATTCAAATAGATCACCACATGGACAGAGAGGACCGGACTTGTCACTTGTGTACCTTGGGCACGGTCGAGATGGAGATCCATTTCATTTTTCACTGTCCCACCTACTACGAGATTCGTGGGAGATTTTATTGCTTATTTAGGGAATGCAACTCCCTCATGACCTTCTTTAGCTACATGGACCAAAGATGTCTTGCACTGTACCTTAGGGAGACTATTGAGCTCCACGACCACACCTTACAACTCTTATTCCCCCAGAGAGTGACCCCGGTTCAGCTTATCACCGCTTTCTTCTCTCCCTCGTCTCCTTCATGTGAGAGAAAGTGGCCTTCCAGTGCCACCATCGCTAGTCACTCTAGATCTGTGAGACGTCCTAGTGGTTATACTTGTTAGCAGTACCCTCCTAGCTTTTCTTGGCGGCAATTTAGGGCACCTTCTCACCCTAGTCTGTACCCTTTGTTGCTTGGCTTCTTTTTACCAAGGACCCTTAGTCCTTGCCTCGCCCTTGTGCTCCTTGCTTCTTCTTGTGTCTCTTGTTTTCCCTGTTTGCTTTCTTTCCTTGGCACCACTTGGTGCTATTGCTATTGGCGGTCTTTTGTATTGTACACTCTTCAGTCCCATAGACCCTTGTGGTCTCTTGTTGGACATTAATAAATTTATCTTATCTTATGGTCAATTGACATGGTAATAAGAAAAGACAATGTTTTATGGGAATGGTGTTGTACTCCTAAGGTGCTTGGGGGCTTGGGTTTCCAAGACCTTAAGACACATGCGATTGCCCTCGTTGCCAAGTGAATTTTTAAGGCCTTCTAAGGGGGCGAGCCTTGGAAGGTATTGATTAGGAACAATATATGTTTATTCAAGCCCAAAAGCTAGGAATTTGAATGCTTTGGGTTTCAGTGATATATTGTTGGGGGATTTTGAAGTGAAAACTTTTGGGGCTATTAGCTTCTCTTCCTTGTGGAAAGCTTGGACTCACATAAGAGGACTTCTTTGTGATAGACATGTTATTGGTCACTCTCTAACCTATTCAGTTGTGGATAGATCCTTGTGGTAGGAGATTATGTTAAATCAAAACCTCTTTCTTTTATTCAATGCTTCTTTACTAGGATTTGGAATTGCTTGGGTATCTCTTTTGTTGGTGATCTTCTGGTATGTAATTGTCTTGGTTCTTGGGAATAAATTTGTGCCAAGTTTGGTATCCCTCTCTCTCATAAGAAAACATACACTTTTATCTACAAAGTTGTGAGGCCTTTCTTTCTTGGAAGAATTGTACCAGGAAGTCAATTTATGGATCAGTTAAAATGGAATAATAGAAACTCTTTTCATGACATTACTGCTAAATAGACTTATTTGATGCTTAATGATGATTCTAATATTATACAGTGGATAAATGAGTCCTGGGACTGCTATTGGTCAGAGTCCAAATGAAACCGTCTTTAATCATTTTTGGCATAGTCCTAGTGAACCTAAGAAAGGATGTTTATATTGTGGCAAGTCCTGCTCAAGAAAGTTGCTATTTGGGATGTGTTGTCTACTGTTGGTTTCTCCCCTATTGTCTGTTCTACATGGTCTACCTCTAAGACTATTTATCACCTCTTTTTTGAATTTCCCTTAAATGACCTGGTCCTTGTTTTTGGGGTATCCCATTACTTGGAACTCTCGACCTAGTCTATCTTGGTTTGAAATCTTGGCTGGTTTTTTTGATTGCTTTGATGAGCATCTTAACACTCTTTGGTCTATACTGTGTTGTGAAATTATTTGGTTATTATGGTTCAAGAGGAATGAGGATGTCTTTCAAGGCTCGAAGAGAATCCTTACCGAGTTTAATTGTAAACTCACTTTCTTACATATTATGTTGCAAGTTTTTGCAGTGTTGGAGATACCTAAAAGCTGGTTCATGATCTTGGTCAGAGAGGGGGTTCTATTGATTTATAAATTAGATATCAATTCTGCTCACTTTTTTTTAATGCTTATAAAGATATGCTTGATCAAGAAGAACTAAAATCCATTGAACAATTTATGCAATACAAGCATATCTCCAAAGAAGACATAAAAGAAAGGAACAAAGCTCCTAAAAGTATAGATAATCCTTAGTGGGACGCCTCTACTATTCTTGACATTGACCCCCCCCGGGGAGGTATGCTACAAATAGAGTTGAAGTGAGCAATAATATTGTAGGGTTAGTATTCACTCATACAGTTCTAGTTTATGCTATCCAAAAAACTCTCTCGATCTAATTGTTTTGTAATGCCTAATGAAACTCCTTCATAGCTTAATTTATGTTCCTTTTTTATTTATATAGTTTTATAAGTACAATTGATCATGCTAGTTGATACTGATAGACAAATTATTATGATGTAAATATTTTGTGAACTATTTCTAATACAAAAAAAATCAATACAAGTCTTTTTTTTTTTGCATATAAAAAAAAAATATAACTATCAAATTTTATAAAAGATCAAGTTTATTTTGAAAATAAAAATAATAACCACTTTTGATTGGTGATAAATACTTGATTAATTGGACTTCATGAATGAAATACTAAGAAGATAAATCAAGTAAAGTAAAGATCATGCAAATCAATCTCAACAAAGTCATATTCTCATTTAAAAGTCTAAGAGATCCACCTCTTATGTCTTAATCCATCATGTGGAGAACTATATAGGTTGGTGCTAAAGGAATCTTGCACTAATTTTGAGCATCCACATACTCTTTATCATTATTGAGAAAATTGTTTTTAATGCTCAAATCTAATTTTGTTAGCATTACTGATAACATTAGTTTTAAATTATATGATTTATTTTAACCATTTCAACTTTGTTTCATTCTAATTACACTATTTACAAAACACAAAATTTATGTGAAAAAGAAATTGTTGTAAGAGTTAAATTATGAATTTGAAAGTTTGATATTTGGAAAGATTAGTTTGACATGCAAGACTAGCTCTACACTAGTAAAATTAATCAATGACCAAGTGAAAAAAAAATCAAGGTGGGGAAGTGAATAGTAAAATTAAGACAAGGAATAGATTTCTACATATAAGAAGTACAATTGATGTCAAATCTATAAATATAATATGTTAAAATGTACAAATTAATTGAAGCAAATCAATGGTTTAAAAATAAACCTAACTTCAAACAAGATCATACTATTTATGAATATTCATTTTATTAAGACTTTATCATCAAATAAATCAAAAAATAATATAAAAATTAACTTGAATATCTAGATTACACCAATAGAAAAAATATTACTTTAATAACTTTAAATTGAAAAGTTCATTCAAACTCACAATGTATAGTTCAAAATTTCCCTACATTTTAAAATCATTATGATGGTGATTTTGAGTATATACAATATTTCTAAGAATACAAAAAATCAGATTTCACAAATATTTCAAAACTTGCAATGTATAGTTTGAAGTTTGGTCACTTGTTTTCATATATAATATCAGTTGATACAAATCATTGAAGTGCATTTAAACCCTTAGCAAAAAAATTCAACTCTGAAGGCAACTTAGTGGGTTCACATGCCCAATAGCTAAGCCATAAGAATTTTGGCAAACAGACTGTGTTGTAGATGACGACACTGATTTTATATCTATATTTCTCACAACAATATCTTTGCATGGCACACTCTCACTGCATACAAATTTCACTGCTTGTTCCTGCGTCGACGTCCCTCTGATGTTTTCGTAAGTAACATCTTGAATTTGCACCGCCGAATTCTTAACACAAAATCACATTAAATAGTTAGAGAATTATATAAAATTGATCTCAAATAATTTTCAACAATACGGAGAGTCAAGTCTTTTACCTGAATCTCGCAGGGTTTAGAAGAATCACAATAATTCTGATCTATAATGATAGGGTAATCAACATTTTTAACCACAATGTTTGAAAACAATATCTCTCTTGCATAACCTGAACCACCCTGTATGTACAAGTGAAGCAAGTTTGAAAATTTGATATATATATTTAACATAAAATAAAAATTATATATTTTGTATTATGTTAAAAAAAAATGACATTTGAAGTGTAGGTAGAGGAATTTGATAGATAGATATTTGTCAATTTTTTACTCTTGACCGAAAAAATAGCATAGGAGATTTAGCTTTAATTTGTTTAATGATTTATTTGAAATCATACTAATAGGTGGGCTCTACTTGAAAAGTTGGTGTGATTTTAGATGAACCACTAAACAAGTGAAAAGATTAAAAATATACTATTTATACTTTAAACATAAAAAAAAATTTGATATTTATATTATTTTGAATCAAGCTAAACATATGAGACTTAAAAAAAGGATTATTAAAAATCAATTGACCTGCCAAGTCTTGATTCTAGCTCCATTGCTTGATCCATCAAAGACAACATCTCTGACATTGATTTTCTCCACACTTGCTTTATCTCCATCCTCTCCTAGGCTTCCAATGCTACAAAATCAAAAGAAATTTTGGAACCAAACCCTAGTCATAAGTGTGATGAATTTACGAAAAATAAATGGTTACCACTTACCTGATGCCATGTCCTGGTCCACATCTAATGGTTTGAATATCAACATTGTATGTTGTGGACACTCCAGATGTAATGGAAATGCAATCATCCCCTACACAATAACAATTTACAAGTAAATAAGTATGACAAATTTTTATGAATAATTTATAAGAAAAAGACATTTATCTAAAAAGTAATGAGCATGGAAAAATTGTTTTATATGATCTAAAATTTTGATGAGAAATTTAAAGTTGTTAAATTCAGAAAGATTACTATTCAACACCATACAACTCGTTAATTAGAAAAAATGAAAAAAGAAATTTTTTAAAAAAATTATAACTATTTATTTTAATGATATACTCATTTATAAATTAATTTTATAATAAACATAATTCAAATATATTTTAATATTTATTAATTTTAAACAATAATTTTATTATTAGAATTATTTGAAATATTATTTTAAAAATAAAAAATCCTAATAAATTCTATGTCACAAATTATTTCTTTTTTATTCATTCTAGGATCACAAAAAGTATTAAGTATTCAATTAAACAAAAATAAACCAACCACAATTAAATTGAAAATATATATTTTATTTACTTTTCTAAATTAAAAGGTATGCTATATATATATATATAACCAAATGCAAATAGTTTTAAAAAAATGAACAAAAAGAGGAAAATGATAGATTACCTGTTGAAATGTCACAATTATAAATATGTGCATCACTAACTCCCTGTAGATGAATACCATCAGTGTTTGGACTGTCTTGTGGAGCTCTTATTATAAGTTCACTCACAAAGATCGCAGAGGAGTAGAATATTGCAAGATGCATTTTTTGGCTATTCAGAAAGAGTAGATTCGTCACCACAACGTTTTTGCAATCATGAATATAGATTGCCTGAAAGCAAGAACAAACTAGTCAAAACACAACAAAGTATTTCATAAATTCAACTAAAAGAA
The DNA here is from genome assembly GCA_027943335.1 of Chamaecyparis obtusa. Classification (NCBI taxonomy): domain Eukaryota; kingdom Viridiplantae; phylum Streptophyta; class Pinopsida; order Cupressales; family Cupressaceae; genus Chamaecyparis; species Chamaecyparis obtusa. Next base: position 276,014 of record BSBK01011129.1, on the reverse strand, counting down.
GAGTCATTGTTCATAAACATACCGTGGGTGCATCCCTGCAAGGCTGCATATCAATAAATAATAGTAAATAATTAGATTAAATGCAAGTTGACAATGGTATATCATAGGTTACATTAACTATTAGAATATTATTTTTTTCAGTTTGCAATAAGAGTCATGGGAAAGAAATACAAATTTTACGAGTTAAAACTAAGTATTTTAAATATAAATTTAGTATAAATTTATAATTGCTACTTGGATAGATAATTGAAATGTGATTTCTAATATCAATATCAAGATATACATGATTAAATTTAAAAATATAACTATAATTAAAATATTAATTAGTAGAAGGAAAATGAAACTTACATTTGTCTTGTTAACTTTGCAAGATTGTTCCCACCAAAGATGACCTTGCCCATTTATGATACCTCCACCACCTATATGGAGGCCATTGATTCCTGAAAACTCAAGCCATTTACTTGTATCTGAATTTTTCCACGCAGATTGTTGTGGAGCAATTATTGACCCTTCAATCTGTATACCAAAGCATGCTCAACATTACATCATTATTAGAAATAAGGCACACCCAAATAAAAAATAATGTACCTTAAAAAAACACTTCAAAGCAAACAAAAATCTTAAATTCTAATACTAAATAATCCAAGAAAAATTCAACGGACAAAATTGCTAAACAACAAACAAAAGGTCCTAAGTTCTAACTACTATCACTTGCACCAGAAGGGGTGTAAGGGATACTACACCTATAGAAAAATACATTTAAGTTATTATTACCATGGCAATGGTATATAAGTAGAAAAAAATGAAGTTCTTTGACCAATTGCTCCCAAAAGACAAGTTGGGATTTATTAGAGAGCTAAAGGGGGAGGGCATGAATGTCTTGGTGGGTGGTGGAGTTGATGCTTCCAAATTAGCATCAATAGATGTGGAATTATCTATGGGTTTAGAGGGCTCTATAATAACCATAGAGTTGTCCCTCTCATTTATGACATAACAAGGAGCGTCAGTGTAGTGAAAATAGGGTGAAGATTAGTGAGGATAATATACATAAATGTTACAATCTCTATTGAGAATAATATTTCAACTCTTTGATGTTTGTTTTATCCAACATGACAACCTTTCTAAGATGCACACTTCATTTAATATATTAAAATCATAATTATTTTAGAATGAAATAAAGCATAACAAATTATATCTAGATTGAATAATAATAAATTATATCTAAATGAAATAATAATAAATTATATTATAATTTATTATTATTTATTCATTTATTATTAAATTCTATGTTAGAAAGGGGGGCATTACACAATTTTAATTAAAAGAAAGAGAATACAATAGCGTTGCTACAGTTGCACACAGGAAATGAATTACAGATCGAAAATCAACGGACGGACTCAACAGTTACTGCAGAGTCGAAAATGGAAGGTTGTTGTCAGCCTGCACGCGGACCTAGTAATGTTTCCGTAGCTTTGGACAGGTTTTGATTGAAACCTCACTTTATATGGCTGGCTAATTAAACAATTCATGAAAAACTAACAAACATAATTATGTAACAGATTAAAAAAGTTTGAATCTTCTTACATGGACTTTAACAGACGAGTTGCAGGGACCAGAGAATGTGGTAGGATTGATGTGGAATCTCTTTCCACTTGTTACCACCATCTTTCCATTAGATGGCGAGTTGCATGCTGCCTCCCAAGCTCTTATGAAAGCCTATAAAAAAAATCCCAAAACATTATTAAATTAAAAATTGCCTTATAAATCTCCAAATTTGAATCAATAACGGCTAATCATATCTATCGCGAAGGCAATGGCAAAGCTGATGAGTTGGCTAATATGGCAGCATGTGGAACACACATTAGATCAATTTCTAATGGTTGGCATTCTCGTCAGAATCCAGAAAGTTGATAGGAAGGACACACAGCATTCCCGTTGTCAAGAACTTTTGGGAAGCTTTTAGCTGAACAGGGAAAGCATGAATAGACTTACATTTAAGGAAATTTTATTATACCAGAGAACGGCTCTTTTCCTTTTATGGAGAGAGCACTGGCACTCTATATTTATTCATACTCCATGATCTAACACTATTATGATTTTTAGCTGTAGATAGATATTGTATATTTTACTTTCTACTTAATATAAAAACTATGGCTTCGGCCTTTATTGATAAAAAAAAAAAATTGCCTTATAAATTTGATTTTGACTATTTCAATGAAGATAGAATTGATAATGGGCATTTACCGTGCTATCATCTGTAAATCCATCGCCAACCGCACCATATGCCATGACGTCGACTAACTTCATTTTGTTTTCTCGAATTTCATCAGAAATTCTCTGGGTAGCCCAACACAAATCCACCAGAGTAATTGCAAGGATAAACCCAATCTGCAAAAAAATGTTTACCTTGAGTAAGAATAATGAGGGAATGGGAAAAAAAAAAATGAATGAAAAAGCACAACAATTCTCACCATCTTGGCCGCCATTGCCATTGAATTTGCAAATATCAGAATTCTCAAGAACTTTTGGGCTATATGAGATTCTTTTTGGTTCAAATTATAAAGAGTTGAGCTGATTTTTTTTCCCTCAAATTCTAAGAGCAATCCTCTTCTCTGAACTAGTAGATTAGACGATAAAAACAAAGAGAAAATGAACAATAACTTTTAAGAGTCTAAACGGTAGAAAACTAAATCGATGCATTTTTCATGCATCACATAACTTTCAAATTAACTTCTAAATAGTCAGTTACAAGCCAAGATCACTGGTAGAAAAAATCACTAAAAACAATACAGCATGCGCATCATGCATTATTTGCACAAATAATAACAGAGTTAACTAAAGTTGCAATCCTAAAATTTATTCTAATTTCGCATAGGGATGGGCATGCTTTATTTTAAATAAACTAATGTAATTCACTACTGTCTAACTCAAGATGCTATGGCGGATTGCATGAGAAGTTCATCTTTGCATGGTGGATCTGCATGAAGATCAGCCATGCGTACGTACAGTCAGCCAAAATGGTAAGACTGGTCCAAATAAACCTTACATTAATTTCAATCAATATTTTTTTAACCTTCACACTTTATAATATATATTTTTTAAGCTTCAGAATATGATAAATTTTCCCTAAAGATATCTTCAATGATTTCAACAGAAATATCTACAAATAAAAATCTTGAATTGTAGTTTGTCCAATACTCGTCTGATAATTATGCTCAATCTTCAATGTATCTGAAAGTTACCAGCATTAAACCCAAATTCCCAAATAAAAATAAGCACCTGTGCATCTTGTGTGAATCTATTCGATCAGCTAGGTGGATTTTGTCCACAATTGCCTGAAGGGTTTCTATAATTTGGCTGCTGAGCCAAGTTCACTCTCTCCAAAATCTGTTTTTTAAAAATGAAATACCAAGAATGTTGATGATATATGGTATTGTTATATTCATTTTGGCTCCACAAATTATCGGATGCGGCTATGTTCCAGATAGAATGCACCATTGACTAATTTTAAAAAATCTGAAAACACAATAGATTTTTGTGAAATTTTCAGTATTTCTTCTTCATGGTCTGCATGTTTTGAATTGAAAACATCTAAAAAATTTCCAAAAAAAACAGAGTTTTAACAGATCTGATTTTTTTTTATTTTTTTTAATACATTTTGTCAGAAGTATAGCCGCCGCCCAAACTATCTGCCATTATCAGAGTACCTTCCCTTCCCAATAATGCTGACGCTCTCCAAGAAAGTTGGAGGATTCCAAGGATATTGGAATGGACCGGAAAAGGAACATTACAGCAGCAGTCCTATGGAATCCTTTTAGGCAAAGGGGAAGGTTTGTCTTTCAATCATCATCTGAAAGAAAGACGGATGTTTCCTTATGGTTGTCTAGATCAAGTGTTCCTTATCAGTTGAAAACGAAAGTTAAAACATATTATGAATTTTATCCAGATTATTCAGCCCCTGTTAGAATTTTCATCCAATTAACTTATCTATTAACATCCTAGTGCTTTAATCCTGTACAAAACATATTCCTGTCTCTTTTGCAAAGGAAAAAAAAAAATGCTTTAACAAATTCGGGCTTTTTCATATACTACAGAGATCAGTGTCAATATTATTAAGTTTTTGAGGTAAGTGTTGCAGAGTAATCAACTATCTAAAGTAGGCCTTTTTAGGCTCTAAATTATTTGACCCTAATGACTTGAAATTCCTTGCCATTGCCTTTCTTCCAATTTTACATTCCAACAGTTATTAAGGTAATCAGATATGGAGATATGGAAAGAATGTCAGATTAATCTTTATAGACAATCTTACCCTAAACATTACATAAAGGAGTCACATTGATCCATTCATAGTTTTTAAATTGATCATCATCTTGAATACAGTGAAATGGAAATAGAATGCCTTTACAAGCTTCTCTAAGAATGGTATGAGTCCTCCCATTTGACGGTGGTAAGTCTTTAAGTTGACCATTATGAGTGATGCTATTAAAACATTTGAATACCTCTCTAATACCAGTTTTTGGCTGAACAACCCTTTAATAAAGCAAGACACTTACCTTCATTTCATTCTCTAAGTTCCACCAGATGGATCTACTTGAAAGAGTTTTCCTATTGTTATCCTGCATGGAATGACAGTTAATTACTTTGTCCTTAACCATCTTCCATGCATTCCACAAACTATTGAAGACTTCAGATTCTACGAGAGTTATAGTTGGGTTTCACTCTTTCTCATTTAGCTCTTCATCCTTCTAAACATCATACAAACTATTATAATTACTTTTCATTGTACCATGTTGGATTTCCTTTGGGTTAGGAGTCCCCTCATTAGAACTCCACCTCAGTTACATTCTTGTTTCTATGTTTTATTTGAGCCATCTCCAATTTTTACAAAAGATATATTAATAGTACTTCTGTTAAGTGGGGGTAAATATAGTTTTTTTAAAAACTTCTATGAGTGAAATGTAAGAAGTGTTTATTTGTGGGGAGAAATTTAAGGCAGAGAAAGGAATGGCTATGATTATGACCTTTAGGGGAATTGCCTCGTATTTGTATGGAGGGAGGAAGGCTTCCAAAAAAAGCAAGGGAGTCCTTTGAATCAGCAAGACTTAGAGAAGAAAGTGTTTTGGAGCTTGATATTGATCATCAGTCCCAACTAACTTAACTATCTAATTAAATATATTTTCTTAATTGACTGGATCTTTATATTATTTGTCAAATAGATCATTAATCTTTATAATCATCCATTTTAATTCAGTAATTTAACTTTTACATTGAGGTATTCAACTATGTCTCTATAATCTAAGGTGATCTATTTAGAGCACAATGTACAAATATAGGTATGTTAGTAATTATAACATTAATCTACCATTGCACGATGACCTTAGAAGCCGCCATGGAATGGTAGATTAATGTTATAATTACTAGCATGCATATATTTTAAAAAATCTCTTTCAAATATATAGAGAGATATCAATTTTTGTTTCAATTTTGAAAACTAAAAACACATGGTTGTGATAGTCCATGAAAATGACAAAATGATTTAATCACATTTGAAAAGGAACAAGTAATTAAAAACCTTTAAAAATTTGGCCATTGACTGCTCTTCTACTAATATTCATTTTATTTTTCTACCAATCAAAGTCAACACTATAATTTAAATTTATGAAAAAAAAAGCCATTAATTGCTCTTCTACTCATATTGTGCATTTCATTTATCTACCAATTAAAGTTGATACTAGAATTAAAATGTATTAAAATGATTTATTTAAACACTTTTATACATTACAACTTGGTATAACAAAGTACCCATGTTCTAATTTTTCTTCTCTAAGTCTTGCTGATTCAAAGGACTCTCTTGCTTTTTTGGAAGCCTTCCTCTTTCCATACAAATATGAGGCAATTCCCCTAAAGGCCATATCAGAGCCATGTCTTTCTCAGCATTAAATTTATACCCATATATGAACACTCCCAACACACACACACACCACTTAACTAAGAAGTAGTTAGAAAGATGACCTTAAAAATCCCAATGTATAAGAGCTGCTGGTAGATAACATTCCACACCAAAACCTATTAAAATATTGTTGAGCATGTTAGAGTTTTGGATTTGGGTGTGCTGACATTAATGTTTTGTCATTGATGTAAACATACTTGTTGCTCTCTTAGATAGTGTGTTATAAGAAGGATTTCAATTGTTCATGTTGGAACCCTAAAATTTGCAAATTTTAGAATTCCAGATTCCATGCACAATAGCGGATTTCTATGTTCGATCGTGTGCAACACCAATAATCAAGTAGGTTCTCCCATTTACATCTCTCAGAAACCAGGTTTGATGCATATGTCAAATCGTCCATTTCTAGATATGTATATGTAGATTATTCCACTAAAGTACTTTTGGACTATAATTATTTCACATATATGAACTCTCATGTCAAATCAATTATTCCTATACATTTTGTGTATCACGAAATTGATCTGTGTCATTTTATAGATTCTTGTGATATCATTTGCTATTGTTTTAAGGATAATCCATATGTGTTTCCTAGAATGTATAAGTTACAAATTAACATTTTATCAGAAAGGTCATATTCGGGCATTGATAGCTCTTTCTCATTAAGTCTTTATGTCAAACTAATCATTTGTTTATATTATCTATATCTCAATGAAGCTTTGTGCCAAATTTCAAAGTGTCGTGAATCTATTTACTATTTTTTATTATCTAATACCAAATGGAGTTTTTGCAGGATGACAACATTGGTTAGGGGCCCTCTTTGAAATTTATTATCTTTTGGTTGGATCGATATCTTATCAGATAAAGTGGTCCACATGATTCCTTGTATGGAAATGAAACTATTTTCTAGGTTTCAGATCTCCGTCTGCCTGTTTGATATATTTTTGAAGGCATAAGTAAATGCAATTTTCAAATGGTTTGAGTGAAATTTTCAAGAATAGAAAGTTGTCAACTTTGATGATTAAAATCTTCATGCTCAGAAAAGATCTTACAAAACCATTTGGTGGAAATTGTCTTGGCATATGAGACTATGTTCCTGTGCGATTTCATAAAGATTGGGAATGTTTTGATAGATTTTTTAATTGTTTCATAAAGGCTCCCGAGCTAAATATGGCATCCCAAAAATATGAAAAATTTTCCAATCAGATATTTTCATGAGTCTTGGGATGGTCAGAAGAGTCTTTGATTCTGATTTCACCAAGATCCGAGCCTATTTGATATATTATTTTAAAGTTTACATTTTCTAGCAGCTGGCTCAGGGAGGTCATTTTAGAAAGGAGGTACCTGAATTTGGTGGGCTAATTTCAAATTGAAATAAAACTCATGCTTTATTCAAATTATTATAATCTTTTGCAAGGTTTCATCACATTTTTATATTTAGGCTCATATTTGAGTCCATTTTTGAGCAGCAAATGAGTGTAGAACGTGTTTCTACATCTAAAATGACTCCATGCATTTTCCCATAACCAGAGGGAAATTTCACGACACTTTAATGTATTTTTGGGATGCCAACATGCCCAAAAACGTCCAGAAATTTGTAAAACGCCCTAAATTTTAATGGCTGCAAATTGGCAAAAGACATATCTTGCCTGTGTATCGATCCAAATCGGGCTCAATGGATCATGATGAGCAAGGGAGGAAGATTGATGATGATTAACAAACTAGTAAATTCTTGAGAAGATATATTGAATTAGCTAATGTTGGTTAGCTAAAAGAAATTTGATTGAGAGGATTAAATATTTTATAAATCATCCAAAACCCTAAGCCTAATACTATGGGGATGGTCTAACACATTTTGTGCTTTCCCTACTTTGCAAGCTTTTCCGTAAGCAATTATTTATTTTGGAAAATCAATATAGTTGTGGAACGAGGTAATAAAGCTTTGGATATTGATTTATTAGCATATGGTTAAAAGGTAAAGTTTTTCAATTTTGGATTAATAACCAACATATGATTAATATAATAAAATATTAAACATGAAGTATTTCTTGTAATCACTTGAAAATGGACAAAGACAATTAAGTAATAAATCAAAGCAAATCAAAGCAAATCAAGGACAAGATCAAAGCAATTGAATCAAATCAAGTATTTAGCCAATAAAAATTAAAATCAAGTCTTCATTCGAGATGAATCAAAATCAAGAGCAGTTTAATCAAGTTAAATCAAATCAAGGTGCAATTAATTCTATTAATTGTATAGTTTTGAATTAAATTAAAATCAACCCATTCAAGGGGTACATGGCTAAATAAATGGATTAAAATCAATTAATAAATCCTAATTTCTCTCAACAACCAAAAAGAGGAGGAAAAGCAATCAACCAATGAGATTGAAGAAATGTACTCACATGGATCAAGCCAAATTCAATCTCAATCACTCAAATTGAAAGAGAATCTTGTCCATTCATCTTGTCTACTTGTCCCAAGCTTTGAGGACACAATATTTAAATTGTCTTCAAAGGGTGGAACCAAAAACTCAACTCAAACTTAATCATGATCAACACAACTACACCCCCCACCCTTGCATAAATCTATAAAAGGAAGACTAAAATCAATCATAATTCATAACCACAAATCTGAGAATTGCATCTAACCTCTTGAGAATTATAGCTAGAAAGGCAATTTAGGAGCAATTTAGCATTTCAATTTGAATTAATTATTAGCATTTGCTTTATCATAATCATTTCTCATTCTAGGATTGTCATTAATGGTAGCTTGCTGAGAGCTTCACATTAACACTCTTAGATAGAGAGCCATAGGATGCTTAATTGATCACTCATTTGCTAAATAGTTGCTATATTGTGGTTTATTTAGTTTCTATTTCATTTATTGTTCAATACTAATTCTATGAAGGTACATTTCCTTGTACACAAAATGGCGCCCATCGTGGCGTAGTATGCTTCACACTTCTAAATTCTCAAAATTTTCATTTTTGTCAATTTTTTTTTGCATGTTTAACTCTCGGGTTTTGCAGAAATAGCACTTCTGACAACTCAAACGATGCTTTTGAATAGTTAAACAATGCTTCTAAGCACTGTTTCGGTGCTTCCACGATAAATTTGTGCACCTTTGCACCGATTAGCAGCGCTTTCGAATCCTTCTGATCTCTGTCTAAAATTCTCACAGCACCTTTTCCCTGACTACAGAGTGCTTTTGCACATTTTTCAAGCACTTTTACTTACTTTTTATCGCCTTTGCTTAATTCTACATCGCTTTTACTCTTTGTTGCTACACTTTTGAAAGTTTTAACAATGCTTCTAAGCAGATTAACAACTCTTTTAAACAGTTAAATAGCGCTTTTAAGCATTGCGGCAATGCTTTTGAGTAAACTGCAAATTTTTATAATCTGACTGTGGTAAAATGATTTTTGTGTCTCTGTAGGATGTCTGGTCACAGAAAAGTGAAAAAACCAGAGAGCAGATTTAATCAAGAAGGCAAGGCTTTAGCAAGGAAAATCGAGAAGGAGAATATTGCACATATCAAGCTAGTCCTTGAGGATTCACAACAAGAAAATCAGGTTTATGAAAATTATCTCAAAGTTGTAGAAGCATACAAAACTAAATTTGTGTCACTAAATTGGATTTTCTCACCTTAAATCAAGTTTTTCTTAAAATTTGCAAATAAGGCTTTAGATTCAATTCAATCTTTGCTTCTTCAATTTTATCTTTGGTTCCTTCATTTTGGCTAGTTTTGTTGACTAACTTGTTGGAGGAAAAGCACATTGGAAAGGAGCAATTGCTAAGGTAAGCATCAAAACATTAAAATAATTCAAAAATGCCCCTAGCCTTTTTGCTAGCTACAAGGAAAGGTAAGCCTCAAACTAGTGAATTTTTCCCTTAAATTGTGGCATTTGGTGCTTTTAAGAATCTAGTAATTACAAAACAGCCTATCTTTGTTTGAAAAGTTTGACATTAGGCCTATGCTCTTCACTTCTTCTAGTGAATCAAAATGCCAAAAGTGTTAAACTTTTTAATTAAGAAGAAAGGTAGAGGAAATCAAGCACATAAAATCAAAAGCCCCTTGTTTGTAGAAGAGATTAGCAATACTCAATTCTCTCTAGTTAGTGGGTTAGTAATTGAACCTTGTTTATTGTGTTTGGGAAATTAAGAAAGAGTTAGGGATATGCTCTTCACCTTTTGGTGAATCAAATTCCCAAAAACTAGTTCTTAACTCCATTTCCTTGCTTTCCATGAACATGCTAGAACTTTAGTTGGGCTTGCCTCCCGAGATTTGCCTTAAAAGGGCCAGTGAGAGGGACAACCCAAAGTGGGATACACTTGATTTTTCTGCAAGAATCCAACCCACTATAAAAAGAAATACATACATCCTTAATGGGGTGTGTGACAAAAGGATACTAAATTTTCAAACTTCCTCGAGTAGTCCTCACGAATTGTGCAAAACTTTGATATACCAGTGGTGGGAAGCCTCTTAAAATACTTGGAGGATGAAAGTTTAGGATCCATTTTGAACGGAATATATATTAAATCCTTGATAAATTAGCAAGACTACCTTTTAGAGCCATGTTTACGAACCAATCTTGAGATAGGTAGATTGCTTGAAGTATCTTTTTGTGCAAAACCTGTGATAACGTACTTTCAAAATCAAACATTTATTGTGTAGTGGGTAATAAGAAACAAGTGTATGCATGATTGTTGTGTTTGAAATACATAAAACAAGTGAAAGAGATATCCACTGAAAGTTCATCTTACATTTTTAATCTCTTCAATTAAAATCAACAATTATCAATCAAGGATCATTTCAAATCAAACCCTTGTTAGATGCCGGTTTCCACGAGGTCCCACAAAATTAGGGTATCTTTACAAGGAGATAGAACTTGCGTTGCAAATGAAGACCGCGAAGTTGAATACCAAAGTCTCTTCAAAGGCCAAGATCAAGGGGATATTTTCCCAAATTTATTTGAAGAAAGACTTAACAATATGGATCAAAATTCTGCATTTTATGATCATCAACATGGAGGAAACAACAATAACACCAATAATGCCAATCAAGCTCCTAAAGAAACACTTGAAGAAAAAGTTGAAAGAGCAGCCCAAGACCATGAATTCCTAGAAGTTATGGAGAAATTGATAGATAGGGATAGGGAGAAATTTTTCCTAAACCTAGCCCAAGTGGGAGTAAAGCTTCCCTACGACTATGATATAGAGAAACTTAAAAAGGATCAAGAAGCAGATAACCCCATGAATGCTATGACTAGATAATTGAAAACATTCCAAGAGCAAATTGATTCCATGAAAAAGACAGCCGAACCTAAGCCCTTTTCTATTGAAGCTTTATGTCCTTTCCCATTCGATAAAAGCTTAGTTATGGCACCCTTTCCTTTCAATACCATTTTTCCTAAATATGATAAGTATATGGGTAAAACAGACCTACATGATCATTTAAGGGATTTTTGTGCTTTAAGCATCGAGTTCATGCACAATGATACGTACCTAATGAGACTCTTTCCTAGGAGCTTGGGAGGTCCCACCATGGAGTGGTTCTCGAAGTTACCCCAAGGAATAAAGACTTTTGAGGAGTTAGCCTCCAAGTTTGTAACTCACTATTCCTATAATATCAAGCATGAAATCACGATGCTCAAATTATGTGATACCAAACAGAAAGATGGTGAATCCTTCTTAGGATTCCTACAAAAGTGGAGGACCATTTTTGCAAGGTATCCACAGAGTATCCCCAAGAAAGAGAAGATGGAAATCTTTACAAACAATTTGACCATTTAAACGAATTATCGATTACAACTCCAATGTCCTCCAACATTTGAAAAACTTATCAAAAATGGGATTAAAATTGAAGACATATTGGTAAAAAGAGGAGAGATAAAATGATTTAAAGACAATAAATCCAATACCAACAACAACAATAACAATTATGTATCTAAATATGTTAACAACCAAGGGACCAAAAATCACAATGCTAAACTGAAGTTATGGTTAAAAAATAATAACAAAAATCTTGTGAATGACGGAGTTGTTGAGGCCCACAACTTGAAGGCTACCCCTTTTAACTTATCAAGTGGAGCTAATTCTTCAGATAATGTAAATCAAACAAATAAATCTCCCTTTAATTCCAATAATTCCAATAACAATTCCAACAATTCCAACAACAATGCTAATGATCCTTATAATAATGCTAATGGGAATAAGCCCAAACCTTTTTTCTCCACTTATAACAAGAGAAAATTCACCTTTTTAGGTGAACCCTTGGAGAACGCATTAAGGACCTTGGTTGCTAACAAGATCATCATGTTACCTGATTTAAGAGATTTTGAACCTCAAATTAAACCTAATTGGTGGAATGACTCTCACCATTGTGAGTATCATTGAAATAGAGGCCATAAAACCAATGAATGCATGAGGTTGAAACACTTAGTGCAAGATTTAATAGATGATGGAACTATCAAAATTGAAGGACCTCAAAACAATGAGGATCATACGGCCTTCAAGAACCCCTTTTTGAACCATGAAAAGGGTGAGTCATCTAATACCAACCGAAATAAAAAAAGAGGTAATGAGAAAGTGAAGTTTTCTCATACCTACGATAACACGATCAATACTTTAAGTGTAGAGGACAACACCATGAATGTTATAGTAGTAAAGGAGAAATTAAAAGAAGCATCATCTAATGTTATCACTAGGGGGAAAGTGTCAAAAATAATTCTACCTACAAATGCTCCTAAAGTTTTTCTATCAAACCAAGCTTCAAATTCATCATCAAAACAATATAACTTGGTTGATCAATTACAAAGAACTCCCGATGAAATCTCTATTCTTGAGTTGCTCAAATTATCACCAACTCATAAGGATATCTTGGAGAAAGCCTTATTAGAGACCAATGCGCCTCTAAATTTGGAGGTAGACAAGTTTCAAAATATGGTGGGACACCTCATTGCACCCCATTGCTTATCATTTTCTGAGAAAGATGACATGTCACTTAATCATCCTCAAAACTTTCCTTTGCACATAGAAGTATTGATTCATAAGCATAGGGTGAAAAGAGTCCTTATAGATGGAGGAGCCGGCTTAAAAATTTGTACCCTTAGCCTAGTGAAAGCCCTAGGATTTTTTGAGGAGGCTATTGACCCTAAGAAGAAGATAACTATTAAAGTCTATGATGACAAAGAAAGAGCTTCAAAAGGAGTAATAGTACTACCCATAAGAGTTGGTCCTATGCAAAAGGAAACAATTTTCCAAGTGCTAGATTTAAAGTTGACTTACAATATCTTGTTAGGAAGGCCATGGATCCATAAAATGCAGGCCGTTCCTTCTACTTATCACCAATGTTTAAAGTTTCCTTATCTAGGGTAGGAAATAATGGTAAGTGGGGACTCAAACCCCTTCCAATATTGTAACAACATCAAGCCTATCAACGACTCTTTAGTCCCACACAATGCAGAAGGGTCTATACCTAATCAAATGTAGAAAGGGAAAAGTTCTAAGGACATCCCATTATTGAAGGGAAAAGAAAAGGTAGAAAAGGAAGTTGTTATTGAAGACATACCAAAACTCACTAACCTAGCTACATCGACTAAAGGAAAAGAGAAGGTTAGTAAGGATAATATTATTGAGAAACCAAAAGAAGATCTAACTAAAGCTATCCAAGTATACACCAAGGAGGCCCACTATCATAAAATGGACCAAATGATGAAGAATTTTAATGAGCACTGCAAAATTAAGCAAAAAGGAGTAGGCGAATACTCCCTATCCATGATGGACTTGCCCTTATCACCTAAGTCCTATGGAAGACCCTCAAATATACCCCATAAATATAATGATAATTTTGTGAGGGAAAGCACATCATCTGCCATGGATGAAGAAGACAACGAGATCCTAAACTGGTTGTACAAAGATGAAGAATCAAGTGCACATGTTAAACACATTCAAAATATAACCATTCCCACACATCAATATGGTAAAGGATTTCAAATCATGCAAAATATGGGGTACAAAGGACAAGGACCTTTGGGCATGAAGAATGAAGGACTCATTGAACCTATAGAAATGACACGGCGAGATAGCAAGGAGAAAACATGATTAGGGTATCTTGAACAAGGGTACACCCAAAAACACTATCCTAAACTATTGATCAGATATTACAATTAGAATCCCATAGTGATGAAGAATCTAATGATTGGGAATGGGATACATTATCTGATGAGTCATGCCATGATAAGGGTATTGATGTTATTCATACCTACACTTCTAGCAAAGATAAAGGACAAATAGCAGAATCAAGTTTAAATCAAGCATCTAGTTCAAGTCAAGTGATTCTAAATGATGTGCCAAGCATAGAAATAGAGATAAATCAATGGGTAGGTGAACCTATGTACCTTCATGGAGACCTACTATGGAGGAATCAAATGTTAGGTTTACTCCACACAACTTTTATCCAATGGAAACCTTAGGGGAGTCTAGTGAGGAAGACTTTGATCCTACTTATTTAGAACATTTAGAAGAGACACATGTCATAGACTTGAATGATACAATGTATGAACCATCAAATGAGGTCTTATATTTAAATCCCATCAAACCAAGCCCAAGTATTTACCCCTTAACTCTCATACACCCAAAATTAATTGAATGGGATTCCATTGGACCAACTACCCTTCCAATCTTTTTGAATGACAATGTGGTGTCCCAATATCTCAATGCGGTTGAACCTTCTTCTACTATGGAATATCAGGAAGAAATGATAAAGGGGAGTATCCAAACTTTCAATCCACGAAAAAATGAAAAAAACAAAAAAAGGAAAAAAGGAAAAGAGTCAAGTGTTGAAAACCACGTTGTGGCAACATTAGATCCAAAAGAAAAATAAATAAAGGATGTTTCCAAAGGTGAGAACCCAATTGAGGCACCTAAGGAAGGAAGTTTGGATGCTTTACCTAAACATTATGAAGAAAGATCTCCAATTTTGATCGAGCCTACATAAAAGATAAACATTGGATCAGAAACTGAGCCAAATATCATACACCTAGCGACATCCTTATCTAGTGAAGAAAGGAAAGAATTCATAAAAATTTTCAGGGAAAAGAAAATCAATTTTGCTTGGTCATATGATGATATGCTAGGATTGGATCCAAACTTGATTATGCATCATTTGAATATCAAAGAAGGAGTCAAACTGGTCAAATAGAAGTTAAGGAAGATGCATCCACATATAGCCTTTCTTGTAAAACTAGAATTGGAGAAATTGCTAAAGGTGGGATTTATCAGAGCCATTGATTATGCACAACAGATTTCAAATATTGTACCAGTTTTAAAAGCAGATAAGTCCATCAAGATTTGCATGGATTTTAGAGACTTAAACTTGGCGTGTCCTAAAGATGACTTTCCTCTTCCAAGAATAGATGCCATTGTAGATTTAACAGCGAGATATTCCATGTTCTCACTTATGGATGGATTTAGTGGCTATAACCAGATTAAGATAGAAATTGAGGACCAAGATAAAACAACATTTACATGCGCATGGGGGACATTCTATTGGAATGTTATACCCTTTGGTCTAAAGAATGTCGGGGCAACATATCAAAGGGCCATGACCACAATATTCCATGATGTGATGCATAAGTTCATGGAAGATTATGTAGATGACATATTAGAAAATATCATTCAAGAGAGGAGCATCTACCAATTTTAGAGAATTTTTTTGACAGATTAGAGCAATTTAAAGTAAGGCTCAATCCTAAAAAGTGTGCATTTGGGACTCAATCTGGAAAATTGCTAGGCTACATTGTATTAGCGAAAGGAATAGAAGTGGATCCCACTAAAGTCAAAGCCATTATGGAGATGGAAGAACCTAAAAAAATAAGACAAATGAGGTCACTACAAGGAAGAATTCAGTCCATCAGGAGATTTATATCCCAACTAGCAAAAAAATGTCATAACTTCACCCAACTTTTGTATAAAGATACAATTTTCAAATGGGATGAAAAGTGTGAAGAAGCCTTCAATTTATTGAAGAAATACCTCATGAACCCTCCAATCTTGATGCCACCTATCAGAGGCAAACCTTTAATCCTATATATTTCAGCAACATAGCATTCATTGGGGACACTTTTGGCACAAGAAGATGAATCAAGCAAAGAAAATACAATATACTACATAAGTAGAACCTTGGTCAAATACGAGTTGAACTATACATTCATCGAAAGGGAATGTTTGGCTGTGGTTTTTTCTTCCCAAAAACTATGCCATTATATGTTAGCTCATAAAATAAGACTCATAGCCAAGATTGATCCTTTTAAGTATCTACTTAGCAAAATAACATTGAATGGAATGCTAGCCAAATGGGTGATGGTGTTGAGTGAATTTGACATTGAATATGTAGACCACAAATCTATCAAAGGGAAAGTCATTGCTGACCAATTAGAAGAATCACCACTCCAAGATGATTACACAATTCAAGTAGAATTCCCAGATTCCAAGATTGTGAATGTTGAGGCAAAGACATGGCAACTGTATTTTGATGGTTCGTACACTCAACATGGATTAGGAGTAGGCATACTCTTGATTACTCCTCAAGGATCTACAATTCCAAAGTCATATAAATTTCTATTTCCATGCACCAATAACATAGCCTAATATGAAGCCTTAGTTATTGGAATCAAGTTGGCATTAGAGTGGAAGGTGACATAACTAAAGGTTTATGGAGACTCACAATTAGTCATTAATCAGGTTAATGAGGAATATCAAATGAACGATGACAAGTTTGTGCCTTATTAAAACATGGTGGATAATCTTAAAAAGTACTTCATTCTTATTACATTTGAGCAAGTGCCAAGAGAAAAGAACAAAGCAGCAAATGCAATGGCAACTTTGGCATCACTTCTACAAATGCCAGATCAAAGCGCTAGATATGAATTCCTAGTAGAAGAAGTGGAACAACCCACATTTGATCCTACCCATCCTTATACCATTTTCTTTCTAACTACACATGAATCACCTTGGTATGGACCTATTTACACTTACTTAAAAGATCAAATCCTACCTATAGATCAAACTAGGAATCAAAAGAAAAGCTTCATTCACCAAGCCTCTCGATATACCATAATTTTTGAAACATTGTATCGTAAGAGTCTTGATGGAATGCTCCTTAGATGTCTAGAGGAAGACAAATTGAATGTAGCCTTGTGAGAAATCCATGAGGGAATCTGTGGGTCACATTCGAATGGATTAACCCTAGCCAAGAAACTTCTTAGGATAGGATATTTTTGGCCTACAATAGAGAAAGACGCTTGTAACTTTTCCAAAACTTGTAGAAAGTGTCAAATTCATGGAAAATTGATACATGTGCCCACACAAGAGCTACATCCGATGAAAACACCTTGGTTGTTCTATCAATGGGGCCTAGATATAATAGGAATGATTTATCCACCATCCTCGAATGGTCATAAACTCATCATCATGGAAACAAAGTACTTTACCAAATGGGTGGAAGATGTACCCTTATCAACTGCAACGGGAAAGCATATATCTTTGTTTATTCTAAATCACATCATTTGTAGATATGGCATACCTCATGCCATCATAATGGATAATGCAAAGCACTTCAAAAACAAAGATCTAAAGGAGTTATGCACAAAGTTTCACATGATCCATCATTCTTCATCAATATATTATCCTCAAGGTAATGGACAAGCCGAAGCAACTAATAAAAACATCTTGAAGATATTGAAGATAACAGTGGACAATTCAGGTAGAGATTGGCACATAAAAATAAACCCTACCTTATGGGCTTATAGAACAAGCATAAGAAAGCCAACAGGAGCTACACCCTTTTCCTTAGTCTTTGGAACAGAAGCAGTTTTACCTTTGGAGGTAGAACTTCCACCCTTAAGGGTATCTCGTCATGGTTTGATAAGTGAGGAAGACTATAGAGTTTCTAGGTTGCATGAACTAGAAATCCTAGATGAGAAACAACAACAAGCATTTGATCACTTAAAGGTATACCAAAATAGAATGTCAAGGACTTATAATAAGCATATCAAGTCAAGAACATTTCAAATAGGTGACCTAGTTTTGCGAGAAATCCCAAGAATCAAGCAGAAAGAGAAAAGAAGGGAAAATGGGAGGCAAACTGGTTAGGACCATTTGTGATTACTTCTTCTTTTGGCACCGGTACCTACAAATTAGCGGATTGTGATGGAGAAGAGCTACAAGAACCTATCAATAGCATACATCTAAAAAGGTTCTATACATGAAGTAGATGAAAGAGTATAAAGAGTATCAGAAATCAGATGGAAATAATCATATTTATTGTATATAGTCAAAAGAGATCTTGAAAATACCAAAAACATTAGAAAAGCAGAAAAGGACAAACAAATTGGAAAAGTAGAAAAGATAAAAAATAATGGAAAATTGAGTATGAAGAAAGCTAAAAACATTCATATATGATCCTCAAAAAGATGTTGTCTTGGTGAAAACCTAGCAAATAGGTGCCTTGATGATAAACAAATTTGAAAAAGGAAAAATACAAAAAAATAAAAAAAGAGAAAAAGTGCCTTGGTGAAAACCTAGCAAATAGGCACCTTGGTAGCAAAAAAAAAGAGAAAAAGCTTAAAAAGAAAAAAGAAAAAAAGAAAGCAAGATCCATTCAATCGGTGAAAACCTGGTAAACAGGCACCATTGAAAGTCCAAGTTAGTCGCATACCTAGAAGGTCACCCTTGTAAATATTGCATTCACCAGTATTTGTATATATTGCATAATAAAACCCCACAATTGCATTTGCAAGTACCTAAAGATTTTGGTCACCTAATCTAAAAATTGTCCTAAGTCCCACAAATGAAATCATATCAAACTGGGGGCAATCTACTCAATAGGAGGAAGAATTCATCAAAGCAAACTTCAATCAATCAGGGAATCAATCCATCAAAACAAAGTGGAATACTTAATCAAATATGCAAAACCAATCCAATTTAAACCAAACGCAAATTTGATCTGAGATCTTACAGGACCTTATCTTTATCAGGATTAACAGTATGAAATGGATGGAACTACACTTCAAATATGGATTTGAATAACATTGCAAATTTTTTTCTAAGTGTTGACTTGATTGATGAAACCATGTCTTTCTAGCGAATCGATGAAAGTTTTAAACTAGATAAGCTATGATGAAAGCATGATATTTTGGTTGATTTTTGAATGATTGTCTTAAAATCAAAGTTTTAAATCATGTATTATTTGTCTAAGGACGTGATAATCAAAGAATCATCGAGGACTTGTATATAGGATAGAACTGAGATTTTTGTTTGTTTACACAAAAAGATACCTTGGCTATTTTGATCCTCAATATCATGATACCAAAATCCACTTGCAACATAGAATCCAACAAAATCGGTGTTCACACTCTCATGATTGGCTTCAATCAGTGATAGTCATACCAAAAAGAGATGGGAAAGCAAAGAAAGAGATGCAAAAAGTATTCATATCATCATAGTTGAACTAGTGATGGTTGTACTAAACGGGATTCCAAAATTGCTCAATGATGATTATAAGCTCCAAATTTTTGAATAATGACAGTTAGTTGCATACATCTTAGATTAAATGCATTTAATGTATAATGCCTTTCTTAGCTTAATTTAATTCGCAAGAGGGAAAATTGACAAAAGAGAAAGGGGGTGTAGTCAAATAAAAAATCAAAGGATCATAAAAAACAACTATAAGTGATCGAGTGTGTTGGAAATAAAAAACAAATAAAAAACAAAGTGCATTCCATTAGTTCACTTGCATTAATTAAGTTCTTTTTTTAAGAGTTGCATTAAGTCACCTTCATTAAACCTTGCATTCATTTAAATGTGTCCAACATTTGAATCATTAAGTTCATTGCATTAGATGGCATATATCATTAAAATCCATTTGAATTACATTCATTGCATTCATTTTTAGATTCATCTCATTTAGGGTGCATTCTTTTATATCAATCCATTAAGTACATTGCATTAGTTAAATACTCATTGCATTCATTAAGATCATTCATCATTAAAGGCATATCATTTAGGGAAACATGACATTATTCATTAAAGGTCATTAGAGGACATTCATGATAGTATCATTCATCTATATTGCATATAACATGTGGAATCATTAAGTATCCATGATCATTACGTAATTATATAAATCCATCACATTTGCATATCAAAAGAAATACATACATCATCCATTACATTGCATTATTCATTATCCATCTAACACATCCTATATCATTTTCATTCTATATATCATTAATCATTAAAATCATTGTATTCATTCATCTATTCTATGTCATACATAAGACAATCATTTAAGCATCAATAGAATATATGCATTCATTTCAAACATTACATCTGAAAAGCATAAAACAAATCATATAGGAGATAGAACCACCTAGATCTGCATATCATGCAAAAACTTGAAAAAGAGATCCAACACATAATGACATCATATATAGTAAATGTATCAAAGTGAGAATCAGAGTCTATGGTACCATCATTATAAAATGAGCAGAATATCAAAGCCTATCGAATGATCATAAAATGCAATATCCAAATATCAATGTCCATCAAAGTATCAAAGTATCAACATAAGTAACATCAACGAATAAAAAATGATACAATAAGAGTCCAAATGTCTTGATAATGACAACAAAGAAATGAGATCATGTATATCATCAAATAATCAAATGAATATCTCAAAGGGCTGAACCACCAGCACCATTGGTACCATCAGGACCAGGAACACTATTTGGAGGCTGAATCAAACTAGGCTGTGACCCATGCTGACTCATTGAAGCCATAAAATCCTGCATCATCAAACTCAACTGAGAAACCTACTGCTACATTGCTGATATTTGAGTATGAAGAAATACAACATCCGATGCTAAGGTTGGGGTAGGAGCCAGTGCTACAGAAGACTGTGGTGGATGAATCGAAGAAGAAGGCATCGAAGAAGATGGAATTGACAATGATGGAACAAAGCTAGAAGAAGATGGAAATGATGAGGAAGATGGCATCGAAACAGAAGCAGAACCAAAAGCAGAAGCATGTGCCTATGGAATAACTGGCTGTATACCCTGCTGAGCAGGAGGACCCTTTGCTTGATCTAGTAAAACCTGTTCCACCTATGCCTCAACCTCTCTCTCTTGTCTGACCCTAGCTTGACCAGGATCCCTAGCAACCTAATGCAATACTCTATCCACACCACCTCTACCCTGACCTCTACCCACAGGAGGAATAGGAGCAACAACAATCACTGGGATACGAACCCTACCTGCTCGATGACCATGTCATCCACATCGTGCCCTAATCCTACCACCACCACCATCATCTCCACCATCATCTGTATCATCTCCTACTATTAGGAATGAATGCTGAATATATCCTATGGGAGTATTAGTAGCCATTATATATTAGTTGTTGTTGCATTCATGACTATGATTGTCATTGATGTCAACACAATGATCTACAAAAGATTAGTAGAGGAGCAGATAGTGTTTGGATTAGCGCACGTGGGATATTGAAGATAAAGCTATGCACAATTGAGGACTTATTCTATGATGTGTTATATGTTCATGGTTAAGAGCACAGATAGTAATTCATTTATTCATGGAAGTTATGAGCATTTTAGTGGAAGCAGTATTCAGGTAGTGTTCCTGAGTAGCGGTTTGTGGAAATCAGATGATATCTCCTAATGGGGATGGAATCTAGTTATGCGCAATTAGAGAGTAGTTGAAGACATGTTGATAGTGACGTGGATGATAGTGCAAACTTCAAGGTCACACAAGTGAAGAGTTATTCTAATTGGAAGCTAACAATTTTGTGTAATTTTGATGTAACGTGTGAAATTTTTTTGTGTGATGATATTATTCACCTTCATGAAATTAAGATCAAGTAGCAACAATTTAAGTTAAATACAAAGGAAATTTACTCTAAAATTGAACTACAATCTATAACATCTCATGGATCTCTAGAAAGAAGTGGTAAGTGAGCTCTCACTTGCAAATCCTCACTAGTGACACCTCTAAAATGAGAAATAATGCTGCTACAATGCTTCTAAATGCTTAATCTAAGAGAGATTCATGCTTAATCTAGCTCCATTTTGATAACAATGCAATGATAAAATGCTAAAATGATAAACTCTAAATGCTCAAATGCTTCAATTGCTCTTAGAATGCTCAATTTGCCTATAGTAACAATGCTTTTGCAAATGACTTCCAAGATGGGAATGCTCTCCAAAATGCTTCATACTTATAGTAATTTCCCAAGGGTAGGGGGTAGAGTGAGTTGATCATGGTTATGCTTGGGTAAGGTCAATTGGCTTTGCTTTGTCCATAAATGGGGGGACAAGGAGGGGACAATCATTTAAATGGTTTCAAAAGGCTGGACCATTTCAACAAAAGTGAGTGATTTGTGTCCATTTTGTCTCCAATTTGCTTTGTTGAGGGAGATTATGATTTATTAATTAATTAAAGTAATTAAATTTAGCCATGAAGGGTAAGAGGTTCATTTTGATTTTTTCTTTCAACAAGTATGTCATTAATTGAATTTTTTCAATTTCGTAGTGTTTTTCCCCTTTTCAAGCTTTATTTAATCATTTAGTCATTTAATTGAATTTTCCTTTGATTTGAATTGCCTTTGTTCCATTTATTGTTTTTTCGTGCTATTTTGATGATTTGATGCACCTTTTGATTGATTTAAGCCTTTGGCCAATTTTCCATGTCTACAAATGCCCCTCTTTGAGTCGATGTGCGAAGAACACCGATTCAAAGATTCCCTTGGTATGATGATCTGATTCTGTTATGGTTCTGTGATTCCTTGATACCTCTGATAGTTGGTACAATGATATGATACTGTCTCTGATAGTGATATGCTGCCTAATATGATATGATAAACTGATCTGATACTAATTTGCCTCCTGATATGAAACTGATATGATAACCTGATATGATATGCCCCACTGATAAATGTTTTTGATGTGATGCCAATTTGATACTCTGATGCCCCCTCAGAAATAAAACATATTGATTCCTTGATTTGAAAGATTTTGATTGATTGGTCCAATATGTTTTCATTTCTGAAAAATATTGATGATATGCCATGACTTGCAATTTGCATATCCAAGATAGATAGGTCTGTTGTAGTTAAGTGAAACAAGTGATTAGGATATCAGGATAATGGTACCAATGAATGTGATTTGTCAATCTGATAGGATAGTTCTGATAGGTAGGATATTGCTGCTTCGTTCTCAGGACACAGAGACACGAACAAATGGTACTAGGTGTGATTGCTTGATACCTTTGATATAACTGATTGACGTAAGATGATTCACTTATATAAAATAATGATATGATTCCCTTGATTTTCAAAATAGACACATTTCCATAAGTTATAGGTACGGTCCCTAGCTTCTTGTATATTTGGATTTAAGTCATGGTTTGACCCAGCTAGAATATAGGTTATTGAGATGATTGATTATGGAGCTCCTTCAGTTTATTAATATTGTATCATGTTTCAGTTATTGATCAGGACTTGGATGCATCACTTTGATGACATTGTATCTTTGATTAGACAGACTTCATGGATCTGTGATGTTATGGACACTTTATTATGATTTATGGACTTTCCTTGATTCTTGATTGAACCCCCCCATTTGGTGATTGATCAAGATTTTGATTGAATGAACCCCCTTGTCCTTGGAAAAATACTACAAAAAAATGCACATGCAATTAATCTAACATGATAATGCAATTAACCTTCCATGATAATGCAATGCAATGCAGCTAAGTGTCACTAGCTTTTAGCAAATAAATGCCTTGAGGATAATTTTTCATCATTGAGCATTTTGGGACTGGAAAGTTGATACAATCACCACTGCCCATTGACATGATGATATGAATACCACTTTTTATCATATTTGGTAACCTCCTTTTTGAACTAGTACAACCCACACTAGTCGAATAAACCAACTATGAGGGTATGAATACCAGTTTCAACGAATTCAATGTTGCATAAACAAACAAAGGTCAACCTTCCACCCTATATGAAAGTCCTCGATGGTTCTTTGATGACCACGTCGTTAGATGAATTCCCATAAGTTGTTGGATATCCCTCAAGATAGTCACTCAAAGACAAGAAAAATATCATGTCTCCATCATCACCAATCTAGTCGAAACCTCATCGATTAGCTAAAAAGATGTGATAAAAATCAATGTAAGTAAAGATCATCAAAAGAAAGCTTCAAGTGTTTTGCCATGTTTCATGATTTTCAAAAAGTATTTCCAAGCATTCTGATCTTTTTAAAGTGTTTTGTCAATTTTTAATCCTGAATAATAAAGTCAATGAAGGCTCATGGATCAAGTTCTGGTAATCAAATTCTTGGTTAGTGAACAATGATATCCATCAAAGGTTCACGAAAATCTCCCTCTTTTGAAGCTCTGATAATTCCCTCTCTGGCGTGTGACCGAAAGTAGCACTATTGAATCTGCTTGAGTTAATGCCTTGCTTCATGTGAATTCATGCTTGTTTGCTGAAATCCACTGATTAAGATCAAATGCCCCTAGTTGGATAGGAAAAATGTTGGACTTGGACAAAATTCCAAAATATTACTGAAGCTTGGTTTATGCAAGATGCAGCTCAAAGCATTTTATGCTTTCCTTTTTACCATCTCTCAAACAAGATCACATTGGTTTTCCCCCAATGTCTTAGCAAGATATAGGACATGAAGGATGGATTTTCAAGCTGATGGATTAGAGATGGAAAGGCTATGATGGAAGAAATATGCGAATGTGACCCATAGGACTATCTCCTCAAGAGTACCCAAGCTAAGGAAAAATGATATAGCATGTTTTTGGATAAGCCATGGAATTCAATGATGTAGTGTTAGATAGCGTATAGGATAATGATCTGCTGTCATGAAAATGAGGGCTCCAAAAGAAGTGGACATGTCAAGAAGTTCTTGATAACAAATTTTTTTCTTTAAGTTCTTCATTTTGATACCACAATCAAGAGAAAGGGGTGATGGAGGCTATGAAGGGATGTTTTGGGATTATGGAAAGATTGTCAAGAAGTAATGAAGGTGAATTTTGGATAAGCAAGATCATGATAGGGTAACATGGATGCAACAAGTACATAAGCTGATGGAAAGGATAACGAATGTCAAGATACTCAATGCTCATGGATGTGTTCAACCTTGCCAAGATGAAAGGTGAGAGAGGGAATATGGATGCAAGTGAGAGAAATGATAGGAAGATGGAAGATAGCATGGATGAAACTTGCCCCCAAGTGTAGAGTGCAAGAAGGAGGAATTACACATGACGCCTGTTTACTAGGTTTTCATCATGGTACTTGTCTAAGGCACCACAAGAAGTGGTTTTTACCATAAGACATATTTATTTCTCTTTACTTTTGCTACCAAGGTGCCTATTGCTAGGTTTTCACCAAGGCACTTTTTCTCTTTTTTCATTTTTTCTTTGTTTTTTTCTTTTTTTGTACTTTTCAATATTTTCCCAACATTAGAATCTTTGGACAATGCTCCTCTGAAAGATATGCTGTAATAAACCATGGGTATGACTATGCTGCTCAAAGATATTGATAAGAGGGATGGAAGGACGAAAAGTATGCATTGGAAAATGAATGTGAGGATAAGAAGAATGTATGTTGTAGATGGGAATGTTGGCAAGATCAACTTTGACACACATTTTGAAGAGTGGTGGAATGATGGAGGAACGATAGATGACAGAGATAAGGATCTTTTTGAGGTAGCGGATTTTGGGATGTAAGAAGATGAAGGATGTTTGGAAGGAGATGGAATGGAAGCCTTTGGAAGCTTGAATGTCAATTTTGATTTTTCTTTTGTGTGCAAGTCTTTCAACAATGACTTGGGAATCCACATATTCTTTGATTTTTCTTTCTTTTGTGATGCTTTTGAATGCATTTCTTCAATGAGGGATTTAGGAACCCACATTTTTTTTTTTTCTTTTTGGTTGGTGGACCTTTGCGGTCTTTTGGATATTTCATTTTTCTTTTCATTCACATGTCGATTAGATGGGACATTGTGATTTTTATACCCATATGGATTCTTGGATTTATGATTTTTATGTTGCACATCAACATTGCTTCCAAAAGACTTAGGAATTGTGGATGCATAGGAATAATATGGAGGGTTCACATGGATTGGTGTTTGGACATTCTTCAAGTATGTGTGCCTTCATTAATCTTGATACATGGTAGGATAAGTGAATGGATAGCTAGGGATGATAGGAATAGAGGATGGAGGAATATATGGACCTAATATGGATGGAAGGAATGAAGACTTTTGTTTTGGAACATAGGAACCCAAAATGGATTTGGAGGATAGTGAAGGAATATGGTTTCGTTTGAATGGAGGAATATAAGGTGTGAAAGGGATATCAATATCTTTGAAAGGAGCCGCATTGCCATGGTTCTCATCTTTAAGATTTATCTTTATACCCATAGGCTCATGAGTAGCTTTGATAGGAACACATTTGATAGGATCAACGGAGTCTTGAAGGGATTTATTATCTTGCAAGGGATTTGGAAGAATGATGTTTTCTTGAGGTGAACATGGAGGAATATGAAAAGGAAATGATGGGATGCTTTGATCTTGACTAAGATCTTCAAATTATGTAGAGATGGTATTTTGCTCTTGATTTTCAATATGCTCATTGGAAGTTATGGAAGGGATATCTTGATCTTGCTTGGGAAGTGAAGAAAATATGGAACTTGGAAGGGTAATTGGATATTGGAGTGGAAAGACATCATCTTGGAAGACATGAAAGGACACAAGGGGATCATCATGAGGTTCTATGGATATGGGACCTTCATAAAATATGGGAGGAGATTGTATATAATCTTGATCTTGATCTTTATCAATA
Source organism: Chamaecyparis obtusa (assembly GCA_027943335.1). Lineage (NCBI taxonomy): Eukaryota > Viridiplantae > Streptophyta > Pinopsida > Cupressales > Cupressaceae > Chamaecyparis > Chamaecyparis obtusa. The sequence continues at coordinate 249,130 of BSBK01011129.1, read as the reverse complement.
TTTGTTTCTTTTCTCTTCAGATTATCCTCTTGACATGGAGCCACTTCTAAGGATGAGGTAGATGTTTGGATATGTGTGGGGAATATTTGGAAGAATGGTGTAGGATCCTCTTGAATGGGTATAATAGGCATTGAAGCATTTGAAGCTTTGGGGTCCAAGATCTTTGAAGCATGGAAACAATTTGCAGCAAGATGTAAGTTAGCTTGGGTTTCTTTTAGAGGTAGCCCTTGAGGATAGACATAGTCAAATTGAAAAGTGTTATCATTAGGTTCACTTTTTGATGGAGGAATTTTGGATAATTGTGGAGCTTTGGGAGATGAACGAAAGATGAAAGGAGTACTAGCTATGGACTCACTCTTTAATGGAGGGATTTGGGAAGCTTTGGAAGATGGAGGTTCATGAGATGGATGAAGGATGAATGGATTACTCTTGCTATATGGAGGTTTGTGCATTAGATCTTGCTTGAGAGTGGTATTTTTCACTCCATACTCGTTATTATCTTGATCACAACTAGATTTATCATGAAATTTCCTTTGATCCAAGATAATTTTGTTGCTCTTGAATGCTTCTTTTTGTGAGGAAGATGGAGATACGGCTGGCCCATCATTATAAAGAAAAGGACACCGTGATCTTAATTATGACTTTTTTGATAGTATCTCTTTTTGTTTTTCCTGATTCTCCCACAAGGTTGATGTGTCAAAATCACGAGGAAGCTTAGCTCCTGCTTGAGCTAACTTTATGAAATATGCTTCTTTATCCCTCTCCAAAACTAATTGCATTATTTTCATGAACATGGGATCTTGGAGTGCTTCCAAAACTTCATCTTCAGATACTTCATCATCTTGATTCCAATGGAGATTTTGATCTTGATTTTGATAATTGTTCTCAATAATAGGGTTGATTTTTTTCTCAAATAGACTCATCATTATAAATGATTTTCAAGAATATGATCTATTTTTTGCACTGATAAAGAGTACCTCCGAAAAGGGTATCCAAATATGAAACCAATTTTTTCTGAATCCCTCAGGAAATACTCTCTGTTTGCCCTTTTGTGTTTTCTGGGCGTGACTAAACCAAGCACAGGCGTGTCTAAAAATTTGACTCATTTGTAATTACTTGATTGTGGTATAACAAAAGGAATGTTTTCCTTGTTAATGTAGTAATGTAAGAGTGAATGAAATTGTGAAAGTGAATTTTTGGAAAGAGGATATGCGAGGTACAAAGATCTGAAATTGAGATCTGGTGTAGCAGTGAGTGTGGTTTGGCATAGTTAGAGAAGAGGTAACATATTGTTGAGATCAGTAATATTTTGATATTATTCTATTGAATAATATAGAGATCAGTTGGACAATGTGTTTAATGATCTTGCCATTGAAGCTATTTGGGTAGTGGGTCCTTCTGTCTTCCATAACTCCTAACAGGGTTAGAATCTTTTAGCAGGGATTCAAAATCTCCTAATAGGGATTCATATGTACTGAATGTATTTCATAAGACTCCTAACAAAGTCCATCCTTTCACAAGGAATATTCATATTAGTGCATCTTTTGTGGGCATCATTCCCACCAGGGTTTACTCTTTGATCAAGAGGTTCCCTAGTCAACATATCTTGTGTCATTGTGTATGAATATCTTTCTATGGTTGTTGGTTACATTTCTTATATGGTTAAAATCTATTGAAGTTGATAAAGTTTATAATTATCTGATAATTGATTCAAACCTCCCCTCTTAGTTATCTTGGTGGACTTTACTTTCTAACAATTGGTATTAGAGCGGCAGGTCCTTGAAAGAAAAGTTTAACAACTTAAGGAGATCCATGGTGAATTTTAGGAAAGAAAGCCCTAAGTTTGATGGAGTGAATTTTGACAGCTGGAAAGAAAAGATGAAGACACATCTAATGTGTTTAGGACTAGGTTATTGGTTGATTACTAAGAATGAGAAGACTATCATTGATGAGGATAACATTGAAACATGTACTAATGATGAAAGAGATCTATTCATGTGTAACATACTTGCCAAAGAAGGACTTTTGTCAGCCCTTCTAGAGAATGAGTACAGTCAGGTAAAATATTTGAAAACATCTCATGAAATTTGATTAGCTTTACAGGCTACTTTTGAAGGTGATGAACATGCAAAGAAAGTCAGATTACATAATTTGATATGTGCATTTGAAAATATAAGAATGATGGAAGATGAATTTGTTAGAAGCTATATTGGTAGAATGTCAGAGATTGTTGCAGGTATAAAATCTTGTGGAGGAACAAAGACATAGAATGAAGTGATATGGAAAATTCTGAGGACATTGACTCCTACATTTAAGAAGACAACACAGATGATTGAACAAGTTATACCTTGTACTAAGAACTTTATAAGAGAGACTCTTCTTGGAAGATTGGAAGCAATAGAAATGAACCTAAGGTTATTAGGAGACTTACCTAGAATGGAGACAACATTCAGTGCTCTTAGTGTTCATCCTACTTTGTCAAGAAGCATCAGTGTGAGCGGAGATTATGCTAGCAACAACAGATCTAGAAATGAAGAAGACAGGAAGATTGAAGAAGATATTTCCTTGCTTGTGAAGAGAGAACCAGACGGTAAGAAATTTTTTAAATGTTGGACATGTCAAGAATATGGTCATTTTGCATCTAAATGTCCTAAGAGAGTTAAGAAGTACATACACAATTTTAAGCCTAGAAGATCTAAGGAATGTTATTATGCTAATGATGAAGAACTTGAAGCTAGTATAGATAGAACCTTAAGTGAAAGTAATATTGAGAATAATGATGATATAGGATTTGTAGCAATTAAAGAAGAAAATCCCGAAACAGAGGTTAAGGAAGAAAGAGCTCTAGTTTCTCAAGTTGAAAAGAAATCTAATTGGATTATAGATAGTGGTTGTTCACATCATCTGACCGGAGACATGAAAAATTTCATAAAGTTTAACAATTATGATGGAGGAGTTGTTAGAGTTGGAAACAATGCACCTTGTTTGATTAAAGGTATAGGATCTATTACTCTTGATGGAAAGACTAATACTGATGATGTTTACTTTATGGATGGTTTGAACATAATCTTTTGAGTGTTGGACAGTTAGTTGATAAGGGATATCAAGTTTGGTTTATTGAGAAAACTTGTGTGATAAAAGACAAAGATGGAAATTTGATTGGTACTGGATCTAGAACTAGAGGTAATGTATTTCAGTTGAATCCTACTGAGATGACATGTTTGATTACTAAGATTGATGACAGTTGGTTATGGGACAAAAGATTTTGTCATATAAATTTTGATAACATTGTGAAAGTGAGTACTACACTTGCAGTAAGAGATTTGCCTAAAATTATGAAGCCTACTAACATGATTTGCAAGGAATGTGTGATGTCTAAACAAAAGAGAAGCTCATTTCCCAGTAAGAAGTTTACATCAGTAGAGAAGTTGGAGATTGTTCATATAGATTTGAGAGGTCCTACAAGGACTAGAGGATTCTATGGAGAAAGGTATTTTATGATTCTTGTTGATGACTTTACAAGAATGATGTGGATTGCATTTATTAACGAAAAATCTGAAGCATTTGATAAGTTTAAGATCATTAAGAATAAAGTTGAGAATGAATCTGGAATGAAGATTAAATGTTTGAGATTAGATAGAGGTGGATAATTTACTTCTAGAGAATTTAATATCTTTTGTGAAGTGAATGGTATTAAGAGACAATTTTCAGCCCCTAGGACACCTAAACAAAATGGTATTGCAGAAAGAAGAAACATATCAGTGACTGAAGCAGCAAGAGCTATGTTATTTGAGAATGACTTAGCGAAGATATTCTGGAGAGAAGTAGTGAACACATCAGTGTATACAATGAACATAGTACAAATCATAGTAGACATAGAAAAGACACCCTATGAACTATGTTTGGACATGCACCCTCAGTTAAGTATTTTAGAATTTTTGGAAGCAAATGTTATATAAAGAGAGATGATGACATTGGAAAGTTTGATCCTAGAAGTGATAAAGGTATATTTCTTGATATTCTTTGAAAAGAAAAGCTTATAGATGTTATAATAAGAGAACTAAGACTACTGTTGAGAGCGCAAATGTTAAAGTTGATGAAAAGTTCAAAATTCAGGAAAGAATGCTTGATTATGAATCAGATGAAGGAACTCATCCTAGATCTAACATTGAGACTACTAAATTATTCTATGAAACTGACACTGATTTGTTGAATGAAAGCCACAGTAAGATCATTGAAGAACCAATACCTGAAGTGAGATCTGAGATAGTGACACCTAACAAGAATTTATCAAGGAATCATCTTGTTGAACAGATTATTGGAAGCATAGACATAGGAGTTCTAACTCGAAATAAGGCACAAGAACAGTTATGTTTGATTTATCAAATTGAACCTAAATCTACTAGTGAAGCTTGTGAAGATGAACATTGGATTAAAGCTATGAAAGAAGAACTAGATCAGATTGAAAAGAAAAAGATATGGGAATTGGTCCCTAGACCTAAAGATAAGAATGTTATAGGAACAAAATGGGTATTCAGAAACAAGATGAATGAACAAGGAGAAGTAGTAAGGAACAAAGCAAGATTGGTATGTAAAGGATACTCACAACAAGAAGGAATTGGCTATGAAGAAATTTTTACACCAGTAGCAAGAATTGAAGCAGTAAGAATGTTTTTGGCCTATGCAGCTTTTAAGAAATTCAAAGTGTATCAGATGGATGTAAAGTCAACATTTTTGAATGGAGAATTGGAAGAAGAAGTTTACATTGAGCAGCCTGAAGGTTTTCCTTTAACTCAAGAAGGAGACATGGTATGTAAATTGAAGAAATCTTTATATGGACTAAAGCAAGCACCTAGAACTTGGTATGCAAGATTGGACAAGTATTTGATAAAATTAGGATTTACAAAAGGAACAACTAATAGCAACCTGTACACAAGAGAAATTGAAAATGGTTTGTTGGTTGTAGTTATTTTTGTTGATGATATCATTTTTGGAGGAGAAGATGAAGCCAGTGATAAATTTGCAGATGAAATGAAGACTGAATTTGAAATGAGTATGATTGATGAAATGAAATATTTTTTGGGATTGCAGATAACACAAAACAATGATGGTATCTTTGTAAGTCAGACAAATTACTTGAATGATTTGTTAAAGAGATTTGGAATGGAGAACTTTAAACCAGTTGGAACACCTATGGTAACTGGACATAAGTTATCTAGCACAGATGAGACTCCTGTAGTGGAACAGAAGAAGTACAGATCTATGATTGGAGGATTGTAGTATTTGACACATACAAGACTTGATATAGCACATTCAGTTGGAATTGTAGTAAGATTTCAAGTTGAACCTAGAGAATCACATTATGCAACAGTGAAGAGGATACTGAGATATTTAAGAGGCACAATTGAGTATGGATTGTGGTATGAAAAATATGATGATTTTACCCTATGTGCATATACAGATGTTGATTGGGGAGGTAGTGTTGATGATAAAAAGAGCACCAGTGGTGGAGCATTTTTCCTTGGAGGAAGATTGGTTTCTTAGCTAAGAAAGAAGTAGAATTGTATTTCACAAAGCATAGAAAAAGTAGAGTATGTAGTAGTAGAAAACAATTGTAACCAGATAATTTGGATGAAGCAGCTACTGAAGGATATTGGAATAAAATTTGTTGAGCCTGTTGTTATACATTGTGACAACACCAACACAGTTAGTATGTCTAAGAACCCTGTATTACATTCTAAGACAAAGCATATAGAGATAAAGTATCATGTAGTAAGAGAGAAAGTTGTTGAGAAAGAAGTCAGACTTGAATAAATAAGCACAAAGGAGTAGATTGCAAACATATTTACAAAACCTTTGCCTAAGGATACATTTGAGTATCTGAGAGGTATGCTTGGGGTTATGCCCCAGCCTACTTTTGAGAAGTGATGTAGATTGTTGCATCTGTCTAGTGGTATATGAGCCCTATCTTTCTGCTGGACTAGATGTTGGTACTTCCTCTATGGGGGAGTATGTGTATCTGAGCCGAGTCATGGGGACTCTAGTGAATGTATTTTCTAAACAATGTCTTTTGACATTAGAGTTGTTATTGACATAATGATGAAATTTATGTCATTGATGTCAATGGGGGAGAAGTGTACATGAAAAACCATTTGTACCATTTGTTGGAGAGAACTGAATAGGAAAACAAAGCAAGATTTGATTGATGAAGAGGACTTGAAGTATTTTTCAGAGCAACAGTGTTGCAGTGTTGGATTTATGGAACATTGGATGTTTTTCATCTATGTTTCCATCAATGCTAATGGGGGAGATTTTTAGGAATGAATGTTGAATATATCATATGGGAGTATTAGTAGCCATTTTGTAGCAGTTGTTGTTGCATTCATGACTATGATTGTCATTGATGTCAACACAATGATCTACTAAAGATTAGCAGAGGAGCAGATAGTGTTGGATTAGCGCACGTGGGATATTGAAGATAAAGCTATGCATAGTTGAGGAATTATTCTATGATGTGTTATATGTTCATGGTTAAGAGCACAGGCAATAATTCATTTATTCATGGAAGTTATGAGCATTTCAGTGGAAACAATATTCAGGCAGTGTTCCTGAGTAGCAGTTTGTAGAAATCAGATGATATCTCCTAATCAGGATGGAATCTGGTTATGTGTAGTTAGAGAGAAATTGAAGACATGTTGATAGTGACATGGATGATAGTGCAAACTTTGAGGTCGCACGAGTGAAGAGTTATTCTAATTGGAAGTTGACAGTTTTGTGTAATTTTGATGTAATGTGTGGAAACTTTTATTTTGTAATTTGGTTGCCAACTCATTTGTAATTACTTGAGTGTGGTATAAAGGAAGTAATGTTTTCCTTATTGTAATGTAGTAATGTAATAGTGAATGAAATTGTGAAAGTGAATTTGTGGAAAGAGGATATGCGAGGTACAAAGATCTGAAATTGAGATGAGGTGTAGCAGTGAGTGTGGTTTGGCACAGTCAGAGAAGAGGTAACATATTGTTGAGATCAATAATATTTTGATATTATTTTGTTGAATAATCTAGAGATTAGTTGGACAGTGTGTTCAATGATCTTGCCATTGAAGTTGTTTGGGCAGTGGGTCCTGTCTTCCATAACTCCTAACAGGGTTAGAATCTTTTAGCAGGGATTCAAAATCTCCTAACATGGATTCATATGTACTGAATGTATTTCATAAGACTCCTAACAAAGTCCACCCTTTCACAAGGAATATTCATATTAGTGCATCTTTTGTGGGCATCATTCTCACCGGGGTTTACTCTTTGATCAAGAGGTTCCCTAGTCAACATATCTTGTGTCATTGTATTATTCTGTATGAATATCTTTCTATGTTTGTTGGTTACATTGCTTATATGGTTAAAATCTATTGAAGTTGATAAAGTTTATAATTATCTGATAACTGATTCACCCCCCCTCTCAGTTATCTTGGTGGCCTTTGCTTTCTAACACTTACAACACCGTCATCTCCATCTGATAGCTCATCAATAGTTGGAATTCTCTCCATAGGATCAGTAAATCTAGGAAAAGGGTACCGATGCAACCAAGCAGCATACCCATCTGTGATCCTTGCATCCATAATGTGATCTCTAATAGACCAAGGAAGATATCCAAGATCTTGAATCTCCCTGATAGATCTCCCATAATCAACACATGGACCCCACAATGATCTCTCTACCTACACTCGAGCATACATCGCTACTCCCTGTGACATACCTTGTGTGCGCGCATACTAATGCATAACTCTCCGGAAGCAAAACCTCTCAATAATGTAAGTAGAATGCCCAATCATCCATCGAGGGCAAAACATATATGGAAGCTCAAAATCATCCTCTGGCCAAGCCTCACAACCAATGTATGGCCTCCAGACAACAATATCCATGTCATCAATGACACAGCGCCAGTAATCAAGATTACCCATATGGGTCTGGATAATAATACCCTCATACATCCAAGAAAATAGCCAACTTGGATCACATTGTCACACTGTGATGGGACGTGTCACTAGGATATGCTCCTAGGTCCAAAGCTGTAGAAGAATCGCTCCTGCAGTGAGCATAACTGATCACCTGTAAACAAAAGTGTGTAACTCATGGTATAACTGAGCCAAGACACAAGAACCCTTATCAAAGTGACGAGGATGTGCCATCAAATCCTTGAGGATAGGACCCCAACCAACAGAAAATCCATGCCCATGTCTGTCAGAAAGCAGGAATCCACCAATCAAAGTACCTAGAACTACTGGTAGCATAGGAAATAAAATGAACTGCGCCCACTAGATATGAGCATCTCCAATGGTAGGATCCATGAACACCCACCGACAAGCTGATCCATCATAGAGGGAATCATAGTAAACTAACTCTCCATGAGTAGGTAGCCATAGGATGTGATACACATCCTCAAGTGTAATAGTCATCTCCCCCATGGGAAGATGAGAGGTATTATGGTATGAGTGCCAACACTCAGCCATAGCGGTAATGAGACCCTGATTCACTCGAAATCAAGGAAGATGTAAGAGGAAAGATAGACCACAAAGACTAATATGACGATGATTCACGACTCTCAAATCTGGTATCATGTCCATAGATAAGGGGTAAGAATTGCGAACACCTAATGACTTAAGGACAACCTGCAAAAAGCAAGTTCAAATCACATCAGAATTAAAATTAGTTATTATTTGGATCATTCAAAGTCAATCAAAAATTGAAAAATATCAAACCATAATCAATTTTCATGTTTCTACTCAGATAGAACAAAAAATTTATCATCACCTGTCATCTAAATCTAAATTGATGATCAAATATTCAAACTATGACTGACTCATACTGACATCTTACAACTCACTATAAAATCAAGTTTGATACCTTAACCTATCATCTGATCGACGACGTTGAGAAAATTGCAAAGTGGACTAAGTCAATTAAAAATATTTTCTGACAGGGTGAAAGTGCTATTTCAGGCTTTTAAAGTGCTAAAACGCAAAAGCGTTGTTTAAATGTTTAAACACGCTACTTAATGATTCAAAAGTGCAACATCAGGCAAAAGCGCTAAAAAGTTTTGAAAGCGCTATTCTAAGGATCATAAGCTCTATTTTAAAGGGAAAAAGTGAAATCAAGAGCGAAAGAGCTATTTAACAAGGCAAAAGCAAAATTAGCCCTAGAACTGGCATGTAAATGCGCAGTTTCAGAATGCGAAAGCATTGTTTAAAACCACGGAAGCACAACATGGGAAGTAAAAGTGCTATTTAAAGTTGCAAAAGTGCTACTTAAGAAGAAAAAAGGAAAAAAAGAGGGTTTCATAAAGAAAAATCTAGATTTTTTGAATTAAAATGCATGAATCGAAAAAACTAAGAGGTTTAAGTACTCACTAGAGGTCCGCACGCAGGTGGACACTGATAACGATGACCTCGCTTGAATTTGTGCTCGCGAATCAGGATCGACATTGTCAGGAAGTCAAAAGAGTCAAAGAGAAAAATGTCAAAAGTAAAAGTTAAAATGAATAGTAAATGGACTTTTTACCCCTTTATATAGGCCCTTTTGACCTAAAAAGGGTATCGTTTGACCTATAAAGGGAATCTTTCACCAAAATTGACCCAGGAATATGAATTTATCATCAAATCTACCAAATCTAGGGCATTTGTAATCAAACAGACATGAAAATAATATCAGAAATGAAATCAAAATTTATTATGAATTGACCTAAATCAACATAACTTGACCTAAATCATCAAAATTTTCAACCATCTATCAAATTTTATTTCATTTCCGAGGGGGCATACCATTGGATAAACAACATCAACACCATCATCATTGAAACAACAGATCGATCATCAAATCAGAGCGCAAGCTTTAATCAAATTTTTTTTTGTTAATCAATCGAATGGGGCATCGCATCAAAGTATATCATACAATCATGCATCACATCAAAATTTTTCATTGGATCAACCATCATATCGAGGATCAATCATCAAAATGACCATCAAAGAACAACATCAATTGAATGAACATCATTAGAACTACATCAATTTTATATCAGATATCAAGAATCGACCATTGAATAATATCAAATGAACATCCACTAGTACATTTCACCTTAAATTTTGACCAAAAAATTTGACCATATCATAAAAATGTTTAGCTTGGTCACATTACAAAGGAAAAATTTTGTTTTTTTTAACTTTTAATCCCGTGTTGGTCAAAATTTTCACCAATGTGTTTTGGTGTTGGTCGAAATTTCCACCAACATGTTGGTTTTGGTCGAAATTTCCACCAACGTGTGTTGGTCAAAATTTTGACCAACACGGGAGTAAAAGTTAAAAAAAACAAAATGAAACTTCATTTGAGAACTCAATCAGTTCATTTTACTTGTTGGTCGAAATTTCCACCAACGTGTGTTGGTCGAAATTTCGACCAACACGGGATTAAAAGTTTAAAAAAATAAAATGAAACTTCATTTGAGAACTCAATCAGTTCATTTTACCCGCCTTCATCGAGATAGAGAAAAGAGTCATCGAGCCGTGAATTAATATGGATGCCTGAGCGGATAGGCCAAGCCTCAGGCGGTATCTTCAGCAATTTGAAACATGAACTCCAATGTAAGGGCTTCCTCTTTGAGACCCAGCGTACTAAACAAAATAATTTAGATATTATTTGCGGCATGCTTAGGTTTTCTTCATTCTATGTCTAGATTAATAAAGGCATGATGTTTGTCATCATTCCAGGATCTCTGGGGTTTTTGATGCGTAGCAAAATATTTATTTTCTTAAGGGGTTGAACCGCATACATTTGAAACAAATCAAGGTATTTTCTCAGCAATATTGTAATATTTCATAGTGAAAACTGTAAACCCTTTCATTTTTTTTTTCAGATTTCTGTATTAAATGTTCATCATAAATGTTCAAAACTAGCAAAAAAAAACCCTAGACAGACAGATAGAGACTCATATATATATATATATATATATATATATATATATATATATATATATATATATATATATATATATACATACAGGTATATGTATTGCCTATTGGATAGTTTGTAGTTATGACATACATTTTTTTGTAGTTGTGCCATACATTAGTTGTAGATAGTATGAAGTTATAGTACACATGTATATATGTATGCATACATTTGTTTAATTTTCTTTTTTTTGTGCAAGTTTTGAGTAATTAACATTACCACTATAGCTGACTTTACAACGCACACATTATTTAAGATTTTACATGCTTGTACTTCAACTGCTATAGCTGTGATAGGTTGCCAATGGTATTAGAAAAGTTATTTAAACTTATACACTCTTTCAGGTTCAAATGTTGCTGCTGTGACAATTTGCAATGGTATTAGGAAGACTATTTAAGTTTCCAATGGTATTGGGAAGGTTATTTAAGTTTAGACACCATTTCAAGTGCTTCTTTTGTGTTAAATGAACTGTGACAAATCAGCTGTGTGACAGATTTGTCAATGGTATTAGCCATTAGGGAGGTTATTTAATAATTTGTTGTCACACCATTCCAAGTCCAAGTGTCACAGTTGTGACATTTTACCATTGGTATCATATATATATATTATATATAATAATATGTGTGTGTGTCTATATATCATACACACACATATGTGTACATCTCTATGCATATGTATATATATATGCATGTATGTAAATTTACATAAACCTTAAGCTAGATATTGCACCAAATGATGTGGTGATTGATATACATTTAGATGTACACATACAAGCACATATATGTGTGTATGTTTTTGGGTATGTATATGTGTGTTTTTGTGTATGTATATGTGTACGTACATGTATGTATGTGTGTGTATTAAAAAACATACTTCATGGCCTTGACTATTTCATCAATTTTGCAATGAGCATCAATCAGATAGCTTTAAGTGACAACATTAAGAGTCAAGCCTCCATCTAGCATCTTATTCATGAGTGAATCTTCTCTAGAATGATCTCCTATCTTGCCTACCATGTTTATGTGTTTTGTTCTATAGATGAACATACCAAAGTAATATATGTAGTGACATCAAGGAGATGTCATATGTTTTCCATCTTTGAAATAAATGTAAATGTTTCCTTTTCCTTGTTAATCTGATATAAACCACCAATTAGAATGTTGTAGGTAACAACATTTGGGGGCACACTTTCCTTAGCATATTTTAAGACAACCTTTGATTGTTTTCCATCTCATGCAATTCACATAGGCTACATATCAAAGAATTGTAAGTAATCAAAACCACTTGAAAACCCTTTTTGGACATGTTATGAAATGAATCCTGAGCTTTTCCCATCCTACCATCTTTACATGGTCCATTAATAACAACATTAATGTCACTTAAATGGGCAAACAACCAAACTTATCATTTGTACAAGCAGGTTGTAGGCATTTTTTTCTTTTCCAGAGTTGCAAAAGCCACCTGTTAGGCTAAGTATATGTGTAGATGTCAAGAAAATGGCCATCTTGCAGCATTTTATTAAATTCTCGAGCTTCATCTACTCTTTCACCTTCCAAATAGGATCATCACCTTCCAAATAGTTACTCCTCTCACATCTGTGCCACTCTTTTTCTTGGAAGTTCATTTCTTTTTTATCATTCTTTTGGGGCTTGGTGTAAAGTGCTACATATGTTTTTCTTTTGGTGGGTGTTCAACTAGGACTTGACATACTTGAGCTTGCATTGAGAATTAGTCTGCAATATCTTATTAGGAATTGTGTATCATTCTGAAGTCTTCATTGTCTACTAGCTTGGAAAACTATCTTTGATTGTAGGCATGGAACCTTGCTCTTTTGTTTGTCATTTTCATGATCAGATGCATTCTTATTATTGCTATTAGAAAGAAAGGATCATTCAATCTTATGCATTAAATATTGTTGGATTTAATAATTTTATCTATTTTGGTATTCATCACATGCATTAAGTTGTCTCAATCATTTTATTTGAAAGCCTAGATTCTTAATCCATCAAATTGAATCATTTTTCTTCTATCACATTTTCATGATTCTTTTGTGCTCAATCTTTGAGCATGTGAAAATAGAAATATAGCTTGCCGTGCAATGCATTGAAATAGCAGAGAAGAGTTTAATGACTTGGTTCAATAATGTACAATCTCACTCTGTTCTTTGAGTAGGGATAACTCATGTATTTTCTTTTCTTGTCAGCAATGGACTGAAGTTAAAGTGAATTTGTCATCCTGTCATGAGTAATAGAATATATACACATGAGAAGATCCTTATTTTCCATAGAACAATGGCATGACAGTCATTCCTTTCTTGTGGCTGTGCTTGTATATCAATCTGATTTAGACAAATTTGGTCACAATTTGATGCAGGGGCATCATATGCTCATCATAGGTACCTTGGAGATCTAGGTCATCAAAGAGGTCATGGAGGATCTCATGGCATCAATTGGTCCATTTTGCAACCAATCATGGCATTTGAAAGCACAAAAAGTTATAATGTTATATGATGTCTTAATAGAGTCCAATGTTGAAAAGTTGTAAAAAGGGGCTTGAGGATTGATTTTAGCATTCTAGGTGATAGATTGGTCATTAGATAGGGTCTAGTGTGATGTCATAACAATCTCAAGTCATTTCATAAGTTGAAACATTCAATAAGTCCCTTAAAACATAGTTTATTGCTTTAAACAATTCAAATTTGAAAACTAATGGCTACTTGGTCATTTTGGAGGGAAACTCCATAATTCAAATTTTATGAAGAGTTAATCCATGAGACCTATTGGAGTCGGTTGGGGGGGATGCTAACTACCTCCTGAAACTATAAATATGTCAATGTATGGCCTGTACTTGGGCATTGTATGGACTGTCTCTAACATTGCAATAAAAATACTTGGTTTTAACAGCAAATAAGAGGTTTTCTTGAGTTTTCTACACATCTTTCGATTTGGAATGAATGGTGGAATGTTTTCAGACATGTTTTGATCCCTTAGACCGAGTGGTGAATCCAATTTTGTAAGTTTATTGTTTAAATTCACAGATTACTGGCTGTAGCAGTCTTATTTCCAAGTGTTTTGACAGTTTTTTGCATTTTTATCATGGTCATTCCATGAAATGCCCATTGTTTCTTCATGGAATGCCATTTATCTAACTTGTACAGAGATATCTAACCATGAAATGATCTTCTAACTTCACTAATTGGTGGCCACCAACACTAAAAGGGTAAAACCAAGCATTAACAAGTTGAAAACAAGAGGCTAATTAGACGGGACAGTCATAATGAGAGAGATCTGCCTTAATGAGGTAAGGGTTTGAGAGTTGAATCTTGTTTATGGTGTTAAAACATAGATGTTTTCATCTTGAATTGATCGAATAGAGCAGTGCACGTAGGAGATTGAAGATACCCTTGAAACAAGGGTTTTGAATGCATGATTTGGGGCTTTTGGGGTTAATGAAGCCATAGAATAAAATTGATTGTGTATTTGTCTAATTGAAGGCATTTGAGCAGCCCATGCAAAGTTTGAAGTCCATACATTAAGTATTGCTATATGTTGCTTTGTAAATGCACTAGTTGTTCCATTGTTAAAGACAGGGTCATTGTGAAGAATCTTTGATGTTTGCCAAAATAAGCCTATCCAAGTTTCACATATGTTTTAGAAAAGGATAAAGCGTATTTGAAAAGGTCATTTTTTTAGAGAATCACTTGGGAAAAACAAAATTTATTGGCCATTATACCTGGCTGTTGTTACAGAAATTGAAAATTGTCATTGACAACATTTTGGCTTGCTATGCATTTTTGCTTCAGAGGTGTCGAAACTAAAAGGTGATGCTTAGAACATGTGAGATAGACCAAAACAAACCTATTAAAGCCTAAAAACATCCTAGAGTTGACTGTTTGTAGATTTTTCCCATCAGGACCTAGAAGGGTCACTTGGAACACTTTTACAATCTTGCTCATTTTGGGTTGTTACTTGGGTCCATCACCCTATCCTCTACGTCACAATTCATAGTAGTAGTGTCTGATCAAGTTCCATAAGTCCTTTTCTACTCCTGCCCTTAAAACTTGCCTAATATGGGTGGAACTTTAAGGTTCGTATGCTTGGGACAGCAAACAACCAACCTGAAATCATATCAATTTGATCCATCAATATAGTTGTGTGATGGATGTGAATTCTGATTTGGGATATGAATCTGCTTATTATTACATCATCCATATTATGTCTCGGATAAGTATGCATTGAGATATGAAACAGTATTTAGTCAATCTATGTTGGAAGGCTTCTCATCATCGTAGTTCTCAAAATCAGTTTACCATGCATATTTGTAAAAGTAGTCAAGTTAGTTATGCTCCCAGTGTGATAGAACGTCATATCACATTATCAAACTATTTCCCATTAAAATACATGTCCGACATAGATTTGGTCTTGCTGTAAAATGCAATCAAAATTGTAGGAAGACAAACATGGAAGGGGAGGTATTTGGTAGACCATTAAAATACTGAAGGGTTGTAGTTGTATATGTATCCGGTTTATGATATTTTCTGTTTGATATGGTATGCCTTAGTATTTGAAGGGCCACTATTAATGGAAAATAATGATTTGACCAACTGTATAATTGTTAAGGTGTCAGGGAATCCTTTGTGATTCACGGTCTTGGGAAACATCAAGTCATTGAAGACTAAAATCCTTGTGATCAGTAAACTGTGTGTAGACAGTTTCAGATCAGATTGTGACTCTTTTCAAAATTGACATTTCTTTCAATAAAATTTATGATAACTGCTCAATATCATCTAAAGTATGTATTGAGTATTATCAGTGTTGTGTTTTGGAATCAAGAAGGCTTTTAAAAATGGTATTCTAAGTCCAATAAAGGAGGGTAGTCTATGGAGGCCTAATTAGGCCTTTAAACTGATGTTCTAGTCCATTGTTTGATGCTCTGTTGTAGAGAGTCCACTTCAAGTTCTAAGTATGTTCATGAAGACCTTAAGGAGTGTTGGGAAAACCATTGGCTTTGAAGGATTGTTTTGTGCTTGAGTTATAATCAGTCACATTACTATCTAAGACTAGATGACAATCAAACTTGATTTTGGGGGCATATATGTGTTTTAGTTTATGATTTAGACGTTGCCAAGGTTAATGGTCCCATAATTTGTGGGTAGTGGCTATCCAGCAAACTAAAACGTAAAATATATAAAGAAAGTTTGAAAAAATACTAAGGGCCCATTTGGGGGTTGGAATTAAACTGGAATTGGCATTATCTAATTCTGGATAATGTCAATTCCATGTTTGTGTCCATCCAAAAAATTGGAATTGGAATTTCATCCTCTTTAGTTTTCTAATTTTTAATTAATTAATAATTATTGTAAATAAGACACATTTTATCAGTCAAAAGGAGAATCAGTTAAAGGGTACAGCTCAATCTTCTATACTCATTTTAGATGTAGAGGGTGTTTCAAAAGAGACAACATCAGCTTCTGAAGCTAAGCATATTACTGAAACCTATAAAAAAGCACTACCCCTAAAAGCTAGCAAAATAAATGACAGTTCATTTGTGGAGGTGATCTAGAAAGAATCATCTCATGGATACCTTTTTTTGGCATATTTATGTTATTTGTATTGGTTTATGTAGTTTTAAATTTTGTCTGTTGTATTGGTTTGCCCAGTTTCTATGTTTATAGTGACCTAAAGATAATGTTTGAAGTGTAGTAGGTTTTAGTGTTGTGCTGTTGTATGTCACTTACAAAAGTTTAACTATGAGTTTCTGCAATAATCCAGGTTGTCTCTGATGAGGAGGGTCTTCATGGAGTTTGGTTTGCAGCTAAAGTACTCATCTTGAAGGATGGGAAAGCTTTAGTCCTCTATGATGAGCGAATTTCAGACGAGGGTGATTTAGACATTAAAAAATTTAAGCTCTTGCATATCTTTTTATTGTGTATATGTAACAGAGTAAGCACCATTGGTGATAGAATTAGAGCTGCTACTAGGATCATCTACCAGTTATAGCTCAAGCATTGGAACCAGGGAATATGTTTAATTCCTAGAATGAAATTTCATCTAGACATGCATATCTAACATTTTAAGATAGCTTTCTTTCTTTTCGAAGACTTCTTGTCTAATCATATCCTCAATTTGACTTTTACTTCTTTGAGACTAATTTTCTCAGCACATTTTTATGAACTACTTGCCGCCTAAAACTTGTATACATTACATTTTTATGATCAGAGAAAGGATTGCAGGAAGTTGTTTAAGGTTCTTTCAGGAAGGGCATACTTTAAACCTTTTCTAGAGTAGTGACTCCTAGCAACTCTTTGGTGGTTTGCCCAACTATAAATTTATCAAAACAGTTGTTGTGATGGTGTTACAATATATAAGTTGACAAGCTTTAGAGTAAAATGACTTGTGATGATCAGAGCTGGATGTCTGCTACATAAAACTCTTAACTGGTGTTGTGCCTGAATTATTTGTCATTAACATAAAAAATAGAAAGAATAAAATGTATGCTGGCCAGCAAGAGATTAGAACTGAAACAATCAAGGTCGAAGCCTAAGGTTATCCACTTCATATTAAGTTTTGAAAACTTTCCATACAATTTCCTGAAAGCACTCAATCATGTTTTGCATTGTGAAATCAATCAGATCAAAACATGATACTACAACTCTGGGATGTCTTGAAGCTTATCTATTTTCAAGAAAAAGGTTTTTGACCTATGTGACTAAGGCTAACAACTACATCAGAAGTTTGGGGTTATGCAATTGCTGTATAAGAAATTTTGAGTTATCTGCTAATATCAAATCCCCTATTCCTAAAAATGTTTTTGAAAGGTATCTGTTTCAGGGGAGTGTGATGGGACATTTAGAACATTAAGCTTCTTGACACATTTGGTTCACAAAATAAGCTAAATAAAGATTTTAGTCTACAGCTGGATGATAACTTGTTTTGTCCCATAAGATTGGTATATTGATTAATGAAAGAGTTGCACGCAGTGGCTTAAGATACGCTGAGTTTAGACCTTAGTTAAACATGGTGATGTCCATATGCAAGCTAAAACTTAATCTTTCACAGATGCCAAAGTTTGAGTTTCCCGCTTCTATATTCCCCATCTTAGTAGATTGGGGCATCAATTTGAGATTAGATCATCTTTTATATTTTATAGTGCCATCTCTATTAGTTTTGTCCTTTATTTCCTTTAATTATTATCTGTTTGAAATTAGATTTAGTGGTTTTGGGAGCTAATATGATGATACACTCTGAAGCAGATCCAATTTTTGGTTAAAAACAAACAAACAGTATGTCTATTACCAGGTTACGATTGTGCACTAATACATCTTTTTAAGCAAACTATTGTAATCTAATCATTAAAGAAATGGTTCACATAAGTCTGGTTTGATAAAATACCTGACAAATTTTGTCCCTGTGTTAGAAAAAAGGCTTCCTCCTCATTTGTTTGCACTAATGTTTTAGAACGCAGTAAAAACTTTTGAAGAAGTAAAGCTTTTGATGGGGTAATCTGGAGGATCGAACAGGTAGAAGGTATGATCGTTGGTACATACTTGATCTCTAGTCAATGTGGTTGGTTTCTAAAGATAGATGGTTGTTGTTACAATATTTGTTTATCCAAATGTTTATGGAATAGAATGCAACTATATTTTATAAGTGAAACTTGCGTAGTTCTTGAGTTTCATTTGATCACTAAAGCTAGTATTTTGATGTTCATATGGAATGCAAATGCCCATGTAGATATTTTGGGGTTTTGATAAAATGGTGTATGATAATATGTAAAGCTTAGTTTCACGTTCATGAAGTGGCTAGACATTTTTCTATCACCATGTTCATCAAGTGGTTGGACCACTTATGGTGAATATATGTTTTGTGTATATGCCTCAAAATAAACAAAAGGATGCATGTCTCAAAATTTAACCTATCTAAAGTAATAGGTTTTGAACAAAATCACACTCAATTTAATTGTGCTAATATACTTTGAGGTTTAGTTGGATGGATAGTCATGTGTTCAATCATACAGCTTAAAAAGACTATATTAGGAGTCAAACTTCTATCTAGCATCTTATTAATGAGTGAATGTGCTCTACAAAGATCTATCATATACAGACCATCAATTTTACTGTGGTGTATGTCATTTCATTGGGTTTCAAATTTATTGTTCCCATTTCCTTTGACATCTTTCCCGCCATGTTTATGTATTTTGTTCTACAGGATGAACCAAAACCTTGTCCAAGAACTGGTCTTCTCTTTTTGGATGAACAGGAATGAAGATGATGAAGAAGGAGGTGAGATAGTATTTGGAGGTGTCAACAGTAAACACTTCAAGGGTAAACATACATTTGTGCCTGCTACAAAATAGGGTTACTGGCAGGTAGATTGTGGAATGAACTTGAGTTTCCATGCTCTATTTTAAGAGCTATTTTTATATGCATGTTCTTTTTATGTACCGTGACTAAAGCTGGGTAGGATGGTTACAAAACTCTCTTACTTCTCTAACTTATTCTTACCATTTCTTTCAGTTTGATATGGGAGATTTTCTTATTGGCAATGAATCAACAGGTGATTTACCTTCCCAAGACTTTCAGTTTTGTTTGATGAAGTGTTAAAACTAATTTAATGATATTCTACATAATGGACAATTTTCCTTACAGGCTTTTGTGCTGGAGGCTGTGCTGCTATTGTAGACTCTAGAACTTCTTTGCTGGGTGGCCCATCAGTATATCTTCTACAGATAGTATTATACCAATACCACTTTTCTTCTAGGTGGCCCATCAGTAGTTGTCTCAATCATTTTATTTGAAAGCCTAGACAGTATAATACTTTTGTGTTGTTCTGGAAATGTTTGAATGTTGCCAGGCTCAATAGTTTGTTAAAACACTTGAGCTTTCTTATAAAGATGCTTTCTTATTAATATAAAGATGCTTTCTTATTGAAAACTAACATTAGATGCCATTGGTTTTTTGTTTCAATTTTCAATCTTATTTTGATATGTGAAGCTCAAGATTTTATGGATGTATCCAGGTTTATGTCCAGTTAATATGTTTAGCCATAATCCATTTAATGACACATCAGATGAAAACTATTAGTGTTTAATATAATCTATTATCTTGGGAAGTTCTTTTTATACACATGCATATCACTGAGTCCACACCTCCACCAACAATTTATAGTTCAATCCTGACATGTGAAATGATGATCTTTACCTTTCTTTTATAATTCTACATAATTCTTGTGCCTTATGTATTTATTGCATTTGCACTGCTATATGTATTTATAAATTATCATTTGCAGAGTGTTGTGTCTTATTGGAATACAATCTCTCAACTGTTGCACACTGGTTGTTCAGTTAGGTCGATCCCATAGTAGCATCCTTTTCAAGAGGAGCAGTAAGTGTAATATCGGCTCTAATGGTTGTTGAGATCAACAATGTCAAGCAACAAGAGCATAAAAGATGCAGATACTACCTGGGAACTGGTAGGTATAAATTTTGACCATGCATTGGTGGAAGGTATGGCATTGTCGTCATTTTTTTTCAATGGTCGAAATTTCCACCAATGCATTGGTAGAAATTTCGACCATGCAATGGTAGAAATTTCCACCAATGCATTGGTGGAAGGTATGGCATTGTCGTCATTTTTTTTCCAATGGTCAAAATTTTGACCATGCATTGGTAGAAATTTCGACCATGTAATGGTCAAAATTTTGACCATTGGAAAAAAAAATGACGGTGATCCTCCCAGTTTCAAGCATGAGCTAGAGTCAAAATTTTGACCTATATTTTGGTTGAAATTTTGACCAATAATAAATATGTAGAAAATTCGACGAAAAAAGAACGACGAAAGTTTTGGTCGTGGATTCGACCAATTACTGTCGAAAATTTGACCAATTCGCATCAAAATTTGAGGTGAAATTTACTAGTGATCAAAGATTGACCATCGACAGAACCAAGAACTATCATCAACAAGATCAAGACATTCTTTGAATTGACATGCTTCACACGTCAACTCAAAGAGGGGCATTTGTAATCACCTGAAAATGGACAAAGATAATTAAGTAATAAATCAAAGAAAATCAAGGAAAATCAAAGAAAATCAAGGACAATATCAAAGCAATTGAATCAAATCAAGTATTTAGCTAATCAAAATTAAAATCAAGTCTTAATTCAAGATGAATCAAAATCAAGAGCAGTTTAATCAAGTTAAATCAAATCAAGGTGCAATTAATTCTATTAATTGTATAGTTTTGAATTAAATTAAAATCAACCCATTCAAGGGGTACATGGCTAAATAAATGGATTAAAATCAATTAATAAATCCTAATTTCTCTCAACAACCAAAAAGAGGAGGAAAAACAATCAACCAATGAGATTGAAGAAATGTACTCACATGGATCAAGCCAAATTTAATCTCAATCACTCAAATTGAAAGAGAATCTTGTCCATTCATCTTGTCTACTTGTCCCAAGCTTTGATGACACAATATTTAAATTGTCTTCAAAGGGTGGAACCAAAAACTCAACTCAAGCTTAATCATGATCAACACAACTACACCCCCCACCCTTGCATAAATCTATAAAAGGAAGACCAAAATTAATCATAATTCATAACTACAAATATGAGAATTGCATCTAACCTCTTGAGAATTATAGCTAGAAAGGCAATTTAGGAGCAATTTAGCATTTCAATTTGAATTAATTGTTAGCATTTGCTTTATCATAATCATTTCTCATTCTAGGACGGTCATTAATGGTAGCTTGCTGAGAGCTTCACATTAACACTCTTAGATAGAGAGCCATAGGATGCTTAATTGATCACTCATTTGCTAAATAGTTTCTATATTGTGGTTTATTTAGTTTCTATTTCATTTATTGTTCAATACTAATTCTATGAAGGTACATTTCCTTGTACACATTTCTCACCCAAGAGATTAATATAAAATTTTAATATTATTAAAGGTTTACTAATAAAGAAAATTATAATTATGATTGGAACATTGTGGTTGGAAAAAATACTTATCTCATAGATATTATTTTGAAATTATTCTTTAAATGGATGATTATTTTCTAATGGGAAATACATATTTTTTCATAAGGTATAATTTATAAAGTAGGAATATTTGTTACCTTTTGATAAATGGTGAAATCATTTTGTATATTATTAACTCTTTTGAGGAATGTATCATTTCACATAACTATAGGGAGTCTAATATTGCTGCTGACTGGTGACCAACTTGGCTTGCAATGTGGATCTGATGACGAAATGGGATGACGTTGATGATTTTCTGTTTGAGGTTAAATCATTAATTGATAATGACCATTTACGGAGTAGGCAGAAGGAGTTCTAATTTGGATTTTTAATGAAGAGCTTTCATTGCAAGGTGATGTTAATTTATTCCTTTTGCTATACAAAGGACTACGATGTGACTAGGCATTTTATTTCGCATGGATTCTGGGTGTTGTATGAGAAGTATATCGAAGAAGAAGATGTCCAAAATGGTGTTTGAGGTTTGTTACTGAGAGATATTGTGAAGAAAAACCAGAGTGAAGACATGGGTGGAAGCAAGAAAAGGTTTGAACCGGCGAATCGCAAGGATTGGAAACATAGTAAGGAGGTTTGGGGGATTTTAAGGAAAGACAGTATGGTGGATTATATGGAGAGGCTGTATGGCAGAAACCTGGTTGTGTCCAAGCATTTCCTCAAAACTTGGAAGAATGGTAGTGTTCTCATGGGTAACCAGTAGATCCACCAGATGGATCTACTTGAAAGAGTTTTCCTACTGTTAGCCTGCATGGAATGACAGTTAATTGCTTTTTCCTTAACCATCTCCCATGCATTCCACAAACTATTGAAGACTTCATATTCTGCAAGAATTATAGTTGGGTTTCACTCTTTCTCATTTAGCTCTTCCTCCTTCTAAACATCATACAAACTATTATAATTACATTTCATTGTGCCATGTTGGCTTTCCTTTGGGTTAGGAGTCCCATCATTAGAACTCCACCTCAGTCACATTCTTGTTTCTATGTTTTATTTGAGCCACCTCCAATTTTTACAAAAAGATATATTAGTAGTACTTGTGTTAAGAGGGGTAAATGTAGTTTTTTTAAAAAATATCTATGAATGGAATGTTAGGAGTGTTTATTTATGAGGAGAAATTTAAAGGGGATAAATTTAATGGCTATGATTATGGCCTTTAGGGGAATTGCCTCGTATTTGTATTGAGACAGGAAGACTTCCAAAAAAGAAAGGGAGTCCTTTGAATCAACGAGATTTAGAGAAGAAAGTATTTTGGAGCTTGATATTGATCATCAGTCCCAAGTAACTTAACTATCCAACTAAATATATTTTCTTAATTGACTCGATCTATATATTATTTGTTGTTTGTAATATGTATATTGCAACAACCAAAACATATTCCCTACTACAAACATGTCATATCTATTTTTGTGTGTGGATTAATAGTTGTGGAGACAAAAATGATGTGCAACTACTCCCCCCTTCTGAAGTTGTAGAGAGAAAGTAAAGACACGTTCTCAACCATTGCTTTCGTTTGTTTTAAATAAAATATAGAGGTTTAGTTGCATATCTAGTTTGGTCATCTTTCTCATCTTAGACAAATTTAGAGCAAGTTTTATAGTTCAATTGATTCTTAAAAGGAGTTGGCAATTCTGAGTGAAAAAATGATATTACCATTGCGAGTGTTGTTAAATAGATCATTAATCTTTAGAATCATCCATTTTAATTCAGTAATTTAACTTTTACATTGAGGTATTCAACTATGTATCTATAATTTAAGACAATCTATTTAGAACACAATGTACAAATATACGTATGTTACTAATTATAACAGTAATCTACCATTGCACGATGACCTTAGAAGCCTCCATGGAATGGTAGATTACTGTTATAATTACTAGCATGCATATTTTTAAAAAAATCTCTATGAACTAGCACTTGCACCTAAAGAAGGTGCAAGAGTTAGGTAGATAGACAACAATATATAAGTTAGTATATTAAAGAGTATAATTTTATATGTGCATCTATGATATATTAATTTAATTTATAATATAGTAGTTTTTGTATATATAATTGTAATGGAAGTGCAATTGCTATGTCATTTTAATTTATTTTCTAATATGTTATAAATTTAAAATTAAGATAAGGTCAATAGAGAATGGAAATTTTTTATACTAAGATATTTAAAAAATTATGACATGGTGATCTGAAATATTAATGGATTTGATCCTTAAATTTGGATGAAGCCTACAATATTAAGGAGGAATTGTTTTATAGTTTGCATGTACCCAGAGAGAGAGAGAGAGAGAGAGAGGTTAACTTTTTATAGAAATTTGTTTAAAATTAAAATAAAATCCTTACAAATTGAAATGGGAAATTTCTTTCCTCCAAATTTACTTAAATTTGGTGGGGAATCATCAAAAGGTTACCATATGACAAATCTATGTTAAAATTTTCAAAAGTTAAATGTTAAAATGTAACAATGTTGAATTTTAAAATTGGTTAAATTATTAGTGTGATATATTTTTAACATTTTTAAGAATCTTGAAAGGATTACTTTGTGGTACATATTAATAGGTACAATCCTATCAATCTAAATAATTAATAATCAATATTGAAAACATAAAATTTAGTGTATATTATTCTAGTACATAAATTGTTTTTTAAAAAGAGCTAAATTATTCATCCCATATCCTAAGTTGACTCTTCAATTTGTACATTGGGGTTTGTGTAAACTTAAGCTAAAAGAAAAGTAAGTAAACTTTAACATACTAAACATCCAAAGCAACACATAGACACACAAGCAAACACACACACACACACACACACACACATGCACACACACTTGTTTGTTTTGGTTGTTTCTCACTGTCAGGCTTTACACACTTGGTCCTACTACTAAATTATTGGAATTCTAATATTTTTTTTGTAAATCAAATGCAATCCTTAAAAACTCTAATGTCCATATATCAAATGCAATGTACTAAGACTAATCTTCTAAGACAATTTTGAGAAGAAAATATATAATTGATTTTGAATCTTTTTGGTCTTCATACAATATTTTGCCATGGTTAATTCTATAATAAGTTGTCATTAGTATTTCTATCATAAATTTTGCATATGTCACTTCCAATTGTGTTAAGGTTTAGTTGTCCAATTCTTTGTGACATGTGTCACTATAATTTTCACTATCTAAAATAAAGCATCTTTTAAAATTTCTTAGCCACATTGCAAGTGAAATACAAAACCATACTCATCTCATAAAAATATATCATTTTCCTTGTATTTATCAAAAAATATTTTCCTACTTCTAGATTGATAATGACCATTAATCTTATAATAATGACACTAAATGTTTAATTTATCAAATATTTAATTACCTTTATTATTTTTGTGACCGCTTCCTCTCCCCAACCTCTTGCAAACATTCTTCCTCTGTGTTTGTATATAATCGATGAGGATATTTTCTAAAATTCTAAATCTTTACTTGTATCTTTTGAATTTAGTTATGGATCCTTGATATTAGTCATGCTAGCTTGCTTATGATACCCTTTGAAAGAGTATACTTTTTGACATAAATACATGTGTAATAGAGAATTTGTATTGTTGATAGATTTTTTTGTAAGATAGTATAATTGAAGTTGGAAAGATGATTACATGCAAGAAAAATAGAGCAATTGATAAAGTTAAGGTAACTATATCTTTGTCAACATAGATGCATTTGTGGAGTATTTTGAGATAACTAGGTGGTATACAGAAATGTGGAACTTGAGGAAAATGGAAAGTGGAGGACTCCAAACTGCGAAAGAGACAAGTATCTAGTGAGGGAGGATATGGTAGATTTTATGGAATTCAGATACATCAAAATTAACAAATTATGATTTGTGATAATAGATTGTGCAATTTGAGAGATGAAAAAGAATGTGGATGTCTCCTGGTGTCTAAATTTGTTGACAATGGATAAAGCTTCTATTAGATAATGGTTACACATTGGGAAGGTGCAATTTTTTTAGTGTTGCTCACACCCTTTCATGTGCTTCGCTCTTGATGATCTCCTCTTCATATTTTCTTCATGATGATATATTTGATCTGACTCACTTGATGGTGGCTCAACATCACTATTTCCTACAATACTTTCATGGAGTTAATAGGTGTTAGATTTGTTACTATGTGATGCACATAGGAGAAATTGCTAATAAGTTGAAGGTGACACCACCAATGAATGTTATTAATATATATTTTTGTTTGTTGTGTGGATGAGGGAAATGGGGAGGATGGTCTGATTAGTTTGGCTATTGATTCAAAAGTCTTAATTACTATTTATAAGTATATGTCTCTAGATAGTGTGAGATCTATGTAATTTATTTTTGCCTCCATTTGTTTGTCTCAAGATTTTTTTTATGGCATATAGCTAATGGGGACTAGGCGGTTGTGTTTTATACATTTGACCATTTTGTGGGGTCATTAGAACACTATAATAGTAAGATGATTGATTGAAGGATGGTCTTGGTACTTTATGGCCATTTTGTAGGGTCATTAGAACACTATAATAGTAAGATAATTGATTGAAGGATGGTCTTGGTATTTATGACCATTTTGTGGGCTCATTAGAACACTATAATAGTAAAATAATTGATTGAAGGATGGTCTTGGTACTTTATTGAATAATATCTCCACCCAATGTAGGACTCTCATCATCATCTTGTTGAAGAGAAGCAACTTTAAAACCCCTAAAGTTGGCTCACAAAGCTATATAATCCATGCATTATATTTGTAATTTATTTTCTCTTGAACATTATAGTGTTGTGAGTTCTTTGACAATGGAGTTTACATGGTTAGTTTGACTCTCCTTTGAATATTTTAATTGAATTCTGCTATAATAAATTATTATAGTTTTGTGAACTAAGTTGTGAGTACTGGAAGATAGAGATCATGAGTTATTTGATAACAAGATGGGTTTTGTCTAGGCCTAGTAAAGTATCATAACATAATTGTTGAAACTAATACATTAGCTTTAACATTCTTTTTTAAAATCACCTTTTTTATGTGGATTTGATGAGTTCGAGCTTATTTGGAGATACGTGGGATCGATAAAAGAAAGGCCTTTACTAAGGAAGAAATAGAGAACTTTTTGAAGATCAAGAGGGAGGTTGAAGAGGAGAATTTGAAGGTAGTCTCAAAACAACACCCCTTTGGAGTTTCACAAGTTCCTTACAGATATCAGCAATTAATCTTGTGTCTTAAGATCTGGAAGATGTCTTTGAAGTCTGAAAATGCCACTAACTCAGGTAGACTGACATATTCCTTGCTATTGTAGCTTGCAACTTCACCTTCCACAATGCAACTTAGTATTAATGAGTTGTTATGATGCATTTACTAAATGCTCTCATATGCAACACATTTTTAGTTTGTTGTTTATGTCACACATAAGGGTAATGGTATTGTTCTAAGTTCTTGTCACTTTGAAGATAAAATTAGTCTTTCAATGCTTGGTTATTTGGTGTTGACTATTATTACATGTATTTACTACAATATTTTCTACTCTGAGAAGGTATTAATTATTGTTTATATTAGTGATGTTTCTCACTTGTGTTCTTCATACCCATAAAAATAATTGCTCTTTGTGTTTATTTATACATTACAGAAAGGGAAAGGAATTCAAAGAAACTAAAGTTTTTGTTTTCTACAAAAAAACTTAGAGTTTTGAGTCCAAGAATTTTTATTTTGGGGCTTTTTGCTTGCAACCTACTAAATTATATGCATGTAGTACAACTAGGTTTTGAATTACTCAAACCTAATTTGGACATATTAGAAACTTAAAACACACAAAGGGCATATTACTGGTAATGGTCCAAAAAAATTTTTTAACAATTTTTTGAGTAATGTTAGTAATTACTATGCATGCATTTAAGTTTAAAGTAATCATAAATATGGAACAATAGATATAGATTTTCCCATTGTAGACTTGATACATGCATAATGTGCATGCCTTAATTGGGGTGCTTGTCTAGAGCATCCACCTAATTTTTATTGAGAAGCAATAGAAAATTATAGAAGTTAATAGGTTAAAGAGTACAATGCCCTTTTTATTGATAATTTTAAACCCCTCAATACGAACACACTTGATATTTTATCACCCCATCAATGAAGACCCTGTGACATATTTAATATTTTAATGAAGGTCTAGTCGATAAGGTCAACTTCCTCAAACTAGGTATTATCTCATGCACAATTAATTAGATTGTTAAGAAGACATATATTTAAAACCCATTGTCACCTATGTGCCTAATTTTATAATGTAATCTACTATTTTCTTTAATTTTATCATGATATTTTGATCTTTGTGGTTTGGTATTTATGAACTATCGTCTATTTGATAATTGTGAATATGTCCTTTATATTGTTTCTCCTTATTATTAATATATTAATATTTTTATTTAATTTTATATAATTCTAATTTCTTTTACCCGTGGTTAACAACAAAAGGAAAACACACTTGCTCTAGATTCTCAAACTTAAGTTGTTATAATTCACAAATAGCCTTTCCTAAACGAATCGGGATATTGGTTGCAATCTTTCACTATTTCTTTTTAGGTCAAAAAATTTATTATAAAAAATATGACCTCCATGCTTGATTAAGCAACATATAAGTTTACATAGGTTTATGATTCAAGTTAGTATCCACTATTACCCTATCTCCTCTCAAGAAAATCTAATCAAAATGAGAGAAACATAAATTAGTACATATTAACTTACCATAATTTGTAGGTAATGCCTACTTGAACTCAAACAACATAGCTATAGTCGTGCTATCTTTAAGTACATAAAATTGTTGTTATCACAAGCAAAGAATTTTAGGAATTTAATGTGTTTGAAATTTTTGTAAATCGAAACAATGGTATTTATGTGTTCAAAATGCCAATTTCAACTTCAACATTGCTAGAACCAGAAAGGAAAGAGTTACACACAAAACTCTCTGTGATAATCAAAGAAGTTGTTATCAATAGAGTTGAAGAATTTATGCCTTTATCTTTCGACATTCAAAAAAAGAACTTGGTCTTGAACAAAGGTGTGTAAATTAGAAGATGTCTTGCAATGATTTGGTATACTCTTTTGAAAAAAAGAGAAAAAAGACAATAAAATAGATATTTAAAAAAATATTGTATAGTAATGAGTTATATATATTTTTTGGACACAGACAAGCTCCTTACAAAATGTACTATCGACCAAATTTCTAAAACTAGAAAACACAACAGATATTCATGAAATTTTCAGCATATTTTCTTCATGATCTGCATATTTTATGATTGAAGTAGATGTAGGACGCCATATTTTTTTTATATGGGTGATTCCAAATCACGGCCAAAAAAGACATGAAAAATGTTACTTTAATTCTAGATATGGCCTTCGATATTTTGGAACCACAAATTTAGTCACAAAGCAAATTTCCTGCCATGTTGGTGGTTTGCTGGGGAAAGTTATCTACGAGTGCAAATTTTTAGTTGTTTTGAAAGTGCCTTACCAAACTTTGGCACCCTTCTTAGATGGATCTTGTATTTCCATTGCAAATTTCCCCCATGGCCACTCTCTCACTGCCCTGTATGGATTCTGAATTCTTTACTCTCTATTGTCACCTGAATTCTTTGTGAGTGTAGCTTTGTTCGTTGTAAGTATCTGCAAGGAGTTTTTTTCCCTGGGTGTCTTCGTTCTTGAAGCACGTAGGTAGCTCTATGGAAACCGCATCTGATTCAAGCGCTCAATTTGGTTGCTCTACAATTTTGAACTGCAAGACATAGATGCCGAAAAAAAAAACCAGCACATTGATAGCCTATCCAATAATGTCATACCTCCCGGAGGCTCTTGACAAGTAGCTTATGAAGGAAGAATATATCGAAGAAATCATATTTCTTCTCTCGGGGCTGGAGCGTTAACTAGGTACCAAGCCTGTAAACGATTTGATGCATTTCCCTTTGTGTGACTATTTTTCTTGTATCTTCTTTGGTGAATGTAGGTATGGGAAGAATGAAATGTCTTCTGTTTTGAAAATTACTAGTCTTTTCTATAGAAAATCCAGATTCACTCACTCATCAAGTTAGGATCTATGACTTCGGAAGTACCAAAATTCTATTCACTGGGTGAACCTAATTTATCCTATATTGCTCATAGTGTTATCGAGCTCCTAAGCTCATTTATTTTGGGTGCTACAGTGTAAGTTAGTTTGTTAGTTTGGATAATTGTTTGTCTATTTGCTAGGAATTAGTAAATAATTATTTTCTAAAGTAAATTTATTAGTGGAGATAATTATTTATTAATTGTTGATTTTCTTTAGTGACACCTTGCAACCAATTTTTTTTTATGGTTGTTAAGTTGTTTTTAATCTCAATCGTCGATTGTGAATCGATCTTGGCCGTTGGTTTACCAATGAGGGTAGTATAAAAGGGGGTCTAGGGGCATTTGGAAAACACAAGTTGGAGAGCATTTGCAGTGTGAGAAAATGAGTTTGCAGTGATAGCAAATAGTCTTGCAATGTTAACAAGGGCGCAATGATAGCGTTGGAATATCAACAGGAGGAATATCAATAGGAGGAATTGGGAGATTGTCAGAGTTTTGCCAGTGAGAGGCAATGAATTTTGTATCTCTTAATTTGCTAAAGTTTTATATATTTTCCATCTGCAGTACTAGTTTTCCCTCCGGGGTTTTTATAGGGACAATTGTCCAAAAATATCGTGTTGCATATTTATTTCCGTATTTTTATTGGCGAAGTTGCAATAGTGTTATTTTCTAATATTAATTGTGAATTTATTTTCGACAGTTAAATAATCTTTATAAGATAGGAGATTAATAATCAGTGACTGCAATAGAATACTCACATGGTATCAGAGCTAAGTTTAGGGTAGAAAAGATTTACCCTAGGAAAGGAAAGAATTTGAGGGCTTATAAAATCTAGTTTGACCTCTTTCCAATTATTATTTCTTTTATTTATTTGAGATGACCTCAGTTGGTTTGAGAGATCACGACAGATTGGATGGTGCCTCAAATTTTGGTGTCTGGAAAGCTAGAATTTGTTTATTGCTGGAAGAGAATAGTACCAAAGAATATGTTACCAGTGTTGTAGCTGTACCTACATATCCAACACATCTTGCAACATACAAGAAGATGATGCCAAGGCGAGGAGGATAATCCTTGATGGTGTCAAGGATCATATTATTCCACATATCGCGGAGTTAGATACTGTGAAGAAGATGTGGGCCACCATTCTGAATTTGTAGGTCATAATGCTAACACCAATCGAAAGTTGATTCTAAGAGAAAATTTGAAGAATACCCAAATGAACAAGGGAGAAGACATCAAAAGTTACCTACTAGGCTTAGACTTGTCAAGGATGAGTTAGTAGTTGTTGGAGATAGCCCCAGTGGTGATGAGCTAGTTAGAATAGCCCTAAATGAGTTTACTAAGCAGTGGGATGTCTTTGTTCAAGTTGTCAGTGAATGAGACACCTTACCGAGTTGGGATTGACTATGGAGTGATTTTACTCAAGAGGAATTTAGACTAAGTCTTGTCAATGGTGCCAACAACAAGAGTCAAAAAAGTGAGGTGGAACATGAAAATATTGCCCTAACAAGAAAGGGGAAATCGAAGAAGGAGTCTAGCAAAGGATCAAATTCAAAAAGTGAGAAGAAGAAGAAACCTATCTAAGGTCAAGGGCTTTGGTTGTCACAAGTTTTATCACTATGTTAGTGATTGCCCACAAAAGAAGAAGAATGAAAATAAGGGCAAGAAGTAGGTGGCAACTTCAACAAGTGCATATGAACTCTCTAATAGATTGGAGGATGAGTTCTCACTCATAGGTTGTATTGTTAGCTCAACCTCGTAGAGTGTTTGGTACATAGATAGTGGGGCATCATTTCATATGATAGGAGTTAGATAGAACTTCTCCATTTATAAGGAGGAGAACACCAGTATCCAAATTTCTATGGGAAACTTGTCCAAGATCAACTCAGTTGGGAAAGGGACTGTTCAATTTTAAAGGGAGAATGGAAAGGTGACTCCCCTTCATGATGTGTTGTATGTCTCAGGATTAGGTATGAATCTAATTTCTGTATCTATTCTTCAAAATAAAGAGTACAATGTACTGGGTAAAAGTACAAACCTGTGTCACACTTTTATAAAGGAAAAGGTCAACAACAAACAAACTGTTCAACTTTAATGACATAAATGTGATATTTGTGTTTAGAATTTGAAGATGATGTAAACTTGAAATGTGTAAAATTGGATAAAGTTTATGTATATAATTTTTTTTAAAAAAAATTGAACAAGAATTGAGATTATTTTTTAATTTTTCAAGTCCATTTTTTAGTTGCTGAAAAATGTTGAAAATCTCGGGTCTAGTTCCCACCAAACAAGTATATACAAATAATATTTTATTTTCTCTAATTTTAAAATATGTTAAAGATGACATGTATAGCTAGTGCAAATAAGAAGAAAGATTGGTTTTCGATGTACATTTCTCTGATAAAACTACTCAAAGTCAAACTTATCCGAAATCGACATTTTTCATCTCTTGTCAAATTTCCCCTATCAAATCTACACCATTCAGAAAAATAATTACATATTCTTGAAAATGACTCTCTCCTCTAGTGTTAAATATAAATTTTAAATTCTTTTGATATGAATTACTATATTTTTTAATATTTGAAGAAGCATCTTCTTGATTGTTAAAATACCTACTTGCAGTATATTGAAATTATAATATATGAGATCTAATAAAAATACTATAAAACTTCTACGACAATAATCTTGACTCCAAGCTCTAAAAAATGGTATTTTACATTTTTAAAAAAATATCATTAAAAAGAGTAGGAGTTATTGAAACATCACTTTTCTGAAATAATTTTATTTCTTTAGTAATTAGACCCAAATTTGTATAAAACATGCATTTAATAGATATTTTCAATTGGAAAAGTTGAAGCACTTATCTAATGAATCTAACTAAACCATATGTTTGAAAAATAATAATTTTTAGTTATAAATACTCAAATTCAGCTGTGCTGATAAGCTAGCTTGAAACATGACACAACTTTGTACTTTTACCCTACTTTTTAGAGGGATGTAGGTGTTGATCTAGTACATTCAGATGTAGGTGGACCAATGCTGATGAAGTCTCTCAGAGGATATGAGTATTATGTTACTTTTATTAATGATTTTTCTAGGAAGACCTAGATATACTTCTTGAAGACCAAGGATGAGGTTTTTAGTTGCTTCTAAGAGTTCAAGGCTCTTGTGGAGAACTCGACAAGAAGGAAGATAAAGGTTCTTCAGTTAGATAATGGAGGTGAATACAAATGAAATGAATTCCAAGAGTTTTGTACCAGGGAAGGAATCAAGAGAGAGAGTGGATTATTCCTTACAATCTACAACAGAATGGAGTTGCTGAGAGGAAGAATCATTCCATAACAGAGGCAACAAGGGATATGCTACATGACCATGATATTCCCTGCTATTTATGGGTAGAGGCATGTAGTACAACTGTATACATATAGAACAGGGATCCACATAAGGTACTAGGGAAGATGACACCAAAGGAAGGTTGTCCATATGATTTCGACGAAAGCAGGAGAGATGTGAGAGATAGGACTGGTTCCATAGTATATTCTCCCATGCCTGTATTTTTGATCTTGACTCTTTTTGATAGGTCTTCCATTTTAGATGTAGATGCTATGCCTATTTGTTTGGTGGAAGACTCTCTATTATGTGGAACCAGTTTATCTGCACTTTCTTTTAAGGCATTGCAAGATGCTGATGTGTCTACAGGTATAGTGACTTCTACTCCATCGTAGAGAAATTTTAGACATTGATCGTATGTTGATGGAATAGCTTGCATTTCATGTATCCAAGGCCTTCCTAGAAGAATGTTTTAAGCTAGCGGAAGATCTAATAATTGACAGGTGATATCTCTGATGACCGGTCCAGTTTTGATAGGTAGTACTATGACTCCCTATCTAGCAAAGGATCAAATTCAAAAAGTGAGAAGAAGAAGAAACCTATCTAAGGTCAAGGGCTTTGGTTGTCACGAGTTTGATCACTATGTTAGTGATTGCCAACAAAGGAAGAAGAATGAAAATAAGGGCAAGAAGTAGGTGGCAACTTCAACAAGTGTAGATGAGCTCTCTAATAGATTGGAGGATGAGTTCTCACTCATAGCTTGTATTGTTAGCTCAACCTCGTAGAGTTTTTGGTACATATATAGTGGGGCATCATTTCATATGATAGGATTTAGATAGAACTTCTCCAGTTATAAGGAGGAGAACACCAGTATCCAGATTTCTATGGGAAACTTGTCCAAGATCAACTCAGTTGGGAAAGGGATTGTTCAATTTTAAAGGGAGAATGGAAAGGTGATTCACCTTCATGATGTGTTTCATGTGCCAGGATTAGGTATGAATCTGATTTTTGTATCTGTTCTTCAGGATAAAGGGTATAATGTACTAGGTAAAAGTACAAACCCGTGTCACACTTTTATAAAGGAAAAGGTCAACAACAAACAAACTGTTCAACTTTAATGACATACATGTGGTATTTGTGTTTAGAATATGAAGATGATGTAAACTGATGAAATGTGTAAAATTGGATGAAGTTTATGTCTATACTTTTTTTTTTGAAAATTGAACAAGAATTGATATTGTTTTTTAATTTTTCAAGTCCATTTTTCAGTTGCTGAAAAATGTTGAAAATCTTGGGTCTAGTTCCCACCAAACAAGTATATACAAATAATATTTTATTTTCTCTAATTTCAAAATATGGTAAAGATGACATGTATAAATAGTGCAAATAAGAAGAAAGATTGGTTTTCGATGTATATTTCTTCGATAAAACTACTCAAAGTCGAACTTATTTGAAATTGACAGTTTTCATCTCCTGTCGAATTTCCCCTATCAAATCTACACCATTCAGAAAAAAATTACATATTCTTGAAAATGACTCTCTCCTCTAGTGTTAAATATAAATTTTAAATTCTTTTGATATGAATTACTATATTTTTCTTTATTTGAAGAAGCATCTTCTTGAATGTTAAAATACCTACTTGCAGTATATTAAAATTATAATATATAAGATTTAATAAAAATACTATAAAACTTCTATGACAATAATCTTGACTCCGAGCTCTAAAAAATGGTATTTTTATATTTTAAAAAAATATCATTAAAAAGAGTAGGAGTTATTGAAATGTCACTTTTCTAAAATAATTTTATTTCTTTAGTAATTAGACTCAAATTTGTATAAAACATGCATTTAATAGATATTTTCAATTGAAAAAGTCGAAGCACTTATCTAATGAATCTAACTAAACCATATGTTTGAAAAATAATAATTTTTAGTTATAAATACTCAAATTCAGCTGTGCTGATAAGCTAGCTTGAAACATGACACAACTTTGTTCTTTTACCCTACTTTTTAGAGGGATGTAGGTGTTGATTAAGCATAAGGATTGGAAATCCCCCGTATCTATTGGAGTTAGGAGTTGTCACCTTCATAGGTTGTAGTTTGATAATCCTAAGGCACTCATGAGCAATAGTAATCATACAGATCTTGGAGAGCTATGGCATAGGAGGATGGGCCATATACATCATGGAGCACTTAAATTGATTTGTGAGACAGTGACAGATGTTCATGAGGCAAGCACAAAGCATGATGATGTATGTAAGGGATATGTATTGGGAAAGTTTGTGAAAATATCTTTTCCAAGGAGAGACACCAAATATGAGGGTGTTCTTGATCTAGTACATTCGGATGTAGGTGGACCAATGCCGATGAAGTCTCTTAGAGGATATGAGTATTATGTTATTTTTATTAATGATTTCTCTAGGAAGACCTAGATATACTTCTTGAAGACCAAGGATAAGGTTTTTAGTTGCTTCTAAGAGTTCAAGGATCTTGTGGAGAACTCAACAAGAAGGAAGATAAAAGTTCTTCAGTTAGATAATGGAGGCGAGTACAAAGGAAATGAATTCCAAGAGTTCTATACCAGGAAGGAATCAAGAGAGAGTGGACTGTTCCTTACAATCTATAATAGAATGGAGTTGCTGAGAGGAAGAATCATTCCATAACGGAGGCAACAAGGGATATACTACATGACCATGATATTCCCTGCTATTTATGGGTAGAGGCATGTAGTACAACTATATACATATAGAACAGGGATCCACATAAGGTACTAGGGAAGATGACACCAAAGGAAGCTTTCACAGGGAAGAAGCCAGATGTTAGTCACTTCAAGATATTTGGAAGTTTGGCATATTGTCATACTCTAAGCGATACACATACCAAGTTAGATTAGATTGTAGAGAGGGGGTAATTTGTGGGGTACAATGAAACCTCAAAGGCATATCAGATATTTATTCCAGGGACCAAGAGGATTATAGTCAGACACGATGTCAAGTTCATAGAAGACAAGGCATTCAGGAGGTCCAGATATTTTCCACCAGAAGATCAGAGTGAGCAACCGATACAAGCTCCAAGGGTAGGCCAACTGAGTCAAAGGAAGCTGATGCAAGGGTAGACGGGGAGAGGGGCCAAAGGCACACCCTAACCAGGTCCACCTTGTAGAGATCACACACGGAAGCAATAAACACACAAGTGAGAGAGAGAATGCAAAAACCTTTCATATATTAACTTCAACTTGATTCATACATGTCGGGTTGTAAGGCCTTCTCGGTTTAGGCCAAATATTACAATCAAGTACATGAGTCCTCCAACATGTGAGGATCTGCCAATAATATCCAATCTTCTAGCTTCTATCTTCTAACAAAATTTGACTCCTAAAACTCTAACCAAACAACTACATTTATACAAGAGGCTACCAAACAAGTCAGCCTACAAATCCACCATCAATGAAAGGAATGACTAGATCTAAGTCCACACGCTTCCCAATGATAGATACCATCATTAAATCTGTGACCAAAATTAATTGCAAAAGTTAGCCTCAACAGAAATCCAAAATAAACAACTTGGTAATCAAGGATAATTGAACTCTAGACAAGCATCAACGAGCGCCAGGGAAATTCATAGAGCGCCAGAGGGATAACCAACCAACACTGGTGAAAAAAGGAAACCTAGCAACACTGAACCAACTTGGTCAAAGAAGGAACTGGGCAACATAGGAAAATACAAAGATATTTTTGGTGACATAGGATTGCCAAGGACCTGAGATGCTCCTACATCAGACACCTAGGGTTATTTGAAAATGATTCTCCGAATCATGAAGCAAGTACGATCCAAGCTGAATCCAACTCAGATTGTGAAATCCATGAACTGTCTTCAATTGGTCTATTCTTCCACTTTAACATATATTTCATATACTATTTTCCTCTTGTACTTCTGCCAATTCTTTGCTCCAAAATCTGCTCAACTTCTTCTATTGGTTTCTTAGGATAATCATTTAGTACTGTCATCTCTTCATCCAACGTATGATACTCATATAAATCAGCAATGTTGAATATAGGTGATATATCCATGCCATCAAGTAACTCAATCTCATAAGCATTTCCACCCTCAAATTTTCTCAAAATCTTGCAAGGGCCAAACATCTTCATTTTTAGCTTCCCATATGTTCCAACATGAAATCTGCCTTTCTTCAAATGAACCGTTACTTCATCACTGACTGTAAAAGTCTTATGTCTTCTTGATCTATCAGGTCTATCTTTGTATTTCTGATTACTTTTCTCCAACTTATGTTTCACATCTTCATGCAATGTCTTCATGTACTAAGAAAACTTTACTCCATCACTTCTCTTTCTTTCATCAACAATGTCTCTCAAATCTGATATACCTCTCAGTTGTATGACATTTACAATCTCAAAAGGTATTTTTCTAGTACTCCTATTCACTGAATTATTGTATGTGAACTCTGCTTGTGCCAACATAGAATCCCAATTACTTGGTGTGTCTCCAACTAAACATCTCAAAACATTTCCTAAGCTTCTATTCACAACTTATGTCTATCCATTGGTCTGTGGGTGAAATGTAGAACTATATTTCAACTCGGTGCCAAACTTTCTCCAAAGGGTCTTCCAAAAGTATCCAACAAATTTACTGTCTTGGTCAGAGATAATACTCCTCGATAATCCATGTAATCTGATAATTTCCTCAAAGAAAAGATTTTCTATATGTATTGCATCTGATGTCTTTCTACAAGGTATAAAATGTGTCATTTTAGAAAATCTATCCACAACAACAAATATAGAATCATTACCTCTTACTATCTTCAATAAGCCAAGAACAAAATCCATATTGATGTCAATCCAAGGTTTCTCAAGAATAGAAATCGGTGTATACAATCTAGTATTCTGACTTACTCCTTTTGCAACTTGACAAATTCCACAACTTTTCACAAATTTCTGAACATCTTTATACAAATGTGGCCAAAAGTATTTCTCCTTAAGTAAATTTAATGTTTTATCAACACCAAAATGTCTAGCGAAACCACTACTATGTTTCTCTTTTATCAAATTAGTTCTCATTGGTCCTCTCGGTATACACAACTGAATACCTTTAAACAAAATACCTTCTTGAATGAAATATTCTTCCCATTTAGTACTCAATTGATCTTGAATAGGTGCTCTGCACTTTCTCCATGGCTCAGAAAAATTAGGATCAAATTCATAAGAATCTCTCATGTGATCAAAGCCAAGAACTTCATTTTTCATCTCAGTCATCAAAGATCTTCTACTCAATGCATCAACAACTCAATTAGTGACTACACTCTGATGCTTTATCACAAATGTATAACTCTGCAAATACTCAAACCATTTCATATGTCTCTGATTCAACTTATTCTGACTACCCAAATATTGTAAAGCCTTATGATCAGTATATAAAAAAATTCACTCGGTATCAAATAATGTCTTCATTTCTTCAGTGCTTTAATAATAGCATAGAATTCTTGATCATATACAAAGTATTTCCTTTTTGCATCATTCAACTTTTCACTAAAGAAAGCAACAGGTTTACCTTCTTGAATCAACATAGCTCCTATTGCACTTCCACTTGCATCACATTCCACTTGAAATACCTTATTGAAATCAAACAATGCCAAAATAGGCAATTCAACAACCTTCTACTTCAGAGTCTCAAAATTTTTATCAGCTCCATGTGTCCACTTGAATTCTCTTTTATCTCCTCTCATAGTCTCAGTCATAGCATTACAAATTGAACTGAAATCCGTAATGAACTTTTGGTAAAAACTTGCCAAACCATGAAATGATCTTACCTCACTAGAATTCTTAGGAGTAGGCCAATTAAAAATAACTTCAACCTTTTCAGGATCCATCTTCAAACCATTAGCTAAAATCACAAATCCAAAATACACAATCTCCTCTTTCATGAATGAACACTTTTTCAGATTTATCAGCAACTTTTCTTCTTTGAACCTCTACAATACATGTTTAACATGCAACAAATGTTCTTCTCTGGTCTTATTGAATATCATAATATCATCAAGGTATACAATCACAAACTTACCCAAGAATTTTTTCAAAACTTCATTCATCAACCTCATAAAAGTACTCGGTGCATTAGTTAAACCAAAAGGCATAACCAACCACTCATACAAACCTTCTTTTGTCTTAAAAGTAGTCTTCCACTGATCACCTTATCTGATTCTGATATGATGATACCCACTTTTCAAATTAATTTTGGTAAAATACTTTTCTCCAATCAAGCTGTCCATTATGTCATCCATTCTCGGTATAGGAAACCTATATTTCATTGTTATCTTGTTAATTGCTCTAGAATTAGTACACATTCTCCATTCTTCTTAGGTGCCAATACAATGTGTACTGCATAAGGAGTCAAACTTTCTCGGATTAAACCTTTCTGCAACAATTCTTGAATCTGTCAGTTTAATTCTTGATTCTTGGTAGGTGTCAACCGATGTGGTGCCTTATTTGGTAAATTAGCTCCATGGATTAGATCCATGCAATGTCAATGCTTCTCTTTGGTGGCAAACCATCAAGTACATTATCATAAATAATTTCACTGTACTCGGTGAGTAATTTATCAATCTCCTCAGGGATACTATCCTCTATTTTCTTACTCGGTTTGTTAGGAATCACAACAAAACATACATCATTCTTCTTCAAATCCTTAACAAACTTTCTTCCTTCCATCAAGCAAACTTTCACAGATGTACACACATTACTAATAGGTTCTTCCATTAAAGGTAACAAGATTTGTCTTCTTCCATCAGCCCAAATGGTATATTTATGAAATCTCCCATCATATATATAGCATGTCTATCATATTGCCAAGGTCTACCCAACAAAATATGACAACAATCCATAGGCATGATATCACATAACACCTTATCATAGTACCTTTCCAATTTTCAAATTCAAATAACATTGTTCACTTACCAAGAGTGTATGCTCATCTTTGATCCATGAAATCTGATAGGGCTTCAGATGTTCCAACCTTTTCAACTACAACTTTGTAACCATTTCCTCAAATGGAAGATTCTCTGAGCTACCATTGTCAATGATTACCTTCCAAAATTCATTAGAAAATTTACATCTGGTCTTGAACAAACTTTTCCTTACCAGATCTTCCTTATTACTTTCACTCCAAAGTTCTCTCCTTACCATAAAGTTATTTTCCTTCTCAGGTTCAGATCTACTATTTTCACCATAAGATCTACCTCTTCCTCTAGGGAATCTACCACCTCTACCTCTTTGTCTTTGCTCATGTGTCTTTTGTTCAATTTCTCCTTAGCTTTCAATGCAAATTGATAAGCCTCTTCAATATTCTCCAATTTGACCAAACTGATTTCTTCTTGGATGGAAACTCTCAAACCATTCAAGTATCTAGCAATTCTTTCCACATCATCTTCATCATGTCTAGATCTGATATCTAATCTATATAGAATTCCTTAATATATTCTTTTACTGAGTTATCTTTCTGCCTCAAAATTTGCATTCGCCTAACTAGGTTAATATGATAATCACAAGGTAAAAACTTTCCTTTCAATTTATTCACCATCTTATTCCATACCTTAATTTTGTCTTTGCCTTTCCTCTTTATGTCCAACTGCAGATGTTCCCACCACAAGGATGCATGACTTTTCAACTTTGTGCTTGCAATTTTCACCTTCTTTTCCTCAGGTACATTTTCATATTCAAAATACTTTTCCATCTTGGTGATCCAGTCCACCAATTCATTAGAATACAATTTTTCACTATACTCTGGTGGATTAAAGTGTGGTGTAGACTTCAGATTTGTCAAAGCCTTCAATCATCTTTCCTCACCTTGATCCATCACCGGTGCAGGTTCTACATCACCTTGTTCTTCCTCAATTTCATCATCACTAACATCTTCAAGATGTCTTCCCCTTCTTTGGGCTATTTCAACAACTTCTAATCTCACAGCAAGTTGTCTCAACATGTCTACCAATCCTGGATCCGCATCTTGCCTCCCACGAACCATCTTGAAACCCTCTACAATTGTAGGCCAGATCACAATTTGATACTCCACAACAATCAACTAGGGTTTGACAAGAAGGAACCCTCAAACCTAGATTCACAAACATAGATCCAGATCTCAGCTTGCTCTGATACCACTTGACACAAGGGTAGACGAGGAGAGGGGCCAAAGGCACACCCTAACCAGGTCCACCTTGTAGAGATCACACACAGAAGAAAAAAACACACAAGTGAGAGAGAGAATGTAAAAACCTTTCATATATTAACTTCAATTTGATTCATACATGCCAGGCTATAAGGCCTTCCTAGTTTAGGCTAGATATTACAATAAAGTACAAGAGTCCTCCAACATGCGAGGATTTTCCAATAATCTTTAATTTTCTAGCTTCTATCTTCTAACAAAAATTGACTCCTAAAACTCTAACCAAACAACTACATTTATACAAGAGGCTATCAAACAAGTCGGCCTTTAGATCCACCATCAACGAAAGGAATGAATAGATCTAGGTCCACATGCTTCCCAATGATAGATACCATCATTAAATCTGTGACCAAAATTAATTGCAAGAGTCAGCCTCAACAAAAATCCAAAATAAATAACTCGGTAAGCAAGGATAACTGAGCGCCAAACAAGCATCTTCAAGTGCTAGGGAAATTCACCAAGTGCCAGAGGGATAACCGACCAACACTGGTGAACAAAAGAAACTAAGAAAAACCGAACCAACTCGGTCAAAGAAGGAGCCAAGAAACACAGGAAAATAAAAACATGTTTTTGGTGACACAAGATTGCCAAGGACCCGAGATGCTCCTGCATCAGAAGCAAAGCTCAAGTACATTTACTAGTACAAGCATAGGCTCAGGTGGTGAGAGTTCGTAGAGTATGGAGCAATTGGTGCAACAAGAAATGCATCAAGAAGATATGGAGGTTGATATCTCATCCTCTATAGTTGGCAATAGGAACTATGAGGTTCAACAAAGGGATACTTAGAAGTATGTGGAAATCCTAGGAGGAGTATGAGACTAAGGAGACAACTAGCCAAGTTCAATGACTATGTGGATTTAGTCAGTCAGTTGGTAGATAGTGAAACTTCCAATTATCAGGAGGCTACACAACATCAAGTATGGCGAGATGCGGTGGTTGAGGAATATACCTCAATAATGTAGAACGATGTGTGGGAGGTAGTGCCTAGACCAACAAATAGGGAAGTAGTTGGATCACGCTAGATCTATAAGATCAAGCATGGTGCAGATGGTAGCATCAAGAAATACAAGGCAAGGTTTGTGGAAAAAGGGTTCTCTAAGAAGGAGGGAATAGACTATGAGGAGACATTTGCTCCAATGGCTAGGTATACTTCTTGACGCAATGGAGTCTCGGAATGAGGGGCCAAAGGCACACCCAAATCACCAACCTCCTTGCAGAAACAACACATGGAAGAAATACACAAGCAAAGAGAGAGAATGCAAAGACTTCATTTATTAATCATAAAAAAAATCATACATGTCGGGCTGTAAGGCCTTCCCGGTTATGGCCAAATATCATCAAAATTCAATTACAACAGTCCTCCAACATGTGAGGAATCAACTTTTAGAACCTATCTTCTATCTTTTAAAATTGATGCCTACAACTACAACATACTACTTTATTTATAGAAGAGGCTACCGAAACAAGTTGCCCTTCAAATCCATCATTGGCAAAGAAAATGACTAGATCTAGGTCCACACGCTTCCCAATGATCGATGTAACCATTAACTCCATGACCAAAATTTAATGCACAAATTAGCCTCAACATAAATCTAAAAATAAACCACTCAGTGAGAAAGATTATCGAGAGACAAGAAATAAACTCAACAAACCAACCGAGCCAGCTCGGTGAACGAAGGAATCAAGTAGCATCCAAACCCCATAAGTGGAAACAAGAAAACATCACCGAGAGCCCAAAAGTAGCTATCGAGCATATCTAACAACTCTAACTTGTTTTTGGTGACACATGATTGCCAAGAACCCGAGATGCTCCTTCATAAGACACCTGGGGTTGTTTTGAGATGATTCTCTGAATCATGCAATAGGTACACATAGCTAATGATAACCAAATGTGATCAGCCAAAGGAGTACTAATGGGTTTTACATGCTTCATATTGTACCTATCCAAGATTTTGTCAATATACTTCTCTTGAGTCAATTTGATTTGTCTCATTTGTCTATCCCTGATTATAGTCATGCCAAAAATCCTCTTGGTTGCCCATAGATCTTTCATGGAAAATTGTTGAGCTAAATATTGCTTTAATTCCTTAATAACTCTCATATTACTACTAGTGACTAACATTTCATCAACATAAAGTAGAAGTATAAAAAACTCACCATTTGCAAACCACTTAAAGTAGAGACATGAATAAGATTTGTAGTGAATGAAGTTGTACTCAGCCATGAAGCTACCAAACTTACAATACCATTATCTGAGAACTTGCTTGAGGCCATATAAGTTGTGCTTGAGTTTGCAATATAAATTTTTGTAACCCAGTTGAAAAAAGCCTTCAAGTTGCTCCATGTACAAATCTTCTTCAACATCTCCATGTAGAAAAGTCGTCTTGACATCAAGCT
Organism: Chamaecyparis obtusa; assembly: GCA_027943335.1. Taxonomy (NCBI): domain Eukaryota; kingdom Viridiplantae; phylum Streptophyta; class Pinopsida; order Cupressales; family Cupressaceae; genus Chamaecyparis; species Chamaecyparis obtusa. The sequence continues at coordinate 205,052 of BSBK01011129.1, read as the reverse complement.
AGTCAAGCTCAAGATGTCACACTGCTACCATACCAAGGACTATGCGAATAGTTTCTATTTTGCCGACGGGTGATAAGATTTCATTGAAGTCAATTCCATTCTAATGATCAAATCCTGTTACTACCAATCTTGTCCAATAGCATTGTGTGCCTCCATCTTCTTCTTTCAACTGATAAACCCATTTGTTATTCAAAGGTCGTCAATTAGGTGGGAGCAAAGTCCCAAGTGTCATTAGCCTATAGAGAGGCCATTTCTTCATACATAGCTCCAATCTGCTTCACCAAGTTTTGATCTTTGCAAGTGGGCTTGAATTTTGTAGGCTCTGATTGATCTGAGACCAATAATTCATAGTCATCAAATTTAGTTGGAGGTTTCTTCTTCTTGGTTGACCTCCGAAGTGTTGGTAGACTACTTTATTTATCATTATTATCCTATAGCTGAATATTTCTAGGAGCAACACTTTGATTTTGTATACCTTCACTGGACTTTGGCGGTAAATTATCCTATTCTGGAACAAAGACTTGTTTTGTTCTCCCAAATTTAGATTGTGAAGACACATCACATGCCCGATCATGGGGTTGAAGGGACTGTGTATTGTAGTCAAATAGTTGCACATGAGGTGGATTGGAGTGTGTTGTAAACTATGGGGGTTGCGTTGAAGGAGCGTTGTCTAGGTGGGTTTGTATGGACAAAGAGTGAGAAAGAGGCAGTGTTGAAGGTTGCAGACTTAGTGGAGGTTGTGTTGAATGTGAAGGAAGGTTGTGAATCAATTACTATAGGCTACAGATAAACCAAGGAAGGTTGCGCATTAGCATAAACAAGGGCACCAAGGTTTGAGGGTAGAGAGTTCATATTAGATGGTTGCATAGAGATTATTAGAGGCTAGGAAAAAGAAACAGAGGTTTGCCTTGCATTTTTATTTTCAAACATATCAACCTCAATACATTTGTTTGGAGATTAGCTCTAATTTTGCAAACTTGGAAAAAAATTCGCATTGAAGATGACATCCTGACTACGAGTCACTTTCTTGGTGACAGGATCCCAAAGCTAGAAACCAAACTGATCCTCACCATAGCCGAGAAAAATATATTTTTTGATTTTACATCTAACTTTCTTCTCTGTTCTTTAGGAACATGAATGAAGGCTTCACAACCGAAGACGTGTAGATGAGATTATGAAATTTGTTTGCCCCCAAACTTCTTCTGGGATATCATAACCCAATCCGTATGAGGGGCTTATATTCATCAAATAAATAGTTGTGTTAATCACCTCTGCCCAAAAATCCTTGCTTAAGCGTGCATTTGACAACATATATCAATCCCTTTCCAGAATAGTTCTATTCATCCACTTGGTTGTACCATTTTCTTGAGGAGTATATGGTACCACTTTGATCCATCGAATACCATTATTTGCACAAAAACCATCAAACTCCTCAAAACAAAATTCTCCCCCATTATCAGTTTTTAAACATTTGATTTTATGCCCAGTTTGATTTTCAACCAAAGCTTTGAAATTTTTGAATTTTGAAAGAACTTCTAATTTTGTATTTAGCATGTATACCCACACTTTACAAGTACAGTCAGCAATAAAAGAGACAAAATAATTTGCACCTCCAAAAGATGTTACCTCTATAGGTCCAAAAACATCAAAATGCACAAGCTCCAAGGGTGTAGATTTATTTTCAAAACCGAACTTCAAGAAGTTGGCCTGACTCTGCTTGTCGTAAAGACAATGCTCACATAACTCCAAATCCACTTATTTTAGGCCTGGAAGTTGATCCCTTTGAAACATAAATTCAAGCCCCTTTTTGCTCATATGCCCAAGCCCCTTATGCCAAATTTCTGAACCGTTGTCCACAATGGTCAGTGCAACTCCCACTTCAGCATGGCATTCTAAAATATAAAGATTACCCAATTTGCAGCCTTTTGCAAGCACCAATGCACCTTTGGTTACTTTCCAAGTATCTAACGAAAATTTAACGTTACACTCAAAAGCAATAAGTTGGTTGACTAATATTAAGTTTTGTTTTAACAATGGAACATACCTCACATCCTTTAAAATCCATTTATTTCCATTTTTCAAAGGCAATATTACATCACCCTTGCCTATGATTTCACATGCTTTATTAGAGCCCCAAGAAAAACCTTACCGAATGTACCTTCTTGAAAATTGGTGAAAGTTGTCTGGCATGAAGTAGCATGGAAAGAGGCACCAAAATCGAGTACCCACAAATCTACATTCGTGTCACCAACAGCTAAAACCAAAATACCATCATCTTTATTAGCTACAGTGTTGACTTAATTATTTCTCACCTTATCTTGTGCCTTTTTTAAATTTCAGCAATCCTTTTTTATGTGACCTAGTTTGCCACAAAACCAAAAATCACCTTTTCTTCCCTTGGACTTCGATCTATTTACTTTCTTCTATTATTTCTACCTCTATCTTGACTCCTTCCTCGATCACCAGTACTTACAACAGTCAAGGCATCACTGGACAAAGGTTCTTGATTTTTCCTCCTCGTGTCTTCACTGAGAAGAGTAGTTACAACATCATCAAATTTGAGTTTTCTTTTCGCAGCCACTGAAGTGCTCATTGCCATCACAACACCTTCCCAACTATTCGGTAAAGAACATAACAACAGTATTGCTTTAATCTCATCATTTAAATTGATGCCTACATAAATCAACTAAGTAACTAGAGTGTTAAACTCATTGAGGTGGTTTGACATAATCCCTCCTCTCATTTTCAAATTGTATAGTTTTTTCACAATGAATACATTGTTGGATGCGGATGCCATCTTGTACATAGCTGAGAGTTTGTCCCATAGCTCTTGTGTTGTCTTCTCAGCTGAAACATTGAATAGCACATTGCTAGAAAGAGAAAGAAAAATAGTGGCCCTTTCTTTCTTATCCATTTTCTCCCAATCTTTGTCTGATAAAGAACCTTTCCCTTAGGCTTTTCCAGTCAATGCATTGAGAGAACCTGCTTAATCAATAGTTATTCCATCTTAACTTTCCATAGCCCGAAGTTCTTCCCTATGAACTTCTCAATCTTCCATTTATCTGTGTCGTCCATAGCTCTGAAAAAAAAAATCTTCACCGATTTCCCCAAATTGAGTCAGCACCGAACTCAACACCAGAGTCTGATACCAATTGTTAATACTAATAACAGAAAATAAATAAATGAAAGATTGCTGAAAATAAAATGATCGAGAATACACTGTTCATTCCATACAAAAGTAAGAACCATATTAACTTTCTACATCAAATACAATTATACAATATAGTGAATCCTTCCTGTATTATTTTGCATCCCCAATTTTCTTAAAGCTTTTATTTGATTTATACAATTTAATAACAAATAATGAAGTGATCCCATTGCAGTGACAATCTTGATGGGATTATAAATCACTGTTTCTCAAGGCAGTTGTTTGGATAAACATTTCCATAAGCTAAGCCAAATGCATTGAAGCAGGCTGATTTTGTTTGAGATGTAACACTGCATTTTATATCAACATTTGATATCATAATTTTTTTGCAAGGCACCGTCTGACTGCAATTAAAATTCACTGCCATTTGCTGGGCAGAGGTTCCTGTAATGTTTTGGTATGTCACATTCTCTATTTGCACTGCTGATTCCTGCAAGGAAAAATGGCATTCATTTTAGCCTCAAAGAGAAATCCCCACAAATGGGCTACCATGTTTTGGTTAATTTTATGCTGAAAGTGGTTCAGATATCCTTAAAAAAAACTTGTAACTTAACTGTTTTAAAAAAAATACATATGCTAAAACAGTTTCTGGATTCTGTGTAGAGTTTTCTACCATCAACGTTTCCGATCATACTATATGATCCATCATCAAAATGCAAAAGAATAAAAGAAACAAAAAATACTTATTCAAAATTGAATTTTTTACCTGCATTTCACATGGTTTGGTGGAGTCACAGTAGTACTGATCTATGATGATAGGATTGGAAACATTGTTGATTGTCAAATCTGCAAATGTGATTTCTCTCGCATACCCAGAACCACCCTGCAGTTGGGTAAAATACAGGCATTACCAAGTTATATTCAGTTTTGACTGCATTGCATGATTATTTTTGTGATATAAGCGTGCAATCTGAAACATGAGAGTTTTTTTAAGAACGTGAGTGAAACATGATTATTTTTGTGATATAAGAAGTTATTGAATTGCATGATCATTTTTGTGATATAAGCATCGAATCTGAGATATGAGAATTAGTTTAGGAATGTGAGTGAACCTGCCAAGTCTTGATTCTCGCTCCGTTCTGTGATCCATCAAAAACCACCTCTCGGACGTCGATTTTTTCCACATTAGATTCTTCCTCGTGTTCCCCCAGGCTTCCAATGCTTCAAAAACAGAATAACAAATGCCATATTCAGCAATTAAAGCCATCAAAGTCATGAAATTTATGTATTAGAGACCTTAACTATGGGTAGTACTGTCCCGAGGTTACCCATTTGAATTTATTCAGTTCTTAGTCAATAGGCTTACGGATATTGGGGATTATTGACCATTTAATTGTGTTGTTATTAGGGGAATTTAGAGGTTGAGTATTTTATTTTTGTTTCTTTTAAAATTATGTTTTGTAATATTGAAGTAATTTAGTTGGCAGGTCTTTTTTTTACAATTAAATTTTTGGGTTTACATTATTAAATATAATATTATATCAATAAGGTTTTGCTGAGGTGTTTAAAAAATTCAAAAAAGGGTAGATTGTTGTGTGTTAAGTAGTGTAACACGGATACTGGGGATGTGGGGACGGGATTCTGGAATAGGAAAAAAGGGTGGGATGGTGCGGGGGGTTTTGTAATATACTATACATATAGTAAATGCTAGTTATGAAATGATGTATACTAGTATAAAAACTAATAAATTATAATACCAAATACTTGAATATAGCAAAATTGCAACATGAATATCAAAAATATCATAAAGATGCAATGAGTAGCATGATATCAAAACAAGTACAAAATCATGTACATACATTGATAAATATGTAGTGTGTGTAACAATGAGATGAGATGGTGAGATGTTGGCGCGAAGGCGGTGGTGGGGGGACTTGGCCAAGTCCCCAACCGGGTGCATGGGCGTTTAGGAGGGGAGCGGGGACGAGCCCCCGTGTTATTATGTTATAATTGTTCAATATTAGATCATATTTTGTTTGTGACATCACATGATTAATTGATGTTTTTAGATGTAAAGAATGCATTTCATTCAATTACGAGTGCGCATACTAACCTACTCATCCTCTCCCTTATTATTTTGATACTTGACTAATCAAAACTCATAGAAGTGCGAATATGACATTTTTACATGGGTGTATAAATGATTTAAAATATTTATTTTTTGTGAAGCGTAAATAGATATATACCTTATTTGATATTTTGGAGAGTGACTTCAGAAAAGGACAGTTTTTTAATAAAAGAAATCCTTCAAAAGAACCGTGTATATTTTCTTAATATTTTAGATCACATTCAATGATCTATTATCGGCAAGTGAATAGTGAAACAAAATGTTCAACATTTTGGATCACAGTCAATGATTGTTCATCAACAAGAAAATAATGAAGGGAAAAAATCCTATCAAATAATAACAGTGATTGTTGAACTTTTCATAAATCGATTAAAAATCAAACCTAGAACTTTCCATTTACGATTAGAAAGCTCAAACATGGTTTATTTCCAACAACCCCTTAAGTCATTATAATAGAATACTAGGAGCTTCTACTCCAACAAAACTTTGATATCATATTGTGCTTTCCATGGATCAACTAAGACCAGACTTTGAACCCTATTGAGCTTTTCGTGGACCAACTAATATCAGACTTTGATACCATGTTGAACTTTTCGTCGACCAAGTTGAACTTAGAATCTAAGACCAACTGTCCTACTAACATTTACAAGACCAGTCCAAAAATTTATTTGAATGTGACTAATGGAAACAAAAAAAAATTGATTAAAATTAATAAATAGCCTTACCTGATCCCATGTCCTGGGCCACATCTAATCTTCTGGATGCGAACATCGGATGTCATAGCTGTAATGGAGATGCAATCGTCCCCTGCACAATTAATACATTAAATCAAAAACACCATAAATAAATGGTCAATAAGAAGTAGAAACTTTCATACAGAACAGAGTTTTAGGTAACCTATAATGATGGGGAAAAATATTCAAAAGCTTGAGAAACAGATTACCAGTTTCAATGTCACAGTTATCTACTTGGACATTCTGAACCGATTCCAGATGAATACCATCAGTGTTGGGGCTATCTTCAGGAGCCTTTATGAACAGTCCAGAGATCTCAACATCAGAAGAGTAGAATATCCCAAGGTGTATTTGTTGGCTATTCAAAAAGTGTATATCCCGAACCACAACATCTGTGCAATTGCCAATATACATCGCCTGAACAAACTCAAACAAATTAGTAAAATTACTGATTACATTGAAGTTGAAGACTCAGGACAGAAGTATATTGGCTTTAGGTCTCAAAACTAACCGTGGGCGCCCGCGTACAAGGCTGCACAGTGCACACCAAAACAGAAATTCCATATGAGATTCATCAAGGAGAATAAGAGTTTGATGCATGAATTCTCTGGCAAATGTAGATTAAAATACTCTCATTCTTACATTTTTCTCATTAATTTTGCAAGATTTTTCCCACCAAACTAGGCCTTGCCCATCTATTGTACCGCCACCTTGTATAGTGAGGGCAGAGATGTTTACAAATGTGAGCCACATTCTTCTATCTGCGTTGCTCCATGCAGATTGCTGTGCTGGAGCAATGATTTCTCCTTCAATCTGTAAAATTCACTGTTCAGGATTTAACCTTATAAAGATTCAAATGTTAAGCCCTGTTTCCTTGATTACCTTGACAGAAACAGGGGATTTGCAAGGCCCAGGAAATGTAGTGGGGTTTATAAGAAATTTGCTTCCACTTGGCACCGCCATCTCTCCATCAGAGGCTGATTTGCATGCTGCTTCCCATGCTTTTTTGAAGGCCTGCAAATCAACCATAGACCCATTACCATCTATAGAACAAGTTGCACTCTACTCAAAACACATCATCAAATATGATCTGTTCATGATGTGTTAGTTGTGATGGTTTGCGACCATCAGGTTTAAATAGGACACTCTAAGCATTGACTCATTTAGGTGGTTAATCTGATATCGCATTAGTAAGTATTTTCTATTAGAAAAGCTAGTGCAATTTTAGATGAGCCATATTGTGCTGATTAAGCTAGTGCAATTTTAGATGAGCCAAATTATAGTGTGCTGATTAAGCTAGTGCAATGTATGGTACATTCTGTGCTTTGACAGTCATATTGAAAAGGCTAGAACAATTCATCTGAAAAATCAAAACTTAGAGCGTGTTGTTTAAGCCTAATTGCTAACAATATTTGCAAATATATATGTATTATAACAGCACTTGTAATATCAGAAAAAGAGTAGTTCATTTTAGAAAATACAAAATAATAACATATGGATTAAAAAGATGGCAAAGAGTTAAAAGAGATGTGAGTTACTAAGTAAAGATATATCAGTAGTCCAATTCATGAAAATGTCAGAAGAATATCATGAACAAATATGTGATTCATACACACAAAGTTTGATGATTGAATAAACAATTCAAGTTATGTAAGAACACATTTCCCCCTGATGCCATTGTTTCTATACATTACAACTGCGAAATATAGCAAAAGAAACTGACCTGACTGTCATCATGGGAACCATCTCCAACTGCACCAAAATCCATGACATTGTAATTTATCTCCCCTTGCAATGCTTCATTTCCAAGGTTAATTCTCTGGGTAGCAATACCACAGCACATGTGCAAAAAAATGACTGCAAGAACACCCACAATCTGCAGATAGTTTTTTTGCTTCAGCATCAGTATATACAAGTAAATTGATAAAGAATAACATACAAGGAAGCAGGGGACTCTATACCACCTTTGCCATCATTCCTTTTTCTGTGTTAGATCTCCTACAATATCAGAGCTAAAACTTGAAACTCTAAAAAATTCTAAAGCTCTTTACTCATTTGCCTTACCTTGAGCCAAACTATTTATAAATCAAATCTGAAATTCCTGTGCATAAAGAAAACCAGTTTAACTTAATAAACAGTGTTGAAGATTGTTCCTGAAATTGTTTCCTTCTGTATTGCTTGCAACACAAGTATTGACACAAGAAAATACAAGAGAAATTAAAAATAAAAAGACTACAAGTCTTCATCAGCTTACCTTCATATAAAAGGCTATTTCTTCATGAAATCATTATTTAGCTTTGGTAGTCATTTAGAAAGGAGCAACTAAATATTGTGAGACTGGAAAGAAAATAACTTGTGCTTGCAAATCTATGTTTAAGTTATATGTCACTGCTAAGATAATGATATTATAGATGCCATCTCTAACATTTATTGGTTTCAATTCACCAACGTGATAAGTCTTCCAGCTAATTTAACTGAATATTAGTATGGATATTATTAAGAACTCATCAAGTGTATTATTATAAATAAACTATGCAAATTTTATGGAACGGAAATTGGACTTTCTTGATAAAGAAGCCACTCCTTAGCAAGTGTAAAACAATAACAGGCATAACCTCGCAATCACAAAACAAATGATGCCAAAAACTCTATACGCTCAATAACATGCCCATATAGAAGAATAGTAAAGAAAAACAACAATCATGATTATTATTATAAGATGCGGCTAAGCTCCCTGCAAAATATGTTATTGATCAAATTTTACAAAACGGCAATACAACAGAAATTTGTGTGTTTTGTAGGGAGCTTAGCCCCCATCATTATTATATGCCTACGTGATACATATTTTAGTATAATGATAAAAAGTATATATTTTTAAGAGCATCTTGTGGTGTACCGGTTAAGTGATTGCATTGTTAATGATGCAATTATTATTCAGATCTTCACTTGGTCCAAATAAACAATGTTAATGTCTATGTATTGAGCATATTTTAAGTTGTAATAAATAATTTGTAAGAGAATTTCTCTTCTCAATAAGCTAGATTTGTTTATGAATATAATCTTAATTAATTTGGATTTATTCTACACAAATTTGATTTGAAATACTTTTTTCATAATTCAAATATTAATCATTATAAGTGTTCTAATCTATAATTCTATTAGAATGGTGTAGCCTCAACTAAGTTGAGGACAAGATTACGAGAGAAAATAACACCAATGCCCACAACCCCAACCTTGTCATCACAACCATCTAAGGTATCTATTAGTGTTGGCTCTAATATGATGTAAATCTTCTTAATGTAAGCCTTGGCGATGACAACACCATATTTTTATCTAGCAATATATTGATTTTGTTGGATAGGAAAATTAATAATATTGTGTTGGCGAGGGGCTTAGAAGAAACTCTTACAATAATTAAAGGCTTGTTACCATATTGAAAAAACCTAATTTTTTTTTAATAATTTTAATTATAATATTATTTGGTTCTCTTTATTTGTGATCGTGTGCAAACTAATATAAATTAGTGTTATCTAAGGCTATCTCCAACTAGTCTATGATTGATCACAAGGTCTTCACTGAAGGGGCAATACAATACCACATGCATTCATATTGGGGGGGTTTAAAATGGGCAAAAAAATGGGGCAATATATTACCTAAATAGGGGGGGGCGGGGCAAGGTGGGGGTTTGTATAGGAAATGGGTGTGGGGTGTATTGGGAGGATATTGGAGAGGGTGAAAAAAAGGAGTTTGGGATTGATATTTTTTTAAAATAGGGGGATTCTTTTGTATGTCATGAATGCACGTGTTATGATTTAGATTCACTAAATGAAGCCCTGTGTCATTGACTAAGAATTAAAGTTGAGTTGGGATCAATAATAAACTAGACAAAAAATGTAGCATGTCAATAAACAAGGTGAAAAAAGCTTGCAAAGATTACTTAAAGTTAGTGTTTGCAAATTTGAAACTTAGAGATTAACCCTTTAAACATGTGATTGCATAATCAAAACAAGAAAGAAAAAACTATAACAAAATTAACACCATATTTACATGGAGAAACTCTAAAGGGGAAAGAATCCACTAAGAAAGAGAGGAAAGTATATTATTAATCCAAGAATATTATATAACAATATAGTTCTCTTGAAACCTTTGTAGAATTTGGTAGCACCTGCATACCTACACTTCAAAAAGATGAACAAAACTTGATGAAGATCATCTTTCGGACACCTATTATATATACAAATAAGTACTTCATGTGATATGAAGCTCATACGAAAAATCTAATGCCTCCACCTAGAAACCATCATCATGCAACCCAAAATAGTCACTTACAGATGCTCTTACATTTGTCATAAGACATCTCTCCTACATGGGCATCTAGGGACCAAAATAACAATATTATCTCATAAATGTTGTCATAGAAATGTATGACATATGTAATAGGGTAAGTGAACCAAAATGGTGAACCAATAAAAATTTACTCACCCAAAAAAAATCTAAAATCACAGGTAATGCATTCAGGTTATTTGAAAATTCAAACAACCTAAATGTGTTATGGCTCAAAAAATCCTAGCTTTAATGCATACAAGTTTTAAAAATAATAAAAGGAATCAAATTAAACTTACATAAAACTGTTATTACATTTTTAAAATGAAAGTAATGCGCAATCACATTTTTTTTCTTATAATTTTTTTTTAAAAATAAAATAAAATTGATATTAGATCCTCCAATATGTGGGTTTGAATAATTTTTACCTCCCAATAACCCTAAAGAAGTCCCTCATATGGGTGACCCTCTAAGTCCTCCAATAAACCCCCCACCAAATTTATAAAATGATTTATTAGGTCAATTAACACAAAATAAAGCCATTGTTTCTAACATGGTTGCTAGACCGAGGACCTCTCAATACAACCATCATACTTTCCTTTCCACACTCTTGCAAATAATGGTGACAAGTGTTGATGTAGCCACCAAATAAATAACTAATTTATAAACGAATATTGAAACTAATTTATAGAGATTCATGTAATGATTATTATTTAGACTGCTTGTCATATGATGAAGTAAAAGCCAAAGAAATAAGCATACAAAATATATTGAGTTTAAGCAATATTGAAACGAATGGAGGAACCATATTTGAATTAGGTATGAACTTTAAGTGCTATATGAGATCCTACCATAGAAAAAACACTAAAGTAGGCACAAAATGATGCTTAAATTGAACACAAGTTAGGTTCTTACAATTTAGCACTATACACCTCCATAGACTCCTTTAGGGTTACTAGGACCATGACAATGAGCAATGAGTTCTACTGCTAGTAGTACTCGATTTGGGCAGTTTTGTGCCTACCAAGCTATTGGTATATCTTAGGTAGATCCTCCACCTCTACACTGGAACTTCCTCATATCAAAGTAATTGGGAGTTTCATGGAGGAAAAACTCACAATATAACTTTCTCAAAAAATATATAGGCATCTCATAATGATTACAAGGTGGTTGGTTGAAGACCATCCACTAGCTATCTTAGAAATTAGTTTTGATGCTTTTGTGAGTACACTAATATATATGTATTCTAGCAAACTTATAGAGATTCATGTCATGATTATTATTTAGACTGCTTGTCATATGATGAAGTAAAAGCCAAAGAAATAAGCATACAAAATATATGTAATATGTTTATTGAACCCAAGAGGAAGCATGGTAGAAATGATGCTGGAAAAACCACAAACAAACGAAATTACCCAAGTGCACCATATAACCCAGAAGATCACATATGGGGCGTGCAAGGGTCATGTCTGACTGACTCATATGCAGAAGCAAAAGATCAAAATACCTTTCCCCAGATTGTCCTCATTCACAGCGCACCATAATATAAAGGATCATGGTGATTTTGAGGAGAGAAGAAATGAGGAGTCGTAAAAGATGAACAAAATCCAAGACCAAAATGATAACTCCAAAAGACATCCTTTTCCAAGGAGAGAGATTGATTTGATTGATGGTGGGAAGATTTGGTTTGAACGTGACGAAGGATACATCGATACGAACCAGGGTTGATTGGTGCAAGATTAGGTATGACTGGAGGAAGGATACATCCTCAAGGACCTTTTGATTGATGAGAAAATGCGTGTTGTTGTTCCCTGGCAAATGATGGATCAAGGATAACCACGGTGATCAAGGATAGTCGACAATTGATGTTGCTAAAGTGCAAGGCTGGGTAGGACAAGATTTTTGATCAAATGTTGCTGTAGGACTAACATGGATTATGTACAACAAGAAGGAACAAAAAGTTACATACAAAGGATGGGGAGATATGCTACAAGAGAGCTTGAAAGATTAGCAAATATTCAAAGGAACCAGTGAAATAACAAGTGTCTTACAAAACCTTTTTCCATAGGTAGAATGATGGGGAATGATTGGTTGGATCGATGGTCGGAAGATTTGGTCTGAACATGAGGAAGGACACATCATCATGGACCTAGTGAGATAGGTGAAAGATTATGAAGTGTCAGGGATGAGTTGTTGCTTCTTGATGTAGGATACAAGGATAGGATTGGATTGTCAACCTAAGATAGATAGATGATCTTCGAAAGACGGGATTCTTGCCAGTGCAAGATTCCCTAGACAATGCTATGTCAATCAAAGGGTAGCACTAGGATTGATTTTTATTTAAGTTAAGGATTAAGCAACTCAAAGGATTGGCATGAAGTAGATGATAGGATAACTAGATAAGGATTCCTATGACAAGAGATAGGTAAGATTCTTGAACCTCAAAAAGGACCAAGGTATTATTTTTGAAGCGCTTAGCTGGATTAGGTCACGACGACTCAAGGGATGACTAACACAAAGGATGGGACCTAAAGACACATATGTACAAATGAGATTAGGTGGAGACACGACTAACACTATGGCACAAAACTTAGGATAGGATGTACAGGGATCTGGGGATGAAGCCGAAGCTACAAAGATATGCAAAATGATGCCCTAGATGGGCTGGAAAGACAAGATGGACTAATGGTGGATGATGTGTCCTGAGATGACATGGATTTGGGAAGGACGCATCCCAACAATGATGATTGAATTAAGATCAAGGCTTGCCATAAGACTAGGAACAAGACTAAGGATTTTATTGGATGGATTGGCTTGATCTTGGATTTTGGACAGCTAGAAGATGTGGATAGGATTGGAAGATATCGGAAGATTACTAGCAATGTTTGGATATGGATGAATGACAGTGGGTTGCATGGAGGTAGCCTATATCTAGATACCAATGACAAGGGAAGATACCAAGTGATGGCAAGATGGAGGAAATGCTTAGGGATTAATGCATAAGGAAAATGCTGAGGGGTGAATGCTGGAGGAAAATGCTTGGGATTTGGATGGAGGAACTGCTAAGAGATTTGGATTGGAGGAATGCTTAGGATTTGGATGGAGGAACTACTAAGAGATTTGGATTGGAGGAAAAGCTTATGATTTGGATAGAGGAAAAGCTTAGGATTTGGATAGAGGAAAAGATTAGGATTTGGATAGAAGATATGTTGGGGGATTTGGATAGATGATTGCTGAAGGATTGGGAGATGGATGATTTTGGATGAAAGATAATCTCCAAGGAATAAGATGCCCCCTACTTAGGATAGTTCATGCATTTAGAGGCTTTAGGATGGGGTATGATTGGATGGAAGATATGCCAACAAGAGGATGAGGAAGGTAGATGGAAGCTAGGATGAATGGATTGGATAGAGGATAGGTGTCTTACACATGGGATAGATGCCAAAAAGGTGCCCAAAAGCATGTATACCCGGTGGTCTCTATTTTATCATCAAGATCCAAAGGAGGATGAAGGGAGTGAGAGACAAATGGGATGGAGGAAATGTTGGATAGGATGTGGTAGAAGGGAATGGCCCCCAATTGTAGAAAGGAACTGGGGGGGACCTATGCATGACGCCTGTTTGCCAGGTTTTCATCATGGTACTTGTCCAAGGTGCTTGAATTGACAAGTTTTCACCATTGAACGAATGTTTTTTTCTTTTTCTTTTCTTTTGATATTTTTTTAATTTTTCCAATTTTTAAGAATTTTCTGATTTTGCTGTTGACTTTTTGTTGATCTGTCGCTGATATTCTGATTTGTTGCTGACATTCTACTGATTTTGATTTGTTTCTAACTTTCTTCACTGATCTTTTGTTGATATTCTGATTTGTTGCTAACTTCTTGATTTATTGTTGACCTTCTGATTTGTCTGGATGTTGGTATGACTTTGTTAGGATGGGGAGATTATGCAAAGGCATAGATAGGATGGGGGAGATGGGAGATATGGTGGTAGAAAGTGTTTGGATGGAAGGATGGGAATTGATCATGATAGGGGGATGTTGTCAGGACCAACATTGGCACATGTTGTGAGGAAGGTGGATGAGCTTTGGAAGATAGATGTGGATATGATGGAGGATTTGTGCTAGGAGATCTTGGGACATAGGGACCCAAAATAGATTTAGGAGATGGAGAAGAGGAATGAGTAGCTGGGGGATTATCAACTTTGGATGCCATTGTGGATGTTTCTCTTAGATGCATCACATCTTTTTGCTTTGGGATCCACATCATCTTCACTTTAGCTTTGGTGGGTCTTTGGGGCCATTGGTATGCATTGGATTCTGCTTTTGCTTTACTGGGCCTTTGTGGCCATGTAGTAGTTTTTGCTTCTACTTTGATGGGCCTTTTTGGCCATTGGGATGTTGTGGATTGCTTGATTGGATTTTTCTTTTCTTGAGCATGTCATTTAGAGGGGACATGGCAATCTTTAGATTTTTGTGGATATTTCCATTTATGCATGTTTGACATGGGATCCAAATTGTGAGGAGCATTGGAATGAATATGTGGATATGTGTGAGATGGAGGAGATATGGATGGAGAAATGGAATGAGATTGGTAGATAGGAGATATGGGAATGTGCCTTTGTTGATCCTGACTAGGAATGTTTGGATTTTGCATGAAGGATTGAGTAGGATAAGATGAGGGATGATATTTTGGGATGTAAGGCCCCAAAATGGATTTGATATGTAGAGGATATGTGCTAGAATATTTTGGGACATAGGGACCCAAAATGGATTTGGAGGATGGAGGAGGAATGTTATAGGTTGTTTTGGGTTGCAAAGATGGAGGAGGAGGAATAGCGCTATATGTTTTGAAGGGATGATTAGAAGATACAAAGGTGTTTTTGGATGTGTGCTTGAATTTAGCATTAGTTGTACCAACAATTCTGGAGGAAGTTCCTTATTCAGATGTGTGACCAAATCCACATGATTTTGGATGTTTCTTGTCTTGAATGGGCTCTAGATTTCCTTGTTCACGAGTGCCCAAGCCTTTGCCTTGATAATTCCATATCTTGAGCATTTTATCCAAGAAAGGATATTTCTGACTTGAGGAATAAGATAAACTTCCAGTATTTGGTTCCCTAATGGAAGATATGGAACTTATTGCTTCTGCTTCAAGTGGGCTACCTTTGATAAATGTAAGTGGACCAAGAGGATAGAGTGATGGCAGTAGGATAGTTTGAATTGGAGGATCCTCAAGTGGAGAGGATGGGATGATGGGATTTTGACTGGGATTAGGAGATGGTGATGGATCTTGAGATGGAAGAATTGGAATTGTAGGATCTTGGATTGGGGGTGATGGAAGCAATAGAAAATGCAATAGAGGAAGTGAAGGGATTGGATCTTGATTTTCATCTATGGGTGCTTCAACGTGCTTTTGGACAAGATCTTGACATGATAGGATTTGTGTGGATAGAGTGTTGGGGGATGTATGGATGGACTCTTTAGATGGAGTGGATGGAAGGCTAGAGGATTTTGAAACTATGATGTTAGGAAGAAGGGTGAACTGATGAGGCTCATTGGATGTGCTTTGGACAACTCTAGGAGGAGGAGATGTCAAAGGGATTTGGATGGAGCCCATAGATGAAAGGGACTCAATGATGCTAGGAGATGGAAGAAGATCAATAAGTGGGCTATATGGAAGAAGGATAACAGATGGGAGATGTTGTTGGGCCTCATCAATGATGGCTTCACATGAAGGATTTAGATGGCATGAATCTTCAACTTTAGGAGAGGGATTTATTGCTGGTTTCCTTGTGAAACTTCTTGGAGACTTTCGTGATGGTGAAGGACTGGAAAGTGGATGAGATGGTGGGGAACTAGGATATTCCTCACATGAATATGGGGTGGAAGATTGTGATCTTTCTTGAGGGGATGTTGATGGTGATAAGGATTTGGAGGATGGTGGGATTAGATAGTTCACATAGGTAGGTTTTGAGGAAGCTAGTGAACTTGATGGACTTTTTGGTGAGGTGGGGGTGATGGGTTGAGGTACAAGATATGAAATGATTTGAAGGATTCATTCTTCTTGTGGAAGGGGATTTGTGGCAACGTGGGTTTGAATGGAAGATGGTGGGTTGAGATAGGATGGAATATTGGGGTAATGGATTGGAAGACTTAGATTTTGAAAATGTTTTGAAGGATGAGGAGATGGAGGTTTTGGATAAGGGAAGTAGCGTGAAGTGTTTCTATGGGAAGATGGTGATTGGGATACAACCATAGATAGAGGTGGAGGTATGAAGGATGCATATGGAGGATATGTAGGCTCAAGATAGGAGGAAGGTGTGGATGAATAGGATAATGGATTTCCCTTGCCAAGGACATGAAAGGCAGTGCTAGTGGATATGCATGAGGGCATGATAGGATAGTTTGGAGGAATGATTGGATGTTGGAAGGTGCTTGGGGAAATCTTGCTAAGATTTTTAAAATACTTATCATGATCTACAAGGATTTTATCATCACTGGGATAGGATGGAGTGGGAGAAAAGAAGTGACAACCAAACTCATCATAATAGATTTGAGACATGCTGACTTGTGAATGAGTTTGGATAGGGATGAAGGATGAAGATGGATTGGAAGACTAAGGATTTGGATTAGGTTTGGATTTGGCTCAAGATATGAGGAAAAAATAACCCTAGAGGAAGACAGAAGGGGATGGGGAATGACCAAGATGACTCTAGTAACCTACGATGGGAGGACAAGATTGGATGCAAGATGATTGGGAGACCATGATTTGGGAGACTAGGATGATAGGATTCTGCAATCTTTTGGATGACTTATGGATTTTGATTTGATATGGCAAAGGATTTTGATGTATAGAACTCTTCATTTGTGTATGTTTCAACAGATGTTTTTCACTAAGTCTGAAACTTCAAAAAACACATAAAGCAAAACTACCTAGAAGACTGGTTAGTATCTAAATCTTTTCCCACAACTTGATACCCCAAAAAAGGGATACATATGGTGAGTGTCTTTAAGGTGATCCAGGAAACCACTTGGATCGATCCTTGCACAAATATTTGGATACCTTCGGGAGTAGATCGGGTAGCTTCTGATTTAATAGGTTTGTAGTTGATCTATGGAGTCCTCCCAATCAGTTTGTACACGCGTGACTCACTTAAGAGCCTAGTTGACCATGCCAAAATAGTAGGGATATTCACCTACCTTAGGCTACCATCAACACGCATTGCCCGAGCTTGAGGGGATAAAGCGAGAGTTTTCTCAGTGCTTTATTTCTATACCGATCGATGAAGTACCAGTTTGAAGTCATTCTCCAGAGAGGAAGTGTGTTTCTCTCTTGACAAGCTTCTCTAAAAGTGAAACAAGTGAACTCATCCAAGTTCAACTTATTTCACATTACTTAGCTAATCAAGGATTTGCAGAATTGAAGGCTCCTAGAAAGCACAACAAGCAAGGGTTCTTTCCCAAATTAATCTTTAGTGATTTGAAATGAATGCTTGCAAACACATATGATTAAGATTTTGATTTGTTCATTTGAAAACATGAAAGCTTTGGAAAGAGATTTTGCAAGAATTTTAGCCTTTGCATTCAAGATTTGTGTTTGCTTTTAGGATCCTGATTTGAGCTTTGAAATGAAATATAATGAAGTATTTTTTTTCTTGTAACTTAGGACATTCAAGATTTGTGCTTTTTGATTCAAAGAAACATGAGTTTTTTATTTGAACTTTGATTTCTTTTTAGAGGCTTTCAAGATTTTGTGTCTTAGATTTTTAGTTTTATACCCAAAAAGAAGTGTTCCTAGATTGGTTTGATGCATGAAACTTGGAAAGCATTCAAGATTTTTCAAAATAAAGTTTTTTTTAACCAAGAACAAATCATTTAGGATGATTTAGAAACATTTAGGAATGATTAGGATCATTTTAGGAACCCTTTAGGAAAGATTTGCACATTTATGCCTAGATTGACTAAAATTTTGAAAGAACTTTAAATTTTTTAAAATGAAGTTCATTTTATCTTTGATTGATGCATTGAGTTTGATTTTTAGGACCATTTATATGCACTTAGGATTTGCATGATTGAAGTTCATTTTAGCCAACTGAAGAATATTAGAAGTGTGTTTTTGAGTGTTTTTTAGGATTATTTAAGAATGACTTAAGTTGATTTAGGATTTGATTGATTTGTTTAGCTTTTAGGCATTCAAAAAGTGATTTTGAGGTTAATTTTAAGCACTAAAACAAGTGTGTAGATTTTACTTGACTGAAAATCTCTATTCTATAATACTTGACTAAATGGATTATACTAAAGAATTAAAAGTAATGCTTTTGAAATAATGATTTAATGATCTATAAACTACAAATGAACCAAAGATAACAATTTCCAATTAAAGATTAGATCAGTGCCTTCTAAGTACTTGGGTTATAGAGTCAAAACACTTTCAATCCTACATACGATCAGAGATGGTTTTAAAAACTTGATTTAATAAGACAAGACCATCATTTCAGAGGCCTCCTCTTGATTCACAATTCAAATCAATTTATACAACTAATCCTATCGAGTTTAACTCAAATTAAGAGATCGATAAGAACAATGGTAGGTTCACAGAATACAATTGATATTCGAGTTGTATATATTAATTTTGAATTATGATACTTAGGGAATTCAACACAGTGAAACACTCTATTTAATAGAATATTTGAAAGACTAATTGAAAACATATAACTTACAAACACAAATAAAAAGAAGAGCACTTATCTTTATTGATGTTGAAAAATTGGTACATAAGAGTTCATAGTTGCAATTGTTTATGAAATTCTATTCTATGAAAATATATCTTGTATTGTCTTCTATCTTTTCATTTTACATTATGTATATATGCATGTTTGAGTGGCTTGCACACCTCTTTAGGGTGAAAAGACACACCCTTATTACAAATTATTTGAAAAAATAATAAACTAACTAAAAAATAACTACCTAACTTTTGGATTTGGGTATGGTCAAAAAATCAAAACACATCATGGAAAGCTAAGAATTGCATTGGAAAAAGGAAATTTGATTTCCTGAACTGGGTCTTTTTTAGATTTTTAAAATTCAACCATCTTCAGCCTATGTCAGCATCATCTTTGCAACAAGTTGAAATTCCAGCATTTTCTAAAGGCTTTGATCATAGAATTTTGATTGTTCCTATCACATAGCTTCCTTTCTTAATCTCTCAACTTTGAATTGAAAATCAATGTAATTTTTTCATCCAATTTCATGTACTCCATCATTAATTATTAGGCATGGAGTTTAAGAGGCCATTTTTTAGGGTCTTATCACTATATAGGACTCCAAATTTTGCCCAAAATTTAGAGCTCCAACAGGCTCTTTCTGGGGACGTATGCTCCATGTGAGCATAGTGAGATTCTAGCTATCTCTGGAATAAGTAGACCAAGTGTGAAGTCCATTAGGCTATAGAGTCATTGCATATTTCAATAATGAAATCAAATCTCATTCAGTGGCCCTAGGTGACCAAAACATGGAATCAACATTTTCCCCTATCAAACACTTGATTTTGATCATGTAACACTTTGGATTTCCTGAATACAATGCCATCATTTTTGTGAACAATACTTGTTGCTTTATCAATGTATTTTTTGGTATTCTCTTTTTGTTTTTCCTTTGAGAAATCATCAAATGCACTTTGGTCCTTGCCGAACGGAAGCTCCCTATGGTCATGCATGTGACTAGTCATATAATCATTAAAATAAATCTTCTAAGCGTGATTGTCCTTTTGTATATAATTTTATATGTCTCCACATATAGAATGTAGATTATGTTTGTCTAATCCAAACTCTTCTTCAGGCCTATGGTGCAACACTTATTCATATAATGGTTTTAAAGATGGTTCATGTCAAAGAGACACTTCTTCACATGTACTAGGACTATGGTCAAGTGTGATATTTGAGCAATCTTCAAGACTATCCTTTAATCTATTTCCCCCATCATGCTTGCCTGATTCCATCTCATCTTCACATATTTGGTGTACCTCCGGCTCAAATGATGAACTAAAATATATCTCACCCTTTGAATGCACTTCATGAGCTTCATCAACTTTAAAATTAGGATTGTTATATTCATTATGATGTTAATGGATTCCATTGCATAAAGGATCCTCTTCAAACACCGGATTCAATAACATAGAGAAATCAAACATATCTTCATCTACTTCCTCTTCAAACAACGGATTCAAAAACATAGAAAATTTAGACACATCTTCTTCTTCCTCTCTACTAAATTCATCCTTTCTAGAATCATATACTTCATCAACAAGATAGGTGTCTCTCTCATCAAGTTTATCTTCTGGTGTTTCATCAATTTTTTTATCCTTGTGAATTGGAAAAAAATTTTAGTTATTTTTGTGTATATGCCTTTGATATTCCTTATCCAAAAAATCTGAAATTTGTTTTGTACCGAGAAAATATTCTTCCTCATTCATTTTATTTATATTATCTACTTCTATTACATAGGTCCTATTGTCAGAAGAGTTAGCCACACATAAATCAATAACTAGATTTATTGTGTTCTTTTCTCTGATGTTATCCTTTATTATATAATTATGTAATACATGTTTGATTATTCAAGATGCAAGTCCATGGTTGGATTTATTATTTTCTTCATCTGGATCTGGAACTTCATTAGAGCTTTGTACTCCTGTAGATTTCACACTACATCTATCACCTTCTTGTCTTTCAATATTTAAAAATTCATCCAAGGGAGACATACAAGGCTATGCTTCCCAGATGTATTATTGATTCTCTTCCTGTTCATAACACATGTTATTTCCTTCACTTGCATAATGGAATTCATATAGAAACCATTGCTCAAATTCTTTCCAAGATGAAATACTTTGTGTAGGTAATGATTCATATGCCTCTCTTGCATTATCTTCTAATGTCCTAACAAATAGTTTCATTGCCTGATCTTCTACACAAATCTCATAGTTCTCTATAAATGCATAAAATGCATCCAAATGTTTAACTGGTGATTCATCCCATTCTCCATGGAACTTTGGTACAAGTTGTGAAAACTTAGGGAGCAACTTAAAAGGAACACAATGGAATCCCCTGAGATCCAACGACCTAATACCATCTAGAATAAATAGTTTTCTCTGGAATGGTTGTTTATTCCCTGATACATTCTGAATATCTGGATTGGTAGTAACTTGTTTCTTTATACATTAGGTTCTTGACAATAGAGTCACCACCTCTTTAAAAGAGGAAAACTTTACTTATCTCCTTCTGGGTCTTCTTCCTCAGTAGAGTCACTAATTGAAATTATTTATTGAATAGAATCACCACCTCATTTAAGGAATATCTTGCTTCTAGGTTCTTTCTTCTAGTAGAGTGTGCTTCCAAATAAACTAATATAACTACTTTTTGATGCTGATATGTGAAATCTAAAATTCTAGGTAACTTCATAATATATATTGTGAGCAACTCTCCCTAGTAGAGTTGCAAATTTGTTGGTGCCTAAAAATGATGGATTTTCTTTTGGCCAACTGACAGGTAAAATGGTGATGCACCACTTGATACCTCTACAATTTTGGCTTAATCAAGCCAAGGCTGGTAGGCCCAAATTCACTTTGAACTACGAAATTATCTATGTCACACAATTGTGTACATAAACAAGATTCCTCCAAAGGTGGTGAATGATCTTTTGAGGAAAGAAACTAATCTCCTAAAAATATCTATTCTATAATACTTGACTAAATGGATTATACTAAAGAATTAAAACTAATGCTTTTGAAATAATGATGTAATGATCTATAAACTACAAATGAACCAAAGATAACAATTTCCAATTAAAGATTAGATCAGTGCCTTCTAAGTACTTGGGTTATAGAGTCAAAACACTTTCAATCCTACATACGATCAGAGACGTTTTTAAAAAATTGCTTTAATAAGACAAGACCATCATTTGAGAGGCTTCCGCTTGATTCACAATTTAAATCAATTTACACAACTAATCCTATTGAGTTTAACTCAAATTAAGAGATCGATAAGAACAATGGTAGGTTCATAGACCATACAATTGATATTCGAGTTGTATATATTAATTTTGAATTATGATACTCAGGGAATTCAAAATAGTGAAACACTCTATTTAATAGAATATTTGAAAGACTAATTGAAAACATATAACTTACAAACACAAATAAAAAGAAGAGCACTTATCTTTATTGATGTTGAAAAATTGGTACATAAGAGTTCATAGTTGCAGTTGTTTATGAAATTCTATTCTATGAAAATATATCTTGTATTGTCTTCTATCTTTTCATTTTAAATTATGTATATAGACATGTTTGAGTGGCTTGCACACCTCTTTAGGGTGAAAAGACACACCCTTATTATAAATTATTTGAAAAAATAATAAAGTAACTAAAAAATAACTACCTAACTTTTGGATTTGGGTCTGGTCAAAAAATCAAAACACCTCGTGGAAAGCTAAGAATTGCATTGGAAAAATAAAATTTGATTTTGTGAACTGGGTCTTTTTTAGATTTTTAAAATTCGACCATCTTCAGCCTCTGTCGGCATCATCTTTACAGCAGGTCAAAATTCTAGCATTTTCTGAAGGCTTTGATCACAGAATTTTGATTGTTTTTGTCACAGAGCTTTCTTTCTTAATCTCTCAACTTTGAATTGAAAATTAATGTAATTTTTTCATCCCATTTCATGTACTCCATCATTAATTATTGGGCATGGAGTTTAAGAAGCTAATTTTTAGGGTTTTATCACTATATAGGTCTCCAAATTTTGCCCAAACTTTAGAGCTCCAACAGAATGGACCAAGATTAGGATAAGGGTTTAGGAATTTCTAGAAGAGTCTAGGGGTTTAGGGATTTCTAGAAGATTTCTAGGATTTAGGCTTTTAAATAAAAGTTAAATTTATTTAAGGAATGTGACAATATTTATTAACCAATAATTAATAAATAGGGATTAAATGTTTAAATTAGATTTAAATATTTTGGGGATGGGTTATCTTAATTAAATGTGTTTAATTAAAATAGGAGAAGGGATTAATGACATAAAAAATTAATTAATTATTTAAATAATTAATTAATTAATCAATGATGATGTCATCGAGACTTTTTTATAGGAAAATAAAAATGCTTTTATTTGCCAAAGGATTTTTAGGTGTCTACACTTCCTTTCTAATGTGCAAATTGCAAAGTGGGAAGTGATTACTCATCTACATATCTCATTACTCCCCATTTTGTATTGTACATTTTGGTGAACCTGACTCATAACATTTCTACTTTTGATTTGGTGTCAAGATCTTCTTTGTAGGCATTGCATTAATCACTAGTTATATCACATATTTGCTATATTGTGTGCATTTAGATATATAAGTTCACCTATTGTACATTTTGGTGAACCCAACTCCTCTTACATACTTCTAATTTTGGTGTCATATCTCCTTCATGTTCTTGATAAAACTCATTAACAATGGATTTCACTAAGTTAGATTGGTGTGTGATAACATATGTGGTTATACTTCTCCTTATTTTTATCAATCACATGGAGTGATCACAATTTCTTGCATATGGAATTATGAGGTTGTCTAATATCTTTCTCCCTTATAAGGTATGTTTCAAATCTCTTATCAATATTTTATGTATTTTTATCATTAAAATTTTAACAAAATGCATAGAATATGTGGATTACATAAGAGCCTTTGTCAATGAATCTAAAGATAACATTAATATCAATCTTCCTAATCATGTCCCTCTAACATGACTAATAATCATGATGATAGAGATCTATCTCCTAATGATCCCATTATAGAAGGACTTGGATCTCCTCTTCCTCAACCTACTTTAAAGTATAATCTTAGAGAAGTGAGATTATACAAATCCTTGGATGATCTTAAGAAATCCTCCTATTAAAGCATTATTCATAATCCCGATATCCAACACTTTCTTGATTATTTTTCTCCAAGAATATTAAAAAGACAAGAAGATCATGATAAGCCTTCTTCTTCACCACCTAAAGATTATGTGAATAGTGATAGGGAACCTCCTAAAGAGAATATTCCCCCTCCTATTCCTCCTTACACCACACATTTTTAAAAGATAATTATAATGTGGGGTACGATATCACTACTCAACAAGGTTACAATGGGTGAGGACTTGGTATCAACAAACAAGGTATTAAGGTCCCTATTGATCCTCCTACACAAATCACTAAGTGTTGCCTAGGCTTCCCTCAGCATACTATTTTGCCTTCTTCATCTCAACCAAAACCTTTGCTTGGAATTCTTTTATCAACACCATCCATTGCCCATCACCTTTTGATGATCTATTGGCTTTGGCTAAAATATTCTTTTGGAGAATTATATGTGATTCTCGAATTTAATTTTCTTATAGAAATTTTCCAAAAAATCAAAGGCCTATAAATGGTAAATTTTTAAGTTTCTTTAATCACTGTAAGAAGCATTCTCTTGCTAACTGTGTTGAGTTTAGATAATTTGTGCAAGATTTGGCTGATAGATATCTTATCTATTTAAAAATAGATCTTTTGCATTTCCTTGATATCAAAAACATACCTTAGTATCTTTGTTTCCTATTATGTTTCTCTCCATTATGTAAAGTTGGTATCTTACATTATTGGGAGCTCTTTTCTTTGTATAATGTGCATGAAGGACGTCATAATAGGAAGTGCTTCTTGTTCCTTCACTTTGGTGCCAAGGTCTCTTATCTCATTTCTATTTTCCTTCCAAGGGATCTATTATCTCCATGGTTGTCATATATTTTATGCTTTTATGTCCTTACATACATGGACTTGTTTATTTAGGATCATTCTCTTTAAGGGGATTGATATCCTTCTTTACAACCCTACCTTTCTTAGAAGTTTATGTCTTATATAATGTATTTGTCCACTAAATTTTCATAATATGTCATTCTTCCTCTTTGTCACCTTTCTATGGATTTGTATTAGTTTACAGGGGTACATTCCTTTTTGGTATGAGACTCTTCGCAATGTATTTTTTTTTATCTTTGATCATGATCCTTTTTCACGCCTCAAAGGGGTATGTCCCATATAAAATAATTATCTATTTAAGGGCTCATAATTATCCCTTCTCTTTTCTTCTTTTTTTATTTATTTTTCTCATACTGTGATTTTCTTTGTTGCATAAATGTGTTTTCCTTATATCAAGATCTTCTCTTCGAAGACTTTTATCCTACTTTGTAACTTATTTTTGCTTCAAAGTCCATGTCTATTATGAGGAAACTATCACTAAGGGTGTACAATATGTATTATATTCACCTTCATTTTACACTTGGGGGGCAAGGTTCCATGTCTTCATTTTCTTCTTCCTTTTCTAAGGATCTACTTTTTCATAGTACAACAACATTTGTTTATCATATGACAATCTTTTCTTATAATAAATAATTTAGTTTTAATTTGGGATTATCTTGTATAGAAGAGGTGTGAATCCTTGATCAAAACATTTTCTTTATTTATAAATCTATGTTCATTATAAACAAATTCCCTTACTCTATATCTTAGAGTATGATGCAGGAGCATCTCGGGTCCTTGGCAATCCTTTGTCACCAAAAAGATATTTGTAGTTTGTCTGTGTTGCTCAGTTCCTTCTTTGACAAAGTTGGTTAAGTGTTGCTCGGTTTCCTTTGTTCATCGGTGTTGGTCGGTTATCTCTTTGGCACTCGGTTAATTCCCTGGTGCTCAGCAATGCTTGTCTGGCACTTGGTTTCCTTGCTTGCTGAGTTGTTTATTTTGGATTTCTTTTGAGGCCGACTTGTGTATTTAATTGTGGTCATGGATTTAATGTTGGTATCCATCATTGGGAAGTGTGTGGACCTAGATCTGGTCATCCCTTCCATTGATTATGGATCTGAAGGCTGACTTGGCTCGGTAGCCTCTTGTATAAATGTAGTTGATTGGTTAGAGTTTTAGGGAGTGAGTTTTGATAGAAGATAGAAGATAGAAAACTAGAGATTGTTGGCAGATCCTCGCATGTTGGAGGACTTTTGTACTTGATTGTAATATCTAGCCTAAACCAGGAAGGCCTTACAGCCCGACATGTATGAATCAATTTGAAGATAATATATGAAATCATTTACTTTCTCCCTCTCACTTTTGTGTGTTGTTGCTTCCGCGTGTTGTTCTGCAGGGTGGATCTGTTTAGGGTGTGCATGTGGCCCCCTCTCTATATCCTCCCTTACGTCAGGTGGTATCATAGTGAGGTGAGATCTGGATATAGGTTTATGAATCTAGGTTTGAAGGTTCCTTCTTGTGAAGCCCTAGTTGATTTGTTGTGGGGTAGAAGATGTTACAAGTAGCCATTGATGTTGCACCAAAAGATTGACCTTTTAATACCCGATCAACCACTAGACTTATAGAAGACACATGAGGTGGTTAATCCATGTCATGAATCCTGAGGGGAGCGCTTACCATTTTTCCAACAATCTCCCCCTCAGCGTTACCTGAGGGGATTTGAACCTATGACCAAGCTCTGATACCACTTGTTACAAGTAGTGGTTGTCGTTGCACCAAAAGATTGACCTTTTAATACCCGATACAACCACTAGACTTATAGAAGACACAAGAGGTGGTTAAGCCATGTCATGAATCCCAAGGGGAGTGCTTACCATTTTTCCAATAGAAGATTATGATCTGACCTGCAATTGCAAAGGGTTTTCAAGATGGTTCATGGGATTCAAGATGTGAATCTAAGATTGGAAGACATGTTGATACAACTTGCTGCTAAATTAGAAGTTGTTGAAATAGCCCAAAGAAGAGGAAGACATCTTGAAGATGTTAGTGATGATGAAATTGAGGTAGAACAAGGTGATGTAGAACCTACACCTATGATGGATCAGGGTGAGGAAAGATTCTTGAAGGCTTTGACAAGTCTGAAGTCTATAACACACTTTAATCCTCCTGAGTATGGTGGAAAATTAGATTCTGATGAATTGGTGGATTGGATCACTGAGATGGAAAAGTATTTTGAGTATGAAAATGTACCTGAGGAAAAGAAGGTAAAAATTGCAAGCACAAAGTTGAAAATTCATGCATCCTTATGGTGGTAACATCTGTAGCTGGATAGAAACAGGAAAGGCAAAGACAAAATCAAGGTATGGAATAAAATGGTGAATAAGTTAAAAGGAAATTTCTTACCTTGTGATTATCAGATTAACCTAGTTAGGCGAATACAAAGTTTAAGGTAGAAAGATAGCTCAGTAAAGGAATATACTGAGGAATTCTATAGATTAGATATCAGATCTGGACATGATGAAGATGATGTGGAAATAATTGCTAGATACTTGAATGGTTTGAGAGTTTCCATCCAAGAAGAAATCAGTTTGGTCAAATTGGAGAACATTGAAGAGGCTTATCAATTTGCATTGAAAGCTGAGAAAAAATTGAACAAAAGACATGAGAAAAGACAAAGAGATGGAGGTGGTAGATTCCCTAGAGGAAGAGGTAGATCTCATGGTGAAAATAGTAGATTTGAACCTGAAAAGACAAATCTGGATAAAGGCAAGACTAAGTGGAAAGGTGAAAGTTCATCTAGAGGCATAGGCAGAGGCAGTAACTGCCAAGGTGGTAATAACAGAGGTGGTTTTTGAGGAACTTGTTACAATTATGGAGAAGAAGGACATAGATCATTTGAGTGTACACATGCAAGTAAGAAGGCTGGTAGCATTTGAAATGCTTTGGTACAAGAAGAGTCACTGAATGAACTTGAGAAGGAAAAAAACTTGATGGTAAGGAGAACACTTTGGAATGAAGGTAAAAAGGAAGATCCGATAAGGAAAAGTTTGTTCAAGACCAGATGTAGAGTTTCTGACAAAGTTTGGAAGGTAATCATTGACAGTGGTAGCTCAGAGAATCTAGCATCTAAGGAAATGGTTATGAAGTTGTAGTTGAAAAGGTTGGATCATCCAAAGCCCTATCAAATTTCATGGATCAAAGATGAGCATACACTCTTGGTAAGTGAACAATGTTATGTGAATTTGAAAATTGGAAAGTACTATGATAAGGTGTTATGTGATATCATGCCTATGCATTGTTGTCATATTTTGTTGGGTAGACCTTGGCAATATGATAGACATGCTATATATGATGGGAGATTGCATAAATATACTATTTGGGCTGATGGGAGAAGACAAATCTTGTTACCTTTGATTGAAGAACCTATTAGTAATGTTTGCACATCTGTGAAAGTTTGTTAAGGATTTGAAGAAGAATGATGTATGTTTTGTTGTGATTCCTAACAAACTGAGTAAGAAAATAGAGGATAGTGTCCTTGAGGAGATTGCTAAGGTACTCACCGAATACAAAGATATCATTTCTGATAATGTACCTGATGGTTTTCCACCAAAGAGAAGCATTGATAATTGCATGGATCTAATCCCTGGAGCTAGTTTACCAAATAAGGCACCTCATCGGTTGACACCTACCATGAATCAGGAATTGAATGAACAGATTCAAGAGTTGTTGGAGAAAGGTTTGATCAGAGAAAGTTTGAGTCCTTGTATAGTACCTATTGTATTGGCACCTAAGAAGAATGGAGAATGGTGAATGTGTACTAATTCCAGAGCAATCAACAAGTTAATAGTGAAATATAGGTTTCCTATATCGAGAATGGATGATATAATGGATAGTTTGATTGGAGCAAAGTATTTTACCAAAATTGATTTGAAAAGTGGGTATCATCATATCAGAATCAGAGAAGGTGATGAGTGGAAGACTGCTTTCAAGACAAAAGAAGGTTTGTATGAGTAGTTGGTTATGCCTTTTGGTTTAACTAATGCACTGAGTACTTTCATGAGATTGATGAATGAAGTTTTGAAGAAATTCTTGGGTAAGTTTGTGATTGTATATCTAGATGATATTCTGATATTCAACAAGACCAGAGAAGAACATTTGTTGCATGTTAGACAATTTTTGCAAAGGTTGAAAGAAGAAAAGTTGCTAATAAAGCTGAAAAAGTGTTCATTCATGAAAGAGGAGATTGTGTATTTAGGATTTGTGATTTTAGCTGATGGTTTGAAAATAGATCCTAAAAAGGTTGAAGCTATTTTGAATTGGCCTATACCTGAGAGTGCTAGTGAGGTAAGATCATTTCATGGTTTGGCAAGTTTTTACCAAAATTTCAGTTGAACTTGTAATGCTATGACTAAGACTATGAGAGGAGACAAAAGAGAATTCAAGTGGACACATGGAGCTGATAAAAGTTTTCAGACTCTGAAGCAAAAGGTTGTTGAATTTCCTATTTTGGCATTGCCTGATTTCAATAAGGTATTTCAAGTGGAATGTGATGCAAGTGGTAGTGCAATTGGAGCTGTATCGAGTCAAGAAGGTAAACCTATTACTTTCTTTAATGAATAGTTGAATGATGCAAAAATGAAATATTCTGTGTATGATCAATAATTCTATGCTATTTTTCAAGCCCTGAAGAAATGGAGCCATTATTTGATGTCGAGTGAATTTATGTTTTATACCGATCATAAGGCTTTACAGTATTTGGGTAGTCAAAATAAGTTGAATCAGAGACATATGAAATGGGTTGAGTATTTGCAAAGTTATACATTTGTGATAAAACATAAGAGTGGAGTCACTAACTGAGTTGTTGATGCATTGAGTAGAAGAAGATCCTTGATGACCAAGATGAAAATTGAAGTTCTTGGCTTTGATGACATGAGAGATTTGTATGAAATTGATCTTGATTTTTTTGAGCCCTGGAGAAAGTGTAGAGCACCTATTCAAGATCAACCAAGTACAAAATGGGAAGACTATTTCATTCAAGAAGGTATGTTGATTAAAGGTATTCAGTTGTGTATACCGAGGGGAGCAATGAGAACTAATTTGATAATGGAGAAACATAGTAGTGGTTTGGTTGGACATTTTGGTGTTGATGAAACATTGAATTTTCTTAAGGAGAAATACTTTTGGCCATAGTTGTATAAAGATGTTCAAAAATTTGTGAAAAGTTGTGGAATTTGTCAAGTTGCAAAAGGAGTAAGTCAGAATACTGGATTGTATACACTGATTTATGTTCCTGAGAAACCTTGGATTGACATTAGTATGGATTTTGTTCTTGGCTTACCGAAGACAATAAGAGGTAATGATTCTATATTTGTGATTATGGATAGATTTTCTTGTAATACCCCAAAAATGGGCTATAAGTTCATTAACCTCCTACATCTTCAATTCGAACGAAATTGACATCGAAGTCCTAACCTAAGGCACATCTGAACATCATCAAATCTAATTGATTATCTTAAATTCTGCATCAGGGAATATTCCTAGTAATATTCCTAATTATCTTAATTATCTTTAATTTTATAATTATTTGGCAATAAATCACATTTATCCTAAAGTTTGATTAATTGAATATTTTCATATTTAATTAATTAGATTTAATATTTGCCACTTAATTATTTAATTAAATTTAATTCTATCTATTAATAATTGTATTATTTAATTTTGACAATAAATCTAATATCATATGAATAATAGATTAAATTCTTATTTAATTAATTAAAGCAAGTTGTCATTATTTAATAATATAATTTTTAATAAAAGTTTGGTAAAATAATTGATTAACCCATAAATCAATTGTTTTATTTTTAAAAGCAGTTAAGTTGGAAATAAATCACTTTATTATTAAATTAATTCATAAATAAAACATGCACAATCATAAAAGCAGACAACTATCAATTATCAATTAAAGCTAAACTCTATTTTGAGTTAAAACTTAGCTTTTGCATGTTTTTGTGAGTTAATTATCTTTATTTTAAAATAACTCAAAAATCAACCTGAGTTATTTGAGTGATTTATGGCTTTTTCCCATGCACCTCCAAAGCCTTGGATTTCTATAAAAATAAGGCTCATCTCTTCATAATTCATCTCTCAATCATCTCTCAAATTTGCATCCAAGCATCTCATATTTTGCACAATCACGCTAGAGAATTGGAATTGAAGAATCAAAGCTCTTGCGAATCGACATCTTTGTGAGATCAATCTTATTTTTGCATTCATATTGCATATAATTGTTAGATTAGCATTGCATATCAATTTTCAAATAGCATTCATAGCATATCAATTTCATCTAGCATAGATTCATATCAAGTTTTCATTTCTTATTGCATAGAAAATTCAAAAATATAGCTTAATTGCATTCAATCTCATATCTAGATCAATTGCATTCAAATCCTTCATTTAGGTGTCGTCTAGGTCACTGATCTCGATTACAATCTGAGAACATCAATCTCGCACCTATTAGAAGGCAGTAAATCATTTGGTTAGATTAGATTTTAATTTTGCATGATTTGATTATAGCTAACCTCTAATGTTTTACTGAAGTGTTGTGTCTATAGATCAGGTACAATTTTCACACACACATTTCTAAGATGGCAGATTTTATACCTTGTAGAAAGACATCAGATGTAGTAGATATTTTCTTTAAGGAAATTTTTAGATTTCATGGATTATCGAGGAGTATTATCTCTGACTAAGATAGTAAATTTGTTGTATACTTTGCAAAACTCTTTGGAAAAATTTTGGTATCGAGTTGAAATATAGTTCTACATTTCACCCAAAAACCGATGGACATATAGAAGTTGTGAATAGAAGTTTGAGAAATCTTTTGAGATGTTTAGTTGGAGACACACCGAGTAATTGGGATTCTATGTTGGCACAAGCAGAGTTTGCATACAATAATTCAATGAATAGGAGTACTAGAAAAACACCCTTTGAGATTGTGAATGGCATGCAACTAAGAGGTATATCTGATTTGAGAGACATTGTTGATGAAAGAAAGAGAAGTGTTGAAGGAGTAAAATTTGTTGAGTACATGAAGACATTGCATGAAGATGTGAAGCATAAGTTTGAAAGAAGTAACTAGAAATACAAAGACGGAGCTGATAGATCAAGGAGACATAAGACTTTTTATGTTGGTGATGAAGTGATGGTTCATTTGTAGAAAGGCCGATTTCTTGTTGGAACATATGGGAAGTTGAAAATGAAGAAGTTTGGCCCTTGCAAGATTCTGAAGAAATTTGATAGTGGAAATGCATATGAGATTTAGTTACTTAATAACATGGATATATCACCTATTTTCAATAATTCTGATTTGTATGAGTATCATGAATCGGATGAAGAAATGACAGTACCAATGGATTATCCTAAGAATAAGACCGAAGAAGTTGAGCAGATTTTGGAGCAAAGAATTGGTAGAAATACAAGAGGAAAGAAGTATATGGAATATCTGGTAAAGTGGAAGAATAGACCGACTAAAGATAGTTCATGGATTTCACAGTCTTAGTTGGATGTAGCTCAGATCATACCTATTTCATGATTTGAAATATCATTTTAAAATAATCCTAGGTGTTTGATGCAGGAGCATCTTGGGTCCTTGGAAATCCTGTGTCACCAAAAAGATGTTTGTAGTTTGTCTGTATTTCTTAGTTCCTTCTTTGATCGAGTTGGTTTGGTGTTGCTTGATTTCCTTTGTTTGCTAGTGTTGGTTGGTTATCTCTTTGACACTCGATTAATTCCCTGGCGCTCGACGATGCTTGTTTGGTGCTCTATTTCTTTGCTTGCCGAGTTGTTTATTTTGGATTTCTTTTGAGGCCGACTTGTGCATTTAATTTTGGTCATGGATTTAATGCTAGTATCCATCATTGGGAAGCATGTGGACCTAGTCTAGTCATCCCTTCCGTTGATTGTAGATCTGAAGGCTAACTTGGCTCGGTAGCCTCTTGTATGAATGTAGTTGACTAGTTAGAGTTTTAGGGAGTGAGTTTTGATAGAAGATAGAAGATAGAAAATTAGAGATTGTTGGTAGATCCTCGCATGTTGGAGGACTTTTGTACTTGATTGTAAGATCTGGCCTTGTGTGTGAGTGATTTACACCTTCATGAAATAACAAGATTTAAAGAGAATTTACACTATTCAAAGCAAACTAATCTAAATAATGCACAATTAATCTAAATATCTCATGGTTCTCTAAATTGAAGTAGTAAGTGAGGCTCTCAGCTGCAAATCCTCACTAGTGACACTCTAATTATGAGAATTGAACTAAGAATGATATGAAAACTAGATCTAATTATCAAATTCTATCTCTATTTGATAAGAAAATCTCTAAAATGATCAACAATTGAAGCTAATTATCAATGAAAATGCTAAGTGAGTGGTGTGGATGCAAATTGCAAGAGCTTTGCTGCAATTCAAAGATATGGAGTGGATCAATAATGCCTCAAAATGCCTTCTATTTATAAGATTTTCCCAAGGGTAGGGGGTAGAGTGAGATAACCATGGTTATGCTTGGGTAAGGTCAATTGGCTTTGCTTTGTCCCTAAATTGGGGGACAAACATTTAAATGGTTTCAAAAGGCTGGACCATTTCAACAAAAGTGAGTGATTTGTGTCCATTTTGTCTCCTTTTTCCTTTGTTGAGGGAAATTCATGATTTATTAATTAATTAAAGTAATTAAATTTAGCCCTGAAGGGTAAGAGGTTCATTTTGATTTTTTGCTTTCAACAACTATGTCATTAATTGAATTTAATCAATTTCTTAGTGTTTTTCCCCTTTTCAAGCCTTATTTAATCATTTAATCATTTAATTGAATTTTCCTTTGATTTGAATTGCCTTTGTTCCATTTATCGATTTTTAGTGCTATTTTGATGATTTGATGCACCTTTTGATCGATTTAAGCCTTTGCCAATTTTCCATGTCTACAAATGCCCCTCTTTGAGTCGATGTGCGAAGAACACCGATTCAAAGATTCCCTTAGTATGATGATCTAATTCAGGTCCTGGTTCTGATATGCCTCTGATCGTTCTAATTGATGTACTTCCTGATGACGATGATGTGCCTCTGATGATGGTGCTGATATGATTTTAATGCCTCTGATATGATATGGGTCCTGGTTTGATGATAGGTCCTGGGTTCATTGATAAAGGTCCTGGGTTTACTAATAAAGGTCCTGGGTTAATTGATTGCTGATACATTGATAGGTTTGATATGATGACAGATTTGATATGAAACCAATATGCAATTGATTTGCCTCCTGATATGATACTTGATATGATATGATATGATACTGATACTGATATGATACTGATATCTTGATATGATATGCCCCACTGATAAATGTTTTTGATGTGATGCCCATTTGATACTCTGATGCCCCCTCAGAAATAAAACATATTAATTCCTTGATTTGAACAATTTTGATTGATTGGTCCAATATGTTTTCATTTCTGAAAAAAAAATATTGATGATATGCCATGACTCACAATTTTGCACATCCAAGATAGATAGGTTTGTTGTAGTTAAGCAAAACAAGTGATTAGGATAACAGGATAATGGTACCAATGAATGTGATTTGTCAATCTCATAGGATAGTTCTGATAGGATAAATCAATCAGTGTGAAAACCGATATGATTTGATACTGCTGCTTCGTTCTCAGGACACAGAGACATGAACGATGGTACTGGGTGTGATTGCTTGATACTTTGATAGGATTGATTGACGTAAGATGACTCATTGATATAGAATACTGATATGATTCCCTTGATTTGCAAAACAGGCACATTTCTATAAATGATATATATATACGGACCTTAGCTTCTTGGATATTTGGATTTAAGTCATGGTTTGACCCAGCTAGAGTATAGATTATTGAGATGATTGATTATGGAGCTCTTTCAGTTTGTTGATATTGTATCATGATATTTTAGTTATTGATCAGGACTTGGATGTATCACTTTGATGACATTGTATCTTTGATTAGACAAAGTTCATGGATCTTTGATGTTATGGACACTTATGATTTATGGACTTTCCTTGATTCTTGATTGAATGACCCATTTTATGATTGATCAAGATTTCAATTGAATGAACCCCCTTTTCCCTTGGAAAAATACTACAAACAAAAAGGCACATGCAATTAATCTAACATGATAATGCAATTAACCTTCCATGATAATGCAATGCAATGCAGCTAAGTGTCACTAGCTTTTAGCAAATAAATGCCTTGAGGATAAATTTTCATCATTGAGCACTTTGGGACCGGAAAGCAAGTACAATCACCACTGCCCACTGACATGATGATATGAATACCACTTTTTATCGCATTTGGTAACCTCCTTTTTGAACTAGTACAACCCACACTAGTCGAATAAACCAACTATGAGAGTATGAATACCAGTTTCAACGAATTCAATGTTGCATAAACAAGCAAAGGTCAACCTTCCACCCTATATGAAAGTCCTCAATGATTCTTTGATGACCATGTCGTTAGACGAATTCACATAAGTTGTTGGATATCCCTCAAGACAGTCACTCAAAGGCAAGAAAAATATCATGTCTCCATCATCGCCAATCTAGTCGAAACATCATCGATTAGCTAAAAAGATGTGATAAAATCAATGTAAGTAAAGATCATCAAAAGAAAGCTTCAAGTGTTTTGCATTGTTTCATGATTTTCAAAAAGTATTTCCAAGCATTCTGATCTTAAAGTGTTGTCAATTTTTAATCTTGAATAATAAAGTCAATGAAGGCTCATGGATCAAGTTGTGGTAATTGAATTCTTGGTTAGTGAACAATGATATCCATCAAAGGTTCATGAAAATCACTCTCTCTTCTGAAATTCTAATAATTCCCTCTCTGATGTGACTAAATATTGTACTATTGAATCCTTTTGAAGTTAATGCCTTGCTTAATGTGAATTCATGCTTGTTTGCTGAAAACCACTGATTAAGATCAAATGCCCCAGTTGGATAGAAAAAATGTTGGACTTGGACAAACTTTCAAAATATTTTACTGAAGCTCAGTTTATGCAAGATGAAGCTCAAAAGCACTTCATGTTGTCCTTTTTACCAGCTCTCAAACAAGATCACATTGGTTTGCCCCCAATGTCTTAGCAAGATATAGGACATGAATGATGGATTTGCAAGTTGATGGATTAGAGATGGAAAGGCTATGATGGAAGAAGTATGCGAATGTGACCCATAGGACTATCTCCTCAAGAGTACCCAAGCTAAGGAAAAAATGATATAGCAATGTGAAGCATGTTTTTGGATAAGCCATGAAAGCCAATTGTGCAGGGCTAGATAGTGTATAGGATAATGATCTGCTACCATGAAAAGGAGTGATCCAAAAGAGTGGACATGTCAAGAAGTCCTTTGATAACAATTTTTTTTTTAAAGTTCATCTTGATCAAGACCAAGGGTCAATTTGGGTAAGATGTGGATAAGATAACACAATCATGATAAAGGAGTGATGGAGGCTATGAAGGGATGTTTTGGGATTATGAAAAAGATGATGGAATAAAGGAGGTGAATTTGGGATAAGCAAGATCATGATAGGGTAACATGGATGCAACAAGTACATAAGCTGATGGAAAGGATAACGGATGTTAAGATACTCATTGCTCATGGATGTGTTCAACCTTGTCAAGATGAAGGTGATAGAGGAAATATGGATGAAAGTGAGGTAAATGATAGGAAGATGGAAGATGGCATGGATGAAACTTTGCCCCCAAGTGTAGAGTGAAAGAAGGAAGAATTACGCATGATGCCTGTTTGCCAGGTTTTCATCATGGTACTTGTCTAAGGCGCCACAAGAAGTGGTTTTCACCCTAGATTTATTTCTTTTTATTTTTGCTACCAAGGTGCCTATTGCTAGGTTTTCACCAAGGCACTTTTTCTCTTTTTTCATTTTTTTCTTTTTTTCTTTGTTTTTTTCTTTTTTTGTATTTTTCAATATTTTCCCAACATTAGAATCTTTGGACAATGCTCCTCTGAAAGATATGCTATAATAAACCATGGGTATTACTAGGATGCTCAAAGGTATTGATAAGAGGGATGGAAGTACAAAAAGTATGTATTGGAAAATGAATGTGAGGATAAGAAAAAGGTATGTTGAAGATGGAAATGTTGGCAAGATCAACTTTGACACACACTTTGAAGAGTGGTGGAATGATGGAGGAACAATAGATGACGGAGGTAAGGATCTTTTTGAGGTAGTGGATTTTGGGATGTACGAAGATGAAGGATGTTTGGAAGGAGATGGAATGGAAGCCTTTGGAAGCTTGAATGTCAATTTTGATTCTTCTTTTGTGTGCAAGTCTTTCAACAATGACTTGGGAATCCACATATTCTTTGATTTTTCTTTCTTTTGTGATGCTTTTGAATGCATTTCTTCAATGAGGGATTTAGGAACCCACAT
This sequence comes from Chamaecyparis obtusa, assembly GCA_027943335.1. NCBI lineage: Eukaryota > Viridiplantae > Streptophyta > Pinopsida > Cupressales > Cupressaceae > Chamaecyparis > Chamaecyparis obtusa. The sequence continues at coordinate 167,473 of BSBK01011129.1, read as the reverse complement.
TTTATTTTTTTCTTTTTGCTTGGTGGACCTTTGCGGCCTTTTGGATATTTCATTTTTTTTTCATTCACATGTCGATTAGATGGGACATTGTGATTTTTATGCACATATGGATTCTTGGATTTATGATTTTTATGTTGCACATCAAAATTGCTTCCAAAAGACTTAGGAATTGTGGATGAATAGGAATAATATGGATGGTTCATATGGATTGGTGTTTGGACATTCTTCAAGTATGTGTGTCTTTGTTGATCTTGATACATGGTAGGGTAAGTGAATGGATAGCTAGGGATGATAGGAACGGTTGATGGGGGAATATATGGACCTAGTATGGATGGAAGGAATGAATACTTTTGTTTTGGGACATAGGCACCCAAAATGGATTTGGAGGATAGTGGAGGTATGTGGTTGTATTTGAATGGAGGGATATAAGGTGTGAAAGGGATATCAATATCTTTGGAAGGAGCTGCATCACCAAGATTCTTATCTTTAGGATTTATCTTTATACCAATAGGCTCATGAGTAGCTTTGATAGGAACACATTTGATAGGATCAACTGAAGCTTGAAGGGATTTATTATCTTGCAAGGGATTTGGAAGAATGATGGTTTCTTGAGGTGAACATGGAGGAATATGACAAGTAAATGATGGGATACTTTGATCTTGACAAGGATCTTTGAATTGTGTAGCGAAGGTATTTTTCTCTTGATTTTCAATATGCTCATTGGAAGTTATGGAAGGGATATCTTGATCTTGCTCGGGAAGTGGAGAAAATATGGAACTTGAAAGGGTACTTTGTTCTTGGAATGGAAGGATATCATCTTGAAAGACATGAAAGGATGCAAGGGGATCATCACAAGGTTCAAGGGATATGGGACCTTCATCAAATATGGGAGGGGTTTGTATATAATCTTGATCTTGATCTTTATCAATATTTGTCTCTTTTCTGTTTGGATTATCTTCTTGACATGAAGCCACTTCTAAGGACAAGGTAGATGTTTGGATATGTGTGGGGGATGTTTGGAAGAATGGTGTAGGATCCTCTTGAATAGGTATAATAGGCATTGAGGCACATGAAGCTTTGGGTTCTAAGATCTTTGAAGCATGGAAACAATCTGCAGCAAGATGTAAGTTAGCTTGGGTTTCTTTTAGAGGTAGCCCTTGAGGGTAGACATAGTCAATGGGAAAAGTATCATCATTAGGCTCATTCTTTGATGGAGGAATTTTGGATAATTGTGGAGCTTTGGGAGATGAAGAAAAGATGAAAGGAATGCTAGTTATGGGAGGGTCTTTGCTAGATAGAGGTTCAGGAGATGGATGAAGGATGAAAGGTGTACAAGTCATCCAGGGAGAAACCTTTTTAGGAGATGGACAAAGGATGAATGGATTACTCTTGCTATATGGAGGTTTTTGAATTAGATCTTGCTTGAGAGCGGTATTTTTCACTCCATACTCTTTATTATCTTGATCACAAATAGGTTGATTATGCAATTTCCTTTGATCCAAGATAAGTTTATCACTCTTAAATGCTTCCTTTTGTGAGGAGGATGAAGATATGGATGACCCATCATCATAGAGGAAAGGAAAAATTGATCATAATGATGGCTCTTTAGATAAAGTATCTTTTTGTTTTTCCTCATCCTTTCTCAAGGTTGATGTGTCATAATTATGTGGAAGCTTAGCTCCTGATTGAGCTAAAGTTAGGAAATATGCTTCTTTATCCCAGTCCAAAATTCGTTCCATTATTTCTATAAACACAGGATCTTGGGATGCTCTCACAACATCATCTTTAGACACCTCATCACTTTGAAAAGAATAGCTTGATATTAATAAGGGCATTTTATATGATGTATCTCTTTGGTTTTCCTCATTCTTTCTCAAGGTTGATGTGTCATAATTATAAGGAAGTTTAGCTCCTGCTTGAGCTAAAGCTAGAAAATATGTGTCTTTATCCCACTTCAAAAGTAATTCCATTATTTCCAGAAACATGGGACTTTGGGATGCTTCAACAACGTCATCTTCAGAAACCTCATCGCTTTGATTCCTATGGAGATCTTGATCTTGACTTTCATAATTATGCTCCATAATAGGGTTGATTTGTTTCCCAAATAAACTTCCTTCATGAATTTCAATCCGGTTGGGTTGGTTTGGAATGGGTAAATGGTATTGATCAATTTTTTAAGATTTAAAAATTTTAATTGTATTTTGATCAAATACTTTGGAACTTCTTGTTTGAAAAGTTTAAGACAATCTCAACACACACATCAATAGTTCACCATATCCCTAGAAATCACAGTTGGAGGAGACTCAAATCCATTTCAATATTGCAATGCACTCAAACCCTTGCATGAATTATACATTCCACATAATCATGAAGGAGTTGTTCCAAGAATCACCAATGAAGATGCACAAAATCCTCTTCAAGCTAGCTCAACTACATCAACTAAGGGTAAGGAAAAAGTGAGCTATGAGGGTCCAAATGTGATGGAAAGTCCATATGTGGCACCTAAATTGGAGACAGTGATCTAAAAACCTACTAAAGAGGAAAAAGAGCAAGCTAAAGCAGATCATTACCAATACATGAGTGAGATGATGAACAAATTTGACCAACAATGCAAGATTAGTTCAAAAGGGGTAGGAGAATATTCAGTTTCTCTATTTGACATGCCCATGTCTCCCAAATCACATGGTAAACCCTCAAAAGAACATCTTCCACATAAGTATAATTCTTATTTTGTGAGGGAAGATAGCAAAGCAACATGGGATAAGGAAGAGGATGATGTCCTTCATTGGCTTTATCATGATGAGGATGGTACCTTAGACACTCCCATGGAAAGAATTCAGCATGTCAATATACAAACAGAACAATATGGGAAAGGATTTGATATTATGCAAAAGATGGGATACAAAGGAAGAGGACCCCTAGGCAAAAGAAATAGAGGATTATTAGAACCTATTGAACCTATTTGGAGGGCAAGTCATGAAAAATCCGGAGTAGGTTTTCAATATAAGGGAGAAAGTTCAAGTCCAATGCATGATTTTCATCCTCAAATAAATGCATTAGAATCTGAAGGAGATAGTGATGACTCTAGGGATTATGAATGGGATACTTTATCAGATGAGTCATGTCAAGATAAAGAAGTCATTTCTATACATACTTATGCAAAAATCCCAAAACAAGATGCTCCAATTAATGAAGAATCTTCTATTCAAAGGCCTAATATAGAACAAGCATCTAGTAGTGGAGCATGGATAGAAACATTTTGGACACCTTCAGAGGAGGGAAATTCAAATGTTAGTTTTAACCCGCTTGTGGCTTTTCCCACATTGTTTCCCGTAGAGGTCGACGAGGATTCAAGTGAAGGGGACTTTGACCCTGCTTCCATGGATCATCTTGAGGAAGCGCACATCATAGATCTAAACGATACAATGTATGAACCCTCAAACGAAGTCATGTCCTTAAATCATATTGATGATACCTTACCCAATAATTCCTTAATTTTGATACATCCAGACCTCATTTATTGGGATCAAATTGAACCACATGACTTATTTTACTTCCCAAATGACCAAGCAACAAACCAATACCTCAATGCGGTTGAACCCTCCTTCACCAACGAACTCAATACGGACATGATGATGACAAATGGGTCCAATCTCTTAGTCAAAAAAATGAAAAAATGAAAAAAAATAAAAAAATGAGAAGTTCTATTGGTGAAAACCCAACTGTGGCACCATTAGAACCAAAAACAATGAAAATAAAAGACATTTCTTTTGGTGAAAACCCAACTGTGGCACCATTAGAAGAGAGATTGGACACTTTGCCTGAACATGAAGAACGGTCATCTATTCTTATAGAACCAACAGAAAAAGTTAACATTGGTACAGAACTAGAGCCAAAGGTTGTACACTTGGCTGCATCACTTACGTCTCTTGAAAGAGAGGACTTTATCAAATTCTTCCAAGAACAACAAGTAAATTTTGCATGGTCATATGCCGATATGCCTAGATTGGATCCTGATTTTATAATGCATCATCTGAATGTTAGACCCGGAGTTAAACCTGTGAAGCAAAAACTAAGGAAAATGCACCCACATGTGGCTCTCTTAGTCAAGGAAAAATTGGAAAAATTGTTAAAGGTGGGATTCATAAGAACAATAGCATATCTTGATTGGATCTCTAACATTGTGCCGGTTACTAAGCATGATAAATCTATCCGTGTGTGTACGGATTTCAGAGATTTAAACCTTGCATGTCTCAAAGATGACTTCCCATTGCCAAGCATTGATACCATAGTGGATTTGATAGCAGGTCACGCAATGTACTCATTAATGGATGGATTTAGTGGCTACAACCAAATCAAGATTGCTCCCGAAGACCAAGAAAAGACAGCATTTACTTGCCCTTGGGGTACTTTTTGTTGGAATGTTATGCCCTTCGGTTTAAAAAATGCTGGAGCTACATATCAAAGGGCCATGACAACTATTTTCCACGACATGATGCATACTTTCTTAGAAGATTATGTGGATGACATTCTAGTAAAATCCCATAATAGAGAAGAGCATTTACAAATCCTAAGAAAAATATTCATTCGGTTAGAACAATTCAAAGTTAGATTAAACCCAAAGAAATGTGCCTTTGGTGTCCAATCCGGCAAGTTATTGGGTTATATAGTGTCAGCAAAGGGCATTGAAGTTGATCCTGAAAAAGTACAAGCCATTCTAGAAATGGAGATTCCAAGAAATATTAGCCAAATGAGGTCACTACAAGGAAAGATTCAATCAATAAGGAGATTTATTTCTCAATTAGCAGAAAACTGTCACTCCTTCACCAGATTGTTACACAAGGACACTACATTTATGTGGGATGAAGAATGTGATAAGGCCTTTGCTACTTTGAAGACTTATTTGATAAACCCACCTATTCTTATGTCACCTATCAAGGGTAAAGAACTGTTGTTATACATATCAGCCACAGAAAGGTCTCTAGGCATATTGTTGGCACAAGAAGATGAGCAAGGAAAAGAAAGGGCAATCTACTATCTTAGTAGAACCTTAATAAAATATGAACTCAATTATTCATTCATGGAAAGAGCATGTCTAGCAGTGGTTTTTGCATCTCAAAAACTAAGACATTATATGTTGATGCATAAGATCAAATTAATTGCCAAGATTGATCCTCTCAAATACTTGCTAAGTAAAACTGCCTTAACAGGAAGAATAGCAAAATGGGTCATGATCCTAAGTGAATTTGACATTGAATATGTTGATAGAAGAGCAATTAAAGGACAAGTGATAGCAGATCACCTAGCAGATAACCCAATGGAGTCTACACAAACCATGCAAATTGAATTTCCAGATGCAGAAATTGTCAACATAGAAGCAAAGACATGGAAATTATATTTTGATGGATCTTACACACAAGGAGGTTCTGGAGCAGGTATATTATTGGTTACCACTCAAGGGTACACCATTCCAAAGTCCTATAAACTCTTATTTCCATGCACCAATAACATAGCGGAATATGAGGCATTAGTCATTGGCATCAAAATGGCTTTGGAATGGAATATTGTAGAATTACAAGTGTATGGAGATTCCCAACTCATAATCAATCAGGTTAATAATGAATACAATACCAAAGATATAACATTGATGAAATATAAAACCTTGATTGATGGATGGAAGAAGTACTTTTCTTTGATCACATTTGAACAGATTCCAAGAGAAAAGAATAGAGCAGCAGATGCCATGGCTACCTTGGCTTCATTGTTACAAAAACCAGATCAAAATGAGAAGTATGAGTTCTTGGTGGAAGAGTTGGTAAAACCGGCATTCAACCTTCCTGACACCCAAATTGTTGCTCTTTTACATGGACATGACTCTCCTTGGTATGGACCCATCTATACTTATCTTAAAGACCAAGTACTCCCCATAGACCAAACTCGTGCCCAAAAATGTAACTTCATACGCCAAGCTGCCCGTTACCTAATCCTTTCAGACACATTGTATCGTAAGGGTCTTGATGGGACGTTACTTAGATGTCTAGAGGAAGAAGAGTCTAAGTTAGCTTTACGCAAGGTCCACGAAGGCATTTGCGGGTCACACTCAAGCGGTCTTAATCTAGCTAAGAAAATCCTTCGTTTAGAGTACTTTTGGACAACATTAGAAAAGGATGCTTGTCAATTTGTGAAGACATGCAGAAAATGTCAATATCATGGTAATATGATACATGCACCAGCTTAAGAATTACACCCATTCATTACACCATGGCCTTTTTATCAATGGGGTTTTGACTTGATTGGAATCATATATCCTCCATCTTCAAACGGACACAAGTATATCATCACAGTAATAGAATACTTCACCAAATGGGTGGAAGCAGTTCCATTAACAACAGCAACCGGCAAACAAATTTCAATGTTCATTTTGAACCACATAATTTGCCGCTATGGCATTCCACATGCCATTATCACGGATAATGGGAAACAATTCAAAAATCAGGATATTGATGAACTTTGCATGACATTTCACATTACACATCATTCATCATCCATTTATTATCCACAAGGCAATGGACAAGCTGAAGCAACAAACAAAAATATCCTCAAAATATTAAAAAGATCAGTTAACAAATCAGGAAGAGATTGGCACGTGCAAATAAATCCCGCACTATGGGCTTACAGAACTAGTATAAGAACACCTATAGGAGCCACCCCATTCTCTTTAGTCTATGGAACCGAAGCAGTTCTACCATTAGAAGTTGAAATTCCATCTCTACGGGTTTCATTAAGAGGATTGATCATTGATGAGGATTATAGGATTGCCAGACTACAACAATTGGAATTGTTAGAGGAACACCAGACTCAAGCTTATGAGCATTTAAAAGTTTATCAAAACAGGATTGCACACAATTACAACAAACACATCAAACCAAGAACTTTTCAAGTAGGAGACTTGGTACTAAGAGAAAATCCCAAAAATCAAGCTGAAAGGGAAAAGAAAGGAAAGTGGGAAGCTAATTGGATAGGCCCATTTGTGATAGTGTCATCCTTTGGAACTAGAACATATAAATTATCAGATTGTAATGGTGAAGAATTACAAGAACCCATAAATAGCATTCATTTGAAGAGATTCTACACCTAAAGCAGATGAAAGAGTATAAAGAGTATCAGATGAGAGAGCATCATAATTATTGTACATAATTGAAAAGGGATCTTGAAAATACCAAAAATATTTGAAAATGGAAAATCCAAAAACATTGGAAAAGAAGAAAGATCAAAAACAATGGAAAATTGAGCCTGAAGAAACCAAAAACATTTGAAAAACTATCTCTTGGTGAAAACCTAGCAAATAGGCGCCAAGGTGATAAAGAAAAATACAAAAAAAAAAAGAAAAATACAAAAAATACAAAAAAAAAATGAAAAAGAGAAAAGGTGCCTTGGTGAAAACCTAGCAAATAGGCGCCTCAGTAGCAAAAAAAAAAAAAAAAAAGAGAATACCCAAAGGTGAAAACTTGGCAACAAGCACTTTTGGTTCCCTTAAGTCATTTCCTTCCTAGTCACATGTGTACATAATGCATCTCATCATCCCATTTGTCTAAACCTTCATTGCATCCGTCATTTGTACATAGTCATAATAACAGTTTGTAGCATCATCCTTTGCATTGCCCAAAGTTGTCAAAATTGATACATCAAATACTTGGGGGCAGCATAAATGGATTGGAAAGTGGGTACCTCAAAAAGGATTCAAATGAGCAACATTCAGTCACAAGTGGAAAGGGATCAACATTTTCAAAAGAGAGATCAGATTTTTGTAAACCTTTGATTGATATCATTGTTTACTAACCAAGAAGTTGACTACCACAACAAAATCCTTGAGCCTAAATTGACTTATTATTCAGGATTAAAAATCAGACATCATTTCATGATCAAACACTTGGAAATATTTTTGTTGAAGATTAGAAAACAATGCAAAACACCTAGATAGATTCTTTTGAAAAGTTGGTTAAAAATCTGTTTACTTACATTAATTCAATTTGTATCAGGTCTTTTTAGCTAATCAATGATGTTTCGACTAGATTGGCAATGATGGAGACATGATATTTTTCTTGACTATGAAGTGACTGTTTGGAGGAAGATTCATTGCCTTATGAGAATTCATCTAAAGACATGGTCATCAAAGAACCATCGAGGATTATCTTATAAAACAATGAGTTAACCTTTGTTTGTTTACGCAACCGGATACCTTGGATATTTAGATTCTTCATATCTAAATGACAAAATCCACTTGCAACATAGAATCCGACAAAATTGGTATTCGTACTCTCATGATTATTTGTAATCAGTGATAGTCGTATCGATGAGACTGATGGGAAAGCAAAATGGAGGTTACCATATGAGCAATAAAAAGCGATATTCATATCATCATGTCAGTGGGCAGTGGTGATTGTATCGACTTTTCGGTCCCAAGTGCTCAATGATGAAAATATATTCTCAAGGCATTTATTTGCTAAAAGCTAGTGACACTTAGCTGCATTCATAAAAAGGTTAAATGCATTTTCATGTTAGATTAATTGCACATGCATTTTTCCCAAGGGTTTCATTTTCGCATCAAAAAGGGGGTACATGACATCATTAACAGGGTTAAATCAGCAAGGACAACATCACTTCAATATCATCTTTTCTACAATAAAAACATGAGATTATACTTTTTGCATTCATTCCATATCATTAATCATTACATAGATATATTGTCAAAGAAAAGAAGGAAATAATCATTTACATGTGCATACATACAGATTGCATACATGAGAAATAACATATCAAAACTGCATCCATACATGAGAAAGAAATGCATCCATCTATCTATATCATACATCAGATACGTTGCATCCATAGACACCATCCATCCAAAAACAAATGCAAATAGATAAACACATATAGCAGCATCTAAAGGAAATCTCATATATCATCAAGTAAAAGTAGGAAAGATCATAAATGTCCTCATATCACACGTCTACTCACAACTCAATACATCAAAGTATAACAATGATATCATCAAATCAACTCTATAATCGCCCATCAACAGGGGCATCAATGTCAAATAAGTATCAAAGTACAACTGGAAAGGTGACACCAAGGTCACAAGACTATGGTACAATATCAAGTATCTCAGCATCAGTACATAAATGATCAATAAGAGCACTCATAGCTCAACTCTCGTCACCACTGGGAGGAGGTCCTGGAGGAGGCTGTGGAGGAGGCTGTGATGGAGGCTGCTGAGGCGGCTGAGGAGGCGTCTGACCAACCATAGCAACAAGGAGAGGAACCAATGGAGCCAAACCTGATACTAATTGCTAAATCATAGAGGACATCTGTGACACCTCTGTCCATAATGCTCCCACATCTGCTCATAGCTGGGTAGTACTAGAACTCTCCCCAACCTCATAGGTACTCTGAGGATCACCTGTATCTATAGGAGCTTTTCCCCGATCACAGGAAAAAGCTGCTGGCATCTGCTGTGCACCTGTATCCTGACCATCCACGGTAGCCTGCTGTAATCCTGCTCCTGTATCATGTCCTGTACCTGGATCCTGTCTAGCAGCCCTCACATGATCCTGACGATCTATCCTCTGTCTTTGTGCTACTGCAGGACGAGGAGGAGGAGGTGGTGCCTGTACCTATGCATCTCTCGCTCATCCTCTGAGCCTAATCACTGCCCTACCTCAGGGTCTACCTCTGCGTCTCCTCCCACCACTGACATCATCACCATCATCATCTCACCCAGGTACTGGCTCTGCAGGGTCTGTAAATTGAGGCATCAGATGCTCCATCAACCAAGCTAGATACTCCTGTGTGACTCTGGCATCTCTGATGTGTAACCTCATGTCCCAATCCGTATAACCCAGTAATGATATCTTCTCTATAGCGTCATCATATGAAGGCATGTGACCCCAAGTAGCACACTCTGCACTAGAACGAGCATATACTACAGATCCTTGAGGCATAGGCTGAATCCACCCAAACTGTCATAGCACTCTCCCTGCCAAGAATCTCTCAAGAATAGAGTCGATCTTGCCAATCATCCATCGAGGAGAAAACATATATGGTAACTCCAAGATATCCTCTCTCCAATCCTCGACCTCAACGTATGGTCTCCAATAGACCTCATCCATGTCATCAATCTGACATCGCCAATACTCCAAGTGACCTAAGTGATGCTGTGTCACCATACCAGTATACTGCCATGCAAAAGGATATGAAAGCAATATGTAAAAGGATATGAAAGCAATATGGCGAGCCCACTAAGTTTTAAACATGTTCATTTGAAAGCATGAAAAGTGGATTTGGTAGAGCAAGTTTGGGAATTTGATTCACTCAAAGAGTGAAGAGCATATCCCTATTGCTTTTCCCTTATCCCAAACACTCACAATCAATTTGGTTCTTTTTCAACCCTGTGACAAAGGGGTTCTTAGAATTGAAATGTTTGTTCTTTTCCTTTTATGATTAAACTATGTTTTGAACTTTGAAATGCCACAATTTAAGGGAAGTTTGCAAGCTTGATGAGAGAAATACCTCAAATGATGCTAGCAAAGGCTAGGCGCATTTTTAAGTAGTAGATTTTTCATTTTCTCTCCAAATCCTTCTCTTACCTTAGCAAAATGTTCCCTCCACCAACAAGTTAGTCAACACAAATTCATACAAAGTGAGGGGAAACCAAAATCAAAAAGCTTAAAATGATCAAATTGATTATGCTCTTGATTTATTTTGAACTCAAATATTTGCAAATTAAATCCAAAAGGTGCAAGGCATACTCTAATAGGACGTCCTTTTTTGTTTCTTTTTTGCATGCAAAAAAGAAAAAAAAATAAAATTTGAGCACTTTTCTGTGACAGAGCCTGTACCTGAGATAAAAAAATGACCGTGAAGTTAGAATACAGTCATCATTTTAACATTTTTTTGACAAAATAGAGAAAATACAGCCAGGCGACATCATCCAGACTACAGGCAAGATAAAATTTAACAAAGACGTGACTACTTTAACCGCGAGCGTCACCAAAAGGGGCTCAAGAGAGATTAAAATAGGCAAGTGCGATATCAAATTTTAGCAAAGCGTGAAATCTTTACTACACGCGACAACTGTAATTACTCTGATACAATATAAATGCTCAATCAGGCGACATTGTCTATGCTGAACGCGAGATCTAATTTAATAAAGACGTAATTACTTTAACCGCGAGCGTCACCATAAGGGGCTCAAGCGAGATTAAAATAATCAAGTGCGATATCAAATTATAATAACGCGTGAACTCTTTACTAGACGTGACAAATTAATTCAGAAAAGTGACATTTTATTAATCCAAAGCGACATTTAAAATACTCAAAGCGAGAAATTAAATGAGCAAGGCAGGAAACTCCCTTTACACCAGGCGTAAAATGATTTCTCGGCCGCGGCTTTTAATTCTGTCCAGGAAACATTTAAATGACCAAAGGCATCAGCTGCTTGTCTGTGACGCGAGAATTTGATTTCTTCAGGCGTGATTTCTTTCGCCAGAAGCGTGATTCTGCAGGCTGAAAAGCGTGATCGTTCAGACTCCAGGTGACATTTTAATTTCCGCGAGCGACATCTCTTTGCTTTAGGCATGATTTCTTTACCGGCATGCGTGATTTCTTTTCTGTAACCTGCAAACAGTGAGCAAATTCATGCAATTCTAGCCTAAATTTTGCAAATGACGTGGAAATAATGATAAATTTGAGGCTTAGAGCCCCACGGTGGGCGCCATTTGTGTGTGAGTGATTTACACCTTCATGAAATAACAAGATTTAAAGAGAATTTACACTATTCAAAGCAAACTAATCTAAATAATCCACAATTAATCTAAATATCTCATGGTTCTCTAAATTGAAGTAGTAAGTGAGGCTCTCAGCTGCAAATCCTCACTAGTGACACTCTAATTATGAGAATTGAACTAAGAATGATATGCAAACTAGATCTAATTATCAAATTCTAGCTCTATTTGATAAGAAAATCTCTAAAATGATCAACAATTGAAGCTAATTATCAATGAAAATGCTAAGTGAGTGGTGTGGATGCAAATTGCAAGAGCTTTGCTGCAATTCAAAGATATGGAGTGGATCAATAATGCCTCAAAATGCCTTCTATTTATAAGATTTTCCCAAGGGTAGGGGGTAGAGTGAGATAACCATGGTTATGCTTGGGTAAGGTCAATTGGCTTTGCTTTGTCCCTAAATTGGGGGACAAACATTTAAATGGTTTCAAAAGGCTGGACCATTTCAACAAAAGTGAGTGATTTGTGTCCATTTTGTCTCCTTTTTCCTTTGTTGAGGGAAATTCATGATTTATTAATTAATTAAAGTAATTAAATTTAGCCGTGAAGGGTAAGAGGTTCATTTTGATTTTTTGCTTTCAACAACTATGTCATTAATTGAATTTAATCAATTTCTTAGTGTTTTTCCCCTTTTCAAGCCTTATTTAATCATTTAATCATTTAATTGAATTTTTCTTTGATTTGAATTGCCTTTGTTCCATTTATCAATTTTTAGTGTTATTTTGATGATTTGATGCACCTTTTGATCGATTTAAGCCTTTGCCAATTTTCCATGTCTACAGGCCTAAACCGGGAAGGCCGTACAACCCAGCATGTATGAATCAATTTGAAGATAATATATGAAATCATATGCTTTCTCTCTCTCACTGTTGTGTGTTGTTTCTTCCGTGTGTTGTTCTATAGGGTGGATCTGGTTAGGGTGTGCCTATGGCCCCCTCTCTATATCCTCCCTTGTGTCAAAGTATGCCATCCTTCATCAAGAATCCCTTTTCACCTAGTAATAGGGGGATAAAAGGGTGCATCCATGTTCTCTTTGTCTTGAAGATGTTAACTTTGTTCAAGAACTCTTGAAGGTGGACATCTTGTGACCAATATCTATTCCTTTCAAGGGTCTCTTCCCACATGCAAAATATCCTTTCATGATTATCTATTTTATTAGCTAAAAAGAGTTCTCAATCTTTGCTAAGTTTATAGCATACATTGTTATTTTAATGATATCTTCTTGTTGAAAAAGTGATCAATCCTAAGGAAAGAATGGTCTACTTTTCCACCTAGATTTATGGGGGAAATATGGTCTCATGGTCAGCCAACTTAATTCTAACTCCCCAAAATGATGTGATATATATAAACCCCCTATCTCTCCCCAATTTTGTATCCATGATTCATTATTAGCATTTATGATTAAGATTTCACAAGTGTAACCATTATTGTCAAGTACAAGCAAGAAAATCAAGCATTCAAGATCCATCAAGTCCAAGCATTCAAGAATTCATCATTCTTGGGAAATCATGGTGTTCTCTTCGTAGATCTATATTATGTCTCCCATTGGAGGCCAAGCAAAGGATTTTTTATATCAAGGAAGGAGATCTACATTCACCCATTCTCATTCAAGTCTTTTCTTTCTTCTCCCCATTCAAACATTGTGGCGAAATTTGACATCTATTCCATAAAGTTTTATATTTTCATGATTTCCTTTTGGGTTTTTGTGATTATTCAAAGCTATTGCGTCAACATACTTGATCACATATAAAGAAGTATTTGTATCTACAAGGTATGATATGCTTCATTTTCTAGATCTAGCCTCTGCTACATGATAGCACACTTTCCTTTATTTCATTTCATTTCAAGTTTGATTCCTAAAAATGGGTTCGACTTAGGCAAACCCATTTTTCAAACTTATTTCCCATTCGTCTGTGTAGGAACAAGTTACAAAGCTATTGGATCAGATCTAGGAAGAATAGGTATAGTTGTAGGATCCATGAAAGTTTCTACTGAAAATACTAAGAATACCTTGCTAATATCTGTAATACCCCAAAAATGGGCTATAGGTTCATTGACCTCCTACATTGACAAATTGATTGAAATCAACATCGAAGTCCTAACCAAAGGCACATCTACACATCAATCATCGAAAACCTAATTGATTTTATCTTAAATCTACATCAGGGAATATTCCTTGAATATTCTTAATTATCCTAATTATCTTTAATTAAATATTATTTGGTGATAAATCTCATTTATCCTAAAGTTGATTAATTGAATATGTTGAATATTTAATTAATTAATTTAATTCTGCCACTTAATTATTTAATTAGATTTAATTCTAATTATTCCTAATTATATTATTTAATTTTGACAATAAATCAAAATATCCTATGAATAATTGATTAAATTCATATTTAATTAATTAAATCAAGTTGTGAATATTTAATAATATAGTTTTGAATAAAAGTTTGATTAAATAATTGATTAACCCATAAATCAATTATTTTAATTCAAAATCAGTTAAGTTGAGAATAAATCACTTTATTTTTAAAATTAATTCATGATTATCTATGCACATTCAAAGAGCAGTTAAACTTTAAATCAGAAAATCAATTCAAGTTGTTATCTTTTTGAAACTCAACATCTATTTTGAGTTGAAAGCTGATCTAAACTTCTTATTTGAGTCAAAAAGTTATTTTTGCATGATTTTGCATGATTTTGTGAGTTAATTAATTCTGATTTCTTGTTAACTCAAATATCAACCTAAGTTTATCAAGAGTGATTTATGGATTTTCTCAATGCATCCTCAAGCCATGTATTTCTATATAATCAAGGCTTAGCTCTTCACAATGACATCTCTCAAATTTGCACAATTACTCTGACAAAATTGCATCTGAAGAATCAAACACTTACGACAGATGATTTTGTGAGATCTTTCATTGTTTTTCATAGCTTTGAATCCATTTCCATATCATTGCATAGCATTGTTAGAATAATATGCATATCAATTTCATTCATCTAGACTAGATTCATACAGTTTTTCATCTTATTGCATCAAAAATCCAAAAAAAAAAGATTAATCTGCATTCACATCTCATTTCTTTCATTTACATTTTAAATCCTTTGTTTGGGTGTTGTATTGTCACTGATCTTGGTCTAATCTGAGAAGACATACTCCCATCTACTATAAGGCAGTAAATCGCCTGGTTAGCTTAGTTTCATTTATTTGCAGATTTCAATTTTTGCTAACCTCTAATGTTTTACTGAAGTGTTGTGTCCACAGCTAGGTACAATTTTCACACACACATTTCTAGCGCCCACCATGGGGCCCTGAAATGGGTTTCCATTCATTTTTTATCAATTTTCTATCATTTTCTTTCAAAACTGTGATTTTTTACTTTTTATCTGTACATTTTTCGTACGACATTTGACAGATTGTCGTACCAGGACCCCCTATCTATTGTATGATAAACGACAATCTGAAGTGTTGTGTTGACTATATGTAGACTTTCGTATGAGTTTTTAAAAAGTTGTGTGTGTGCTGACCCACTGTCGTTTCATGCTTGAACTATCGTACGAGTAGCAGTCCACTGTCGTACGAGTTTTGGGGCTAGAATTTCATTTTTTGATAATAGAATTGCAAAAATAGTCATTTCAAATTTGATTTTAGATTTTGACAGCTAACCCTAACGATTGATATTTGTTTTTTCTGATCTCTTTGCTCGCGGGATTGCTCAACATAGCCAAAAATCAGGTAAAAATCTACTAAGCGTGTTGTGAAGGAACTCAGGTGTTCTGTTGCATCTGATAACACTTCAATTTGGGATATAAAATGAACTCTTACATGTCAAGCTTGTGTGCCTTTCCAGCTTTCATAATTCACACTTCAGTTTTGGGCTATAAAATGAACATAGATTTGCTTTCTGCATATCTATTACACATAGTAAATAGGCCCTATGAACACTATTTGTGGATGATCTTGAGAGAGTGGGCTTCATTTTCTTGTTTTGCATGTGAAGTCCTTCTTGACGACAGATCCCCTTGTAGGTAGGGAGGATACTATGGTTATCTCATGTTCACTTTGTTTGGTCCTCAACTTTGATCGGTATGTCCTCTCTTAGTCCTACTTAGAGAGCTCAGTAGACATTGTTGTTGACAACACAAATCTTGGTGAGATAATTTTAGTCTTAGTGTGTCAAAGAATATGTCTGTTGTGTTTGGGTAAAAGTGAAAAGGCTAGAGGACTATGCTCTACTCCCTTTTTGGGTAGTATCAGAAACTCAGATCCTTGAATCTAGACCAAGTCCCCATGTGGTATCTTTTGTGAGTCCCCTTTAGAGAGGGTTAACCATAGTGGACATTCCCTTTATTGGGTCAACCACGTGGATGAAACCTCAAGTGGTAATAGCCATTTTTTCTATGGTAGCAACAACCGCTATATAAATATCTTTGTGGAAGAAATCTCCACAAGTGTGTTCTCTTGTTGGGCTGTCAGATCTCCCTAGCAGCTCCTAATTGATTAAATTCTCAGACTATGTCAAAGCCCCGGTGCACCTAGATTGGAGTTCACCCTCTTGAGATCACAAAAGTTGCAAAGTCAGACCATTACTAAAAACCTTAGAGAGGCCAATTTTTCATTTTCTAGGACTATGTGCATTATTAAAAAACTTTTTGAGAACATACACAAGTAGCATTCCTAGGGTTAGAATAATAAGTCACTTGATTGTTCATGTGCAAGGTTTCTTTGTCCCTTGCTCATTTTTTTTAGACGTGCATGGAAATCACTTGCTTGTTGTTCTGTGTGCTTGTTATCTACTTGGTTACTTAAAACAAAAAAACCTGAGACAAACTGCTACACAGATCTTCAAACCTGGACAGAAAACTTTGCAAATAATCTGAAACTGAAAAAACTAAAAAATTGCAAATCTGAAGAAAAAATCCTTTCTGGAGTCAAAAGACGTCCCACAGTCTCAAAAAGTCATACGAGTTTTCCCAAAAATCATTTCATAACCCCCAGATTGTCATACGAGAGCCTACATATTATTGTACAAGTTTTGTCTAAAAAGTCAAGCAGAAATTAATCCTAGTGTCAATTGTCATATGAGTTTTGTCAACTGTCATGCCAGAGCCTACCCAAACTCATACGAGCCTAGAGAAACTCATATCATAACTTTGAAAAGTTTCTAGAAAAGTCCAACATTTTTTAGAAATCCAATTTTACAGCCTTCTTCCAGATTCTGTAAGAAAGTTCACTGTGTTAGGAACAGATCAAAAACTAGAAGAATTCAATCATTTTCCAAAAGTGGTCTCTTGAGTTTGATTAGCCTTCTGATCTATCGATTTTGAATCTTTTTCATCTTGTGTCGAAACCTTGTCAATCATCTTCAATTCAATCTTCATAAAAAATGGCTAAGTGTTGCAAGCTCATGTCTACCATCTTTTGGGCATCTACCCATACCTCTAGGGCACAGTATCCTTCATTTACATCCAATCAATCTTCAATCCATCCAATCTTGACAAGGTTGCGTCAGTCGATCTTCTTAAATCAAGTCATTCTTCAACTATCTACATCTTTCTCTTTTGCTTCACCTAAGGTTAATGGTGGAAAATAGAGCTTCATCACAAAGAAAATAGGGAGGACAAACCAAACCCTCTTCAGCAGCATCTTCTGCAATTGCTCAAACATTTCATCAACCCTACGACACTACTAAATTTAGAGAGGACGCTCTTGGCAATCTTTTCTTGAAAGGCGGTTACATCACCCCTCCTGCATCGATTCACACAGGTAATAAACCAACCCCACCTCAATCAATTCCAAATAGTCCTCACAATAACACTATGTCTCAAGGTGGAGCAAACCAAGGCTCCCAAGGTCATCACTCCAATCATGGCAGAGATCCCGAACCAACACCCTCTAAAATTTCCCAATATCAGAATGATGATAACTTCAAGAGAATGATGAGACACTTCTTGAGGGAAGACAGAGAGGCATACTTTCTAGAGTTAGCTCAAAAAGGAGCTAAATTTCCTCCAAACTTCAATGTCGAAGATATCGTTACTCAAGAGGAAGAAACTCCTATCATGGATATAATGAAACATATGCATGCCATGCAATTCATTCTCAACAAACTCAAAAAAGAGAAGGAAACTAAAGAGTTCTCCATGGAGGCTCTATGTCCTTTTCCATTTGATAAAGACTTGTACATGCCACCATTCCTGAAAAGAGTGGAAATGCTTAATTATGACAAATATGATGGAAACTCTGATCCCCAAGATCATGTCAAAGAATTTTTTACTCAATCCATGGAGTTCATGCATGAACCAACCTACTTGATGCATCTTTTCTCATGATCTCTGGGAGGAGCATCCATTCATTGGTTCTCAAAAATGCCTCCAATAATGAAGACCTTTGAGGAGTTAATCAAGCTATTTTATCAACAATACTCCTACAACATCAAACATCTGGTCACTATGATTGACATTTATAATCTGAAACAATACCCAGGAGAACCATTCCTAACTTTCCTCAATGATGGAGGAAGAAGTTTTATCTATATGCAAGACCCATTCCAGAAACAAAGAAGCTAGAAATTTTCATCAACAATCTTGTTCTAGAAATCAACTACCCTTTACAAATGCAAGATCACACATCCTTCGATAAGATGATAGACAATGCAATCAAAATTGAGAAAGTCCTTGTGAAAAAAGGAGACGTATCACTTCAAAAAGAGAAGTATGAATCTGGATCTAGTTCCAAAGAGAAGAACAAAAACTAGAACAAGAAAAAAGGCATCTTCATGTATGGCATTGTTGACAATGTCCGTAACCCATCCAAGGCACCTACTTTCAATATTATTGTTGGTACTCAAGCCATCAATGCCTCAAAGGTAAAGGCAACATAATCAAACAAGAAGTCATCTGACTACAAACCTTGGGCTATAGATCCTAAACACAAGTTTACTCCTCTTGGAGAATCCTTAGAGTCCGCCATGAAAACTCTATTGGCCAACAAAATCATCACATTACCTGAGATCTGACCATTTGATCCTGAACCTAAACCAAAATGGTGGAAAGAGATTGATTTCTGTGACTTCCATTGAAACAAGGGTCATAAAACCAATAACTGCATACGCTTGAAGCATCTCATACAAGACAAAATTGATAATGGAGAAATTGTAATTGACAATCATAAGAGCAATAATGATCATACGACATTCATGGAACCATTTCTGAAACATGGTCAAGAAGATTCATCTTCTCAACCTAACATGGGTGCTAAAGTCAATTATGCTTACTCTGGAAACAATGATGTCATAAACATGGTGGAACCTTGCTTATCTGAACATTGTAATGTCATCACCATTGTGCGAAAAGATAGAGATAATCAATCGGCAAATGCATTTACTCGATCACAATCTCAGGTGCATCTACAAGGACAAAATTCAGATTCATCAAATGCCCCTAAGATGCCTTTTAATCTTTCATCTACTTCTAAACAAAGGGCTTCCTCTAAACCATCAAATCCTAAAGACACAAGGCCAACATCATATAGTATTGTCCAACAACTCCAGCATACCAATGCAAAAATATCCATATTTGAGTTGCTTCGGATATCTCCTACTCATAGGGCTATTCTGGATAAAGCTCTGCTCGGTTCCAATGTTCCTGACAATCTTTATCTAGATAGATTCTAGACTATGGTTGGTCATCTGACATCACCCCAGTATATCTCCTTTTCAAAGGAAGATGACAATTCATTGAGTCATCTGCATAACCACCCCTTGCATATTGAAGTCTTGATCCAAAATTGTCGAGTCAAACACGTGTTGATAGATGGAGGCGTTGGTCTAAACATTTGTTCTTACAACTTGATCATACAACTGGGATTATTAAACGTTTCCATTGATCCTAAAAAGAAGATAACTATCAAGGCTTATGATGAACAAGAAAGGTCTTCCAAAGGAACAATTGTCTTACCTATTAGGATAGGCCTAGTTATCAGAGACATCACATGTCAAGTTCTAGATCTACCTTTGGCTTACAACATTCTCCTAGGGAGACCATGGATACATGAAATGAGAGCTATTCCTTCCACATACCATCAATGTGTGAAATTTCCTTATGAAGGAGTAGAGGTAACCATTCCAGCTGACATATCTACAACTTGCAATGCATTTAAGGAAAGTGTTGACAAACCTGTTCCGAATAACAAAGAATCTTCCACTAAGCAAATAGATGTTGCATCTACATCCAATATGGAAGACATTGCAAAAGAAGTCAAAATCAAATACATTGGCATGGGAGAATATACTATGGGACCAGTCCTATCTCTAACATCTCTCCCCATCTTTCCTAAATCTTATGGACAGTCTTTGAAACAGCCAAAACTAGAATCTAAAGAACTTCAAGTTATCTACAATGGAAGTTTTGTTCCAGAACAAGTGTCCAAACAAGAATTTGAAGAGGATGAAGTTGCACTCACATGGATATACAAAGATGAGTCTCAATCCAAAAGTGTTCAAGAATGTGACTCTAAAACACCAAAAATTCCTTCCAAGTCATATGGACCAGGGAAGAAACTAATAGCTAAAATGGGATATTCTGGTAAAGGACCTCTAGGAGTATGAGGAAAAGGTCTCATGGCACTCATTGCACATGTGGGTCGACCAAAAAAAGATACTAAAGGCTTAGGATATCGAAAGAAACCCTTTTATCTCAAGAGTATCTCCTCTCATGTGATAGAACATATTGAATTAGAAGAGACCAACAATGAAGAAGAATATAAAAAATAATCAGACAGTGATGATTCAGATAGCTCTAAACTTATTCCTTATGAATGCTTATCTCAAGAGATCCTAGATATTCTCAAAGCTGAAGACAAGCCAATAAAAAGAATAAATGTAGTAGAAACACAAGAACCTACTATGGAACAAAAGACAGTTTCACCACAAGAACCGGCTGATCTTGAAGGAAACCACACAGAAAAGGAGGAAGGTGGTAGCTACTCTAAAATAGATTCCCATGAGTATGAATTCAAATCAGAATCTGAAGGTAACCCTTCTTGGGGTATCCATCCTAACTTTACACATGTTCTTAGATTTCCTAGAGGTCCAGAATTAGAAGATGAATCCAATGACTATGAATGGGGAGTCATTCCAGAAGAAGATGAACTCATCACAGAGAAACATGTTGATGTCATTCATCAATATGCACCTACACCCAATGTAAGTCTAGAGCAAAGAACTAAAATTAACAAGTTTGATCCACCTATTCCCAAAGTGGACTCCCATAATGACATTGTGACTCTTAATGAATAGAACATCTCAAGTACTAGTATCATCTTTGATTTTGTACTGAGTCAGATCATTTCCAATGATGCTAGTACCATGTGTGTTAACATGATTAGCCAATCCTCCCCTACATTGAGTATCCAACATCCAGAGCTTATTGACCATATGTCTACTGATCCGAGCCAAGATATCTATACCTTTCGAAATGACTATGCCCTTTCTTACTACCTCAATGTAGTGGAACCTATGACAACTTCCATCAGTGAACCTAGTGTTAGCATGACAGAGTCAGATATCAAATATCTCAGTCAGAAAAACAAGAATAAAAAGAAAAGGAGTTATGAGGGTGAAAACCACTTTATGGTTGTCTCAGAACCTAAAATAGTAAAAAATAAAGATGTATCCGAAGGTGAAAACCTCTCTGAGGTGCTTAAGGATGAGGTATTTGATGTCCTTTCGAGTCATTTACAGGATAGATCTCCAGTACTGATAGATCCCACTCAATCTATCAACTTGGGTACAACAGAGGAACCACAACTAATTCATGTAGCACAATCTCTTTCAAAAGAAGAAAAACATGTATTCGCCACTTTCTTAACAGAGAATAAAATCAACTTCACATGGAATTATTTAGATATGCCAAGTTTAGATCCAAATCTGATAATGCATCATCTTTCTATTGCTCCAAGAGTCAAACCCGTAAAATAGAAGTTGAGAAAGATGCATCTGCACTTTGCACTCTTAGTCAAAGCTAAATTAGAGAAACTACTAAAAGCCAAATTTATCCAAGTTATAGATTATGCAGAATGGATCTCTAACATAGTTCCAATTTCAAAACCAAATAAATCAATCAGAGTGTGCACAGATTTTAGAGATGTTAACAAAGCATGCCCTAAGGATGATTTTCCATTACCAAATATCGATATGATAGTGGACATGACTGCGGGCTTTGAGATGTATTCTTTAATGGATGGTTTCTTTGGATACAACCAAATCAAAATTGCTCCAAAAGATCAAGATAAAACTGCTTTTACATGTGCATGAGGTACCTTTTATTGGAATGTCATGCCATTTGGCCTTAAGAATGCTGGAGCTACTTATCAAAGAGCAATGACATCTATCTTTCATGACATGATGCATCAAACCATGGAAGACTATGTGGATGAAACCTTAGCTAAATCAATGATAAGATTAGAACATTTGAATGATTTGAGAAAAATACTAGACATAATGGAGAATTTTAGTCTCAAACTGAACCCTAAAAAGTGTGCTTTTGGTGTCACTTCTGGAAAGCTCCTAGGCTACATTGTTTAAAGAAAATGTATTGAAGTAGACCCTACTAAGGTCAAAGCTATTATGGAGATGCAACCTCCCAAAAATATCAATCAAATGAGGACTTTACAAGGAAGAGTGCAATCTATCAGATGTTTCATCTCTTAGTTGGCAAACATATCACAACCTTTTACAAAAACATTACATAAAGGTGTGACTTTTGCATGGAACGAGGAATGTGAAAATAACTTCAACCATATCAAGCAGTATTTGGTGAATCCTCCTATTTTTATGCCTCCTATTCAGGGGAAGCCATTGATCCTATATGTCTCTACCATAGATACATCATTGGGGGCATTACTGGCACAACATGATGAACATAAGAAGGAAAGAGCTATTTATTATATCAGTAGAACATTGGTGGCATATGAGAAGAACTATTCAATGATTGAGAAAGCTTGTCTATCTATGATCTTTGTATCACAAAAATTGAGACACTATATGTTAGCTCATACAACACAACTAGTAGCTAAGATTGATCCACTAAAGTACCTACTAAGAAAAGCTGCCCTCACAGGTCGATTAGCTAAATGGGTGATGGCATTGAGCGAATTTGATATTGAATATGTTGAAAGAAAAGATATTAAAGGCCAACTCATTGCAGACCAATTGGCTGAAGTACCATTGTTTGATGATACACCATTACAAATGGAATTTCCTAATTCATCAATCATGCACATATCTTGTAGGACTTGGAAACTTTTCTTTGATGGATCTTACACACAGAATAGATTGGGAGCCGACATACTATTCATAACACCTCAAGGATACTCAATACCTAAAGCATTCAAAATCAAGTTCCCTTGCATAAACAATATTGCTAAATACGAAGCTCTACTTAATGGAATGAAGATAGCAATTGAGTGGTGAGTGGCAGAATTACACATTCATGGAGACTCACAATTAGTCATACACCAAGTCAATGATGTGTACCAAACAAAAGATGAGAAACTTATTCCATACAAATGCATGGTAGATGATCTCAAGAAATATTTCATATCTATCACATTTGAGAAAATTCCCAAAATGGAGAATAAGGCTACTAATGCTATGGAAATGCTATCATCTCTACTACATCAACCCAAACATGAGCTATGTTACAAGTTCCTGGTGGAAGCACTATCATTCCCAACCTATGATTGCCCAGAAATCCGAATGATTTTCACTATTGTAGGTCATGATTCTTCTAGATACAAACACATTTTCTCCTACCTTCAAGACCAAATCATCCTTGATACCTTTAACCAGTATGAGAAATGAAACCTTATCCAAAAATCATCTCAATATGTCATCATTGGCAATGATCTATACAAATCGAGTCTAGAAGGTACTCTTCTTAGGTGTTTAGAATATGATGAGTCTCAACGAGCATTAGAAGAAGTCCATGATAGAATATGTGGATCACATTCAAATGGTTTAACACTAGCTTGAAAACTTATTAGGGTTGGGTACTATTGGCCTAACATGGAAAAAGAGGCTATCAAGTATGCAAAGAATTGTCAAAAGTGTCAAGTACATGGAAACTTGATTCATGCACCAGGGAGAGATCTTATTCCCTTTACTACAAAATGGCCTTTTCAACAATGGGTGTTTGATCTCATTGGGGCCATACATCCCCATTCTTCTAATGGACATACCCATATTATTACAGCTACAGACTATTTTACAAAATGGGTAGAAGCAGTCCCTTTGACTCAAGCAACCGGCAAGAAAATCTCTATGTTCATTCTAAACTACATCATATGTCGGTATGGTATTCCACACTCTATAGTCACAGATAATAGTGGTCAATTCAAGAACAAAGACTTAGATGATCTATGTGCCAAATTCAAGATTACACAATATTGGTCATCAATCTACTATCCTCAAGGGAATGGACAAGCAGAGGCTTCAAACAAAAATCTATTGAAAATCTTACATCGCACAGTTAATAAAGTAGGAAGAGACTAGCATCTCATGATCAATCTAACTCTTTGGGCCTATAGAATGAGTATCAGAATGCCCACTGGGGCTACACCATTTTCTTTATTTTATGGGTCTGAAGCAGTACTACCTATTGAGGTTGAAATCCCATCATTAAGAATTAGAATGCATGGTCTAGTGACTGATGATGACTATAGAGTGTCTAGGTTGCAAGAACTTGAACTACTAGATGAGCGTAGACAAGCAACATATGATCATCTCAAAGTATATCAGAAAATAATGTCTAGAGGCTACAACAAGAAAGTCAGACACAGAGAATTTCAGGTTGGTGATCTAGTCTTGAGAGAGAATCCTAAAAATCAATCAAATAGAGAACGCAAGGGGAAGTTTGAACCCAACTGGTTGGGTCCCTTTTTTATCACTGCTACTTTTGGCTTTGGAGCCTATCAACTCTCAATGACTGAAGGAGAATAGCTCTGTGAACCAATCAATATTCTACATTTGAAGAAATTCTACGCCTAAGGCATTTAGTATTAAAAAAAGTCCTGAAAAAAGCATAAAAATTAGAAAATGTTTTAAAAAAAATGATCATCCTAGTGAAAACCTAAAAAATAGGCACCTTGATGTATCACAAAAAAAATTGAAAAAATGAAAAAATACAAAAAAAATGAGAAAAAGAAAAAGTGCCTTGGTTAAAACCTGGAAACAGATGCCTTGGTAGCAAAAATAGAATCTCTGCCAAGATGGTGAAAACCTGGCAAATGGGTGCCACTTGTTCAAAAATGCTCCATCTATCAGTGCAATCTTGGTCCTTCCCAGCTTTTAGTCTTGCTTTAGTTTGTACATATCTCTTGGTTTGTTTTCGCATTCCTGTTTTCAATAAAGTCAGTTTGTACACCAATCAGCAAAAGTGTCTGTATCCTATCACTGTTCAAACTTGGGGGCAATCAATGTCATATCCTATGGTCTCCAATATACTTTAGACGAGTCATATCTAGTCAGAAGTCCTTTGAAGCTACATCCAAGTTTGTCTGTCTGTCTCCTCACTAGAAAGGATTTTGCATCTACAACAGCACAAACAAACATCAACACGAACAAAAATAATATTTGTTGCGTGCTTTAATCTTCTTTGTATGCTTACTGATTCACATTGAGATTTTTGCATATTGTGTCCTTTTGAGCTCTTCGATGATGTCCTTTATAGGATTTAGAGAGTGATGACTGGGGGCATAATCTTTTCTTTATTTTCTACTTTGAGTGAAAATCTAACAACTTTGGAAATTTTGGATTGAAATGGTGTCCATCTGTAAGAGCCTCCATCTCATATTGGATGGCCATGAGTACCTCGACCATTGATACCCATAAAATTCAAAGAAGTTTTATCTAGCTTTGTCTTTTTGAGTGAATTCTTACTCCTATTGTGAAACACGATCTTACCTAAGGATGTGAATGATAAAGGGCCACTATAGGTAATTCACATTGGAGTTAGAATGACATCTTGACTGCTTGATGTGTTTGAACTGCAAATCATATTCAAGTCATCATGATGTTTATGTTTTGATGCTTATACAAATTGCTATATTAAATTGGACATGATATTCAAGTTATCCTGGCATTTGCGCCTTGGTGCTTATATCTAATCTGACATTCCGACAACAAAGTCCATATTCATATGTCCATGGTTATCTAGGCTAGTGGGCATTGTATTGACTTTTGAGCACACAAATCAATATTCATACATCTGTAGTTTCCTAACTAGTGGATGTTGTATCGACTATCCGGTTACCTAATAAATATTCAGTGATGAAAAAGACTGACACATGATCAGTGACTAAGTCCTAGGTCCTAGGTCTGCATTTCATTTTGCACTTTGCATGGTTGTATTTATCTCACGATTTCAATTCGGCTCGATGCTTGATAATTCTCCAAAACTATGCTAAACATATCATAAGGACTGAGTATCGCATGAAGGTCTTCTTAACAGATCACCAAGCAGGCACCCCTAGCTAATTTCAACGTTCTAAACCCATTTTCAGTATCAAAATCGAAATCTGAGATCATTAATAATGTCAAAATTGTGATTTAAAATTTTTGAACCCAAGACGACTGACTACTTGCATAATTGACCTTCTAAACATCAAACGAATCCAGGATTCAACTTAACTGATTATCTCACATCAAACTATCAAAATTTCAACTTGGTCAACCATGGTCAACTCATGGTCAAACTTAGTCAAACTTGGTCTTCTAGACCTCCAAACGATGCAGAACACATTCTCAGACGTGCACAACCACTTTTCAAATCAATTAACATGATTCTAAACCATTTAATGTTGACTTTTCTTGTCAGATTCTGATTTTCATCCTGAAGGGGGCATGGTATTGCATATCAATCAAGTATGTAAATCAATTCTTTCCTCAGTGATCAAGACAACAACCACGTCTAATTACTGATTCATCAAAAGACCTCGTCGCTTGGGGCACATCTCTTGGGGCATATCAAATTCATCAAGATCCATATCAATCTGGTATCCTAATCAATCTTGTAAACTATATCAGCTTTTCATAACCATCGGTTCATTAATTTTATTTCCTTGGTTCTTCGTAACTGAAGAGTTCAGATGTGATACCATTTACATTCCTTTGGACAATCAGGTCTAGAATCAGGTCACTCACTTCTTTGTAATCATAAGGTTCAGAATCAGACATTTTGATACTTTTTCATAATCATCAGTTCATTGTTGCTATAGTTAACATCATCATGATTCTTGGTCAACTAGGACTTGAATCAGCTTTTCCAATCTTTCAATCGGTTTTTGTCTCGGAATCGATTCATCTTTCAAATCAATTTCAACATAAAAAATAGACTAATCTTTGAACCACTACACTTTGCATAGTAATTCGAAGAGGGGAAAAATGTAATACCCCAAAAATGGGCTATAGGTTCATTGACCTCCTACATCGACAAATTGATCGAAATCGACATCAAAGTCCTAACCAAAGGCACATCTACACATCAGTCATCGAAAACCTAATTAATTTTATCTTAAATCTGCATCAGGGAATATTCCTTGAATATTCTTAATTATCCTAATTATCTATAATTAAATATTATTTGGTGATAAATCTCATTTATCCTAAAGTTGATTAATTGAATATGTTGAATATTTAATTAATTAATTTAATTCTGCCACTTAATTATTTAATTAGATTTAATTCTAATTATTCCTAATTATATTATTTAATTTTGATAATAAATCAAAATATCCTATGAATAATTGATTAAATTATTATTTAATTAATTAAATCAAGTTGTGAATATTTAATAATATAGTTTTGAATAAAAGTTTGATTAAATAATTGATTAACCCATAAATCAATTATTTTAATTCAAAATCAGTTAAGTTGAGAATAAATCACTTTATTTTTAAAATTAATTCATGATTATCTATGCACATTCAAAGAGCAGTTAAACTTTAAATCAGAAAATCAATTCAAGTTGTTATCTTTTTGAAACTCAACATCTATTTTGAGTTGAAAGCTGATCTAAACTTCTTATTTGAGTCAAAAAGTTGTTTTTGCATGATTTTGCATGATTTTATTAGCTAATTAATTTTGATTTCTTGTTAACTCAAAAATCAACCTGAGTTTATCAAGAGTGATTTATGGCTTTTCTCAATGCATCCTCAAGCCCTGGATTTCTATATAATCAAGGCTCGGCTCTTCACAATGACATCTCTCAAATTTGCA
Source organism: Chamaecyparis obtusa (assembly GCA_027943335.1). Taxonomy (NCBI): domain Eukaryota; kingdom Viridiplantae; phylum Streptophyta; class Pinopsida; order Cupressales; family Cupressaceae; genus Chamaecyparis; species Chamaecyparis obtusa. Next base: position 139,350 of record BSBK01011129.1, on the reverse strand, counting down.
CAATTACTCTAGTGAAATTGCATCTGAAGAATCAAGCACTTATGACAGGAGATTTTGTGAGATCTTTCATTGTTTTTTATAGCTTTGCATCCATTTCCATATCATTGCATAGAATTGTTAGAATAATCTGCATATCAATTTCATTCATCTAGACTAGATTCATACAGCTTTTCATCTTATTGCATCAAAAATAAATAAATAAAAAGATTAATTTGCATTCACATCTCATTTCTTTCATTTACATTTTAAATCCTTCATTTAGGTGTTGCATTTTCACTGATCTCAGTCTAATCTGAGAATACATACTCGCATCTACTAGAAGGCAGTAAATTGCTTGGTTAGCTTAGTTTCATTTATTTGCAGATTTTGATTTTTGCTAACCTCTAATGTTTTACTGAAGTGTTGTGTCCACATCTAGGTACAATTTTTACACACACAATATCAACCTTTCCCAGGGACACGTTTCCATTCTCCACGTGTCTGGGCCATCTTGAGCTTAAATTTCTTTCACATGTCAGTTTTTTCTTCTAGTTTTTTTTCAATTTTAGCTCATTATCAGTCTATTTTTTTCAAATTTCCAATGACTTCCTTAATAGATCACCTGCATTATTATCTTATCCTTTCCATTTCCATCATTTCTATATTTAAGGAAGGAAACCTCACCCCCATTTAATTATTAAGCCACTTCTTGAGCCTATTGGGGATATCTTCCTTTCTAATGTGCAAATTGTAAAGTGGAAAGTGATTACTCATCTACATGTCTCATTTCTCCCCATTTCCTATTGTAGAGGAGGTATAGACTCTTCAATAAGTTTCCACATTGACTAACACCATCATTTAACATGGCATATAATTATCCTAGCCTCATGGCCTAGATGATGATGCAATAGGTGGTCCATTTACCTCTAGTCTGTGCACCTAAAGCCATATTTACACCAGTTATTTTTGTGTATGTTATGGTAGACATACCAATACATATGCAGATGGTTCAACCTCCTATGTTTTTGTTGAGTGTGATTCAAGATGTTATGTATTTATTTGGGGCCATGCATGTGACATGTCAATTAGATTTCATTATCTGATAACTTGTATGACCAGGAGTTCTATGAGTTTGACACCCAAATATGTTGAATTTATTTTATAATGTTTTATTTATTAAATTTTTAATTTTTAAATGTAAATAGATTTTTAATTATAGATCAAACTAGAGACTGATGAAACATTATACATTTCAGGATGTAGCAATGGAGGGCGGTACATCACTGACCATTCATATTACAACTTGTCCAATTGTAGCTTCATAAAATGTAAAAATTGTATGACATGTCAAAAGAGAATAAGACATTGTATTAATAATAATATTTTATAAGATATATTAGCTTACTAATGTGTATTTATTTGTGGTTTAACAAGTGATGGTAAGGGACTAGATATCATAGGTTCATGGTGCTACCCTTATGGTCATTTCATTTGGATTCAAGAGCTATACAATATCCTTTTTCACACATGTGTGAACTTAAAATTCTTATTAAAAATTCATATCATTTGAAGTGTGATTATTTAAAATATAATTTAACATTGTTTTTATCTTATCTAGCTCTTGTAGGGTACACAAAGTATGGTAGACATGTAACCTATGACAACTTCTACCTTAAGTTTGAAAGTGACCAAGGAAAGGTAATTGAAAATAATTTTAATTAAAATGATAGTTTAAAGAAATTATATGAGTTGTTGTAGCACCATTTAGATTTTGATTATTTGACTACATATTATGATCATACACATACATCTAGATTGGTAGTCTTACATATTTTATCTTCTATATATAGTTGTCAATGGGGTTTACTAGTATGTTGTTTATACCTTCACTAATTCCCCATGTTAGGACAATGTTAGTAAACAGATTTGTCCTTTCTTATTTCTTATGATAATAACTCTTAATGCCCAAACTATGAACAATATCTGAATACAATAGTTGAAAAGCCGCTTTATGATTGCTGGCTTTTCTCTGAATTGAAAGGTACAACTCCCTTATGGAATGATATGCAATGAATTATGTTTTTCTCCTAAATTTAACCTGGGGTATGCTCTTAACCTGAGAGTAGAAGATGCAAACCGAATTAAGCCTAAACAAGACTTAACCCAGGTAGGAAAAGCTCTCAAATCTAAAACCAAGCAGCAAATTCACAAATCCTATGAATTTATATGCTCAGCATCTACTTACAGAAATGTAAATGAAATGATTAAAGACTTCTAATGAATCCTTCCCTGAATATCCCAAAGCACATCCTACTGTGGTTTATTCATATCCTCATGACAAAGGAATGAAACATCCTTTCCTTCCTACTGTAATTCAGATTAAAAGAAAGAATCATAGAATCAACAATTTCTAACTAAATGGAACAGAAAATCATTGACATAAAACACCCTTCAATTGACTCTGCAACATCAAGTCTCTTACACCAACAATTTTGCTGACCCTTATATTGATTTCTTTAACAGTATATATAGAGTTTTACAATACATAGCATTCATGGGAATACAAAGTGTTTCAAATTCTAGAATTTGAAAAGACTGAAGATAGGTGTTTCGACATCACAACAAGGAGGAACTGATAAGACTTCATCCTTTCATCTGATTTGGCTTGAGAAGGTCTGCAAATCACAACTGGCAAAAAAAACCCTGCAGAAATGTTCAAATTCAGGCCCCAACGGTTACCAGCTCTTCGTTTAAAACATGGTCGTTGATCACATCCTTCCCGGCAAATCGGATGATCTAGATCATCCCCAAAATAGTCGCAAGCCCCTATGAAAGGTCAAAGTCCACATCGCCAGTCAAAAGCCAATCGAAAGCGAGCATACCAACATGTCAGCACATTCGGACCCACCTCGAGCCTTACTACAAACTTAACTCTAAGTTAACCCTGGGTTCATCTCCTCTTAGTCACCGAGTCGCATGATCCTTTCCTTGACCCTAGTTTTATCCAGCGACTATGCAAAATCCCTTAACCACACAGCCGCGCATCCACTTCACCAACCCCAGGCCCACCTTGACTGAGATTCAGATCTAACGGTGGGCGCAAGATCTCATGGGGTTGAAAGATCCCATGAGATCTCATGACCACCATAGATCTCCTAACCACCATCACCTCACTGAAAGTTTAGGCCCCACTGCCAATGTATTACCCCGCCGGCCAATGAAAACTAGACCAGTCACCGCCCAAGGACCCACCACCGGAGCTGAAAGCCTCTGCTTGACCGTTTGTCACATGATCGCATGATACTTGTTTATTTCTTGCGATCATGTGACCGCTTTATGATTGGTCAACTCTACAAGCATCTTCGGTCCCACCAGAACATGTGGCGAGATCCCGCATGATTGCAATGAATCTTTCACGGCTTAGTGACAAAGTGGGAACCGCCGATTTGGAATCTCGATCCTCACATTGATATTGAATACTTTAATAATAAATGATGCTCTCTTTTAACCCAAGCTTGATGACAATACTCTCTCTCGGGCCCACCACCACGTGTCTTCATCTCGCATGATCGCATAGCAATATTTTAATCCATGCGATCATGCGACTACTTTATCATTGGCGTATCTGCGCTATCAGAGTACATGGGTCCCATTGCCAGCTTCTCATCGGGTGGACAAACTTTCCTGGGCCCCACCTGACACGTGGAATAATCTCACAAGTTCGCATAAACATTTAGCAGGGGTCGCGATCTTGTGAGGACCATCGGATGCGCTCCTTTATTCTACCATAGGTAAGTCCGTTGACTTGGGTCCCACCTAGTCTTCCATTGTCGCATTTGCTTATTCTCGTCGTTGATTTATGTTGTCGCATGATCGCATGGTATTATTTTAATTCATGCGACCACTCTATAATTGGTGCATGTGGAAGGATCCCACTTTGCCGTGAAGACTCTTCGACACCATAGAGGGATAGCGGGAACCGTAGATATATAATTGACATTTTACGATGACTACAGACCTGTCAACTCCATTTTGCATGATTGCATGGTATTATTTTACCTCTTGCGATCATGCGACCACTGCATCATTTTTTATTATATCTCCTTCATGAGTAACAATTTTATCTTTTGTTCTACTTGCATTAAATTATTCCTCTGTTTCCATACGACAGTAATCTTTAGTCGAGTCCTTTGTTCTGAATCCTCTTCACCCTGTCTTTAATTCTGTTTGTCCACATCTGATTACAGTCATCACCCATATGCTCATTATTGTGATGGGAATCAACTCCATCTTTCGGCCATCTTAACCAATCATCGAGTTGTTCATGACTACATAAAACTGTTCCTTGATCCCATTATGATTTGATACCGATTCATTGCTATTTTCTCTATTATCACTGAAAAGTTAAGAGCATTATAATAGTCTGGAATATTGATCAGTAGAGACCACTTATACAAAGAAATGAATTCTTTACATATTGTCATATGAGATGATCCTCACTGAATAGTCATTACTAGTTTTGTTAATGCATCATCCAAATGAAGAACCCTTTTCTGATTCCTTATGAGTGTTCGAGAATCATGGTCTCTAATTGCCATTCTGTCTGAGAAAGATCACCAATAAGGGCACATTATCCTTGCCGGGTTGGGAGCTATCACCTACCCATCATGACAAGACTTCGAAACAACCCACCCAGCTTAGGGAAGAGAGGGAAAAAGTAGGGAAACCCAACAAAGATAGCCTACCTATGAAGGACCTAGACCTAGACACAAGTGAGACCAGACATAATAATGGCTTTAAAATCTTTCACTTTTAACAACATAGTTATGGGGTGAAAAGTGAGGCAACAAACAACAAGGGAGCCATCAGAGGGTTAGGTACATGTTCATTTTATATTATATATATATACATTTAGAAGGAATTAGATTTTTTTTTTGTGTTTCTTTGTCAACAATAATAACATATCGACTTGTATCATTTATATTTTACCTGTTGTAGCCTTTAAATTCAAGATTTGGCTATGACATAAATCCTTTGTCTCATCAATATGGTAGCACTACTAATCATCATTGGGTTCCATTATTTGCATAATGACTTTCAACCAAAAAGAAAAGGCATGGGGCAATAAACAATTCAATTTTAGAGAGATTATAGCTCAATATAGTTATTTTGATGTTAATTTGACATTTGTAAGATGTTGTTGACATACGTAATATAATTTATTGTTTGTATTTTTTTTGTGCAGACATCTTAATAGTCACATACAACTTCAAAGAGGATCAATTTTGATGCTCCGCCATAGTTGTAGGATTTGATAGAGACATATAGTATCAGTTGTCATCATTTACGGACTAATACATGTAGTCGTTCGACATTTTTTTCATATCTAGATCTCGAGATGGAATATGTTGCATTTTTGTAAAAATTTTATTGAGTTGGCTTGTATGTCATTTTTGTATATGAACATTTGATTATCCTACAATTTGATATATAAAAGTTGATATATTGATCTAATTTGTTTGTTGTGTGGATGTCTTCCTACTTTGTAACTTAAAATTTGAATGAATAATCAATTTAAAATGATTAAAAATTATGAACACTAGCATGATATGGATTAATAATGTTTCACTTCAATACAAATTTTATAGATTAGAAAATTGGCATTCCATCTACATTAAAAATGTGGTTGTTGTGGGATAATTTTATGATCACTTTTATGTATTTATTAATCATTATATGGATTCTTAGTAATGATGGATGACAAGTAATCAAAATTATACTTTTTTCATGTTCTACCTTCCCTTCTCTTTTATATATGTGAATATATAAATACATCATCAATAAAATTTATAAGATTCAGTTTATATAGATGTAATAAGTATGGTTAATTGTACATGAATATTTTTAATGTGGCTGATATATTATTCATACTAACACATTACCATGTTATACCTCATTTCTTCCCTATAAATTGACATCACATAATCAAACACATCACTTACTAAGACTAAGACTAAACATAGTAGAGATTTGTTAGTTCATGTTACACATTCATTACGACTAACTTAGACTCATTATGAATGACGTCAGTTCATTAGGTTGTCCTAGATTCATTACAAGTATGTTAGGTTAATTAAGTTTTCAAATAGTTCCAAAATGTTACAAATTTGCAAAATGTTGCACAAATTGAAAAATGTTGAAAAATATTCCAATAGTTGCAAAACATTGCAATAGTTGCAAGCAGTTGCAAAAAGTTGCAAAAAAAGTTGCAAAAATTATAAAAAGTTGCAAGGTAGTCTTTTTTTTGGTTCATCATAGCCATGAAACATCAATGCCAATATATCCAAGTAGGTATTTTTATGGCATGTAAGGTCCTATTTTTCTTCCTGACTTGTCTAAACATTCAAGGTCATACCATAGAAGCACCATCCCTTAAGTGCCCTAAGTGAAAAAAATTGTCAAACTTTGATGAGCTATTTCTTAGAATCTTTAGATCATAATGTATCATCTTAAAATGGAAGCACTTCCATGTTAAGAGCATTTAGCCCTCTGAGTGAGTAGTTTGGGGTCATGTTAAGCACCTTGATCAGGTCTTTGCATGTATCTGGCTATTTCCCCCCTATTCTGCTTCTCTACCCCTCATCTCCAGCCTTTTTCTGACAGTTTTCTTTGAGAATCTGGAGTTTCTGACTGTCACGGTCAAAGATGACCTGGTAGGGTCAAGGATGACCTAGACCCTGACCTATGTTAGGGATGACCTTGACCCTAACCTAGGGTGGTGTCTACCTCATCCCTGACCCCAGGTCCAATTTTTAGATTTCAGGAGTTACGGGATGTCATGCTTCGAAAAGTTTCTTTTTTCCCACTTCTGGGTCGGCCATTTTGGGTTTTGGAATGGTAAATCCTTAATAAATTGCATTTAATCTAGGTCCATTTATAGGTTTTAAGATTAATTTGAATTTAACTCTCCAATGTCAGCCTCTCTAGAAGTTTGTGCCCTAGATCACTATAAAAGGAGGCCTTCCTCTCTCATTTTGATATCTCATCTCATAATCTCTCAAGCTCTCAAGTGAAAGTAAGCAAGAAGGAGAAGGAAAGAAAGCAAGCATTCATTCATCCTCAAGCCAAGATTTCAAGCATTCATCAAGGAGATCCATTTTTAGCAATTGAAGGATTCAATCTCTTTGGAGCCCCCCTTGAAGATTTCTCCATCAACATTCATCAAAGCCTCTTCCTATGCAAAGATACATTCAAGATTGGTGTTGAAGATCTAATTCCATTGATTTGAGACATCCTACATACCTCTACAGTCATTTGGAGCATCCCTACTTGTGGATTCAAGGATTCAAATCCCCTACAAGGACTTCAACATAAGCAAGGTGAATAGTTCCATTTACTTTGTTTATGCATATTACAATTTCAATTCAATTTAAAGGTTAATTCCTAAATTGGGGTTTGACCAAGGCAAACCCCCCATCCAAACAACAAAAACCCCTTTTTCTTGAAGGTACAGGTACAAGACAACGAATTGAAGTGCAGATCTGAATACCCTTTTCGATGAACTTTTGAGATTCGTGAACAGATTTTCTATCAAAGCTATTTTGGGTCAAGGATGACCTTCAGTGGGGGGTAGGATCCTATCCCAAGGTAAGACCTTTCCCTGCTATCTAGGTCAAGGATGACCTGCTTCCCGAAAGACAAAATTTTTTTGGGTTTTCTCCGTCTCGGCATTTCCAGTCTGAAACAAGTTGTAGAATTGCCTGAAACTGTGCACAAACATCAGAAATTAGTATTTTCTAGATCTCCGCTATTTTGAGGTTAATATTTGTCTTCTATTCATTTCAAATTTCAAATATATACTTTTTATAGTAGATTATAGGATTTTCTCCTTTCTTCATATTCTCCATTGTTTGATTCTCTTGTGCGTTGATCACTTCTTTGTGATTAATCCATTTGGATCTTTCCTTTTGGGGATTTGGATTGAGGATAGGTCCTATATTCTACCCCTATACTATACATATTACTCCTATTCAAATTCAAATATCATTAATTTTGGTGAACTACTATTGCATACTATTCATTTTGGTGAACCTGACATACTTACCCTCTTTTCTTTTGTGGAATTAGATGCCCTATTATATTTTGTGGTGTTAGATTTCCCTTTATATTATCTTGTTGGTGTTAGATTTGTCTTTTATGTTAAATCTTACATGCTAATTAGATTTCTTTCTTTTACATTTCAAAAATACAAAAAAATTGCAAAATTTCTTTCAAAATACAAAAATATTCATGCTTTATGTTTTCTTACTTTAGTTCATTTGCACTGTGTTGGTTTATGAGCTTTACTACTTCTATTCCTACTTATAATATTTTGGTTAGATGAAGTCATAGACTTATGGGTGCCTTTGATCCTGAGTATTCCTCTCCTTTCCTTAGGATCCCGGATGATAATTTGATTCTTCATGATTCTAATCCTATTATGGAGAAAAAATCCTCTCACTCATCTCATGATGAGGATGATGCTTTAAGAGTTCCTCTGGAACAAGTCCAAAAAATTTCAACTGAACTTGATAAAATGGGTAATTGGCTTATTCAAGAAAACCATAATCAAGATTATATTCAAGCTATAGAGGCTCTTAAGAAAGTTCTTCATGATAGTGATCAAGGTGTTAACCTCTTGCATGGTATTACTCACCTCATGCATTCAAATGTTAAACCTTTAGCTCAAGAAGCTCAAGATTTAGGGTCGATTCCTCCTGTCACTAGTGTAGAACCTTCTTCTATTCCTTTATCTAGTGTTCCTACCTATACTCCTTCATTGGTGAATGTGACGATTCCCTCTATTTCTATGAGTGTTCCCTATGTGTCTCTTCCTACATCACAACCTTCTTATCATAAGGTTCCTTTTACTTATTCCAATCTACTTCCAACTGTAGTTCCAAGAGTTCCTCTAGTTGTGTCTTCCATTCCTGTAGCTTCTTACACTTTACCTAGTGTTTCTAATGTTGCTATTCCTCCTATTTCCTCTAATGATTCAACAATCATCAGTTTGGCTGAAACTGTGTCATCCTTACAACAACAACTTGCTTCCTTAACTCAAAATAAGTTTAGCATTCCTACATGTGACATGGGAAGTCCTTTGTCCCTAGATATTATTCATACTCCTGTTCCTCAGCAAGTTGATATGCCTCATCTTGAGAATTACCACGGAAAAGGAGACCTCGTTCATCATGTTAAGACATTTCAAATCCTTTGTAGTGATTATGCTCATGACCATAGGATTTTAGCCAAATTGTTTGCTAGAACTTTTCATGACAAGGCCTCACAATGGTATTGTTCCTTGCCTCCTTATTCTATTGATTCATTTCCAAAACTTTCCAATTCCTTTATTCAACAATTTCAAAACAACATTGGCCCGCAAGTGTCTTTGACTGATTTAATGCATTGTAAACAAAGTGCTATGGAAAAATTTACTAAATTTATTGGTAGATTTAAGCATTTGCATGCTCAGATTTCCTATCATGTTCTTGATATTGATATTCAACGTATGTTCATTTCAAATTTGCAAAAGGATATTAGAGATAAGATTCTGCTTACTAAATTTACCTCTTTTCAACAAATTTGTGCAGTGCTTCATCATTATCAATTACAAGTGAGTCAATTTGAGAGGAACACTCCAATGGCTCCTATTCCAGTTGATAAAAGTGATGCTGCTCCTAATCCAAAAAAATTTCAAAAATTCAACAACTATGTCAAGATAAATAAACAAGCGAATGCAGTTGCTGATCAAGTTGTTGTTGCATCTCACAATGCCACTTTTGCATCCACTTCTTTTCAATTAAATCGTACGTTTACTCCTCTTTCTGAATCTTTGCATTCTATTATGAATAGGTTGTTAACTTCTAATATGATTACTTTACCTCCTATTCGACCTCTTTTACTTGCTACGATTGCATCTAAGTATTTTGATCCTAAAGCTTTTTGTCAATATCATCGTCAGAATGGTCATGATACTAAGAAATGTTATTCTTTAAAACATAAGGTTCAAGATTTAATTGATTCTAATGCCTTGTCTATTGATAATCTTGATGGTAGTGGGAAAAAATTTGTCTCTCCTCCTAATCAAAACCTTCAAATCTATACGAATCCTTTACTTGTGCATGATACTAATACCATTGCTCAGCCATCTTCTATGGAGATTGTGTATGATTCAAAGATGGATGATCTCAATCACACTGTTAATAAAGTGGAGCATGTTGGTTAATTTGTATCTCCACCTCAACCTCAACCTTAGCTTCAACCTCAAGTTCAATCTCAACCTCAACCAAAGCCTAATCCTAAATTGAAAACTCAACCTAAAACTTGACAACAACCTAAGAATAAAAGACCTCGGGAACTTTTGATTACCTTTGATGATTTTGAGACTCTTAAAGCTCCTGATGGTCCCCTTTATATTTATGCTAGGATTTCTTAGATACCTACTCGTGGTTGTCTTGTTGATCCTACATCCTTAGTCAATGTTATTACTGAAGAAAATCTTTTTATGAAAAACTTGCAACGTGATTCTTATGATATATCGGATGTGTGGATTCAAACTTGTAATGGTTTTCTTTATCCATCATTTGGTTCTATTAACTTACCAGTTGAACTTTGTGGAAAAATTGTGAACACTACTTTTGTTGTTGTTCCTATTTCTGATCAGTTTCAAGTTAAGCTAGGTTTCCCTTGGTTAAATGACATGCATGTTGTTGCTTCACCTATCCATAAATGTCTTAAATTTGTTCAGGATGAAGAAGTGAAGATGATTAATCATAGTTTATATCAACCTTCTAGGCCCAGAGATTGTGCTACTCTTGACTTCTTTTGGCCTTCTTTACCTAATTCATGTCCTTCTCGACCTAATAATATTTTCCATTCATATCAAGTCTATAAGCATCATAAGATTATCGAATTAAGTATACCTCTGATAGATCTTAATTATGGTTTGTTGCCTACACCTTCTATACCACCTCTATCCATGGCTTCTACATTTGTTAATCAAGTTCCTACTATTGATCGTCTGACTATTGTTGATAATCCTATTAATCTTCCTAAAGAACGTGTGAAGGATCATGTGATTGTTCCTCCTAGTTCTCAACACTTTTCAAGTAAATCAAAATGTAATCAATCTGCTAATGAATTTCGTAAAAAGCTTCGTGTATGCACCATAAAATGGTCGCCTAGACTTTGGGCCCCATTTATTTAATCTATCGATATCAATTCCTGAATCAATATTTGTCATACATTCAAATCAAATTTATTGATCAAATCATAAATATTTCAATTTTCCCTAAAGTTTGAATATCCCATCAATTTTTAATTAAAAGAAATATATCCCTTTTTAATAAATAAAATAATATTATTTAATTGAAATTAATATTCTTTGAATGAAATAATGTTATTTAATTAAAATCCTCTTTTAATTAAATGGTTTTATTTTATTGAATTAATATTCATTTCTAAATTATATAATATTACCTTATTTAATTAAAAGAGATATTATTCTTTAAAATTAAATAAATGAAATATTCTCTCAAAAGATCTCCTGTGATGAAAAAGGAAACAAATTGAATAAAAATAAAAGAAAATAAAATGTAATTCCATTTTATTACAAACCTTCTAAAAATGATGATTGTTTCCTCTTTTTCATTTATCCCACATTGCTTCTACTTTCACATTCGAATCCAACTTTTCCTATAAAAGGAGACCTCTCATGCTCATTCAATCATCTCAAATTTTGATATCAAACTTATGCTGCAGAATTTCATAGCTTGTAATCATTTAGCATTTCAACTTGCACATTCACATTTTAGATTAATTTACATTTTAGATTAATTGCAAATCATTTTAGTTTAAATCCATTACATATAGTTTAATTTCATTTTCAATAAATTAGTTTAGCTTAGTTTGCATTGCAAATCATTTAGAATAGTTTCATTTAGATCAACTTGAATCTCTCATTCTGAGTTGTATTTGCATGGGTAAAATAGGCTGATCTGAGGGCCACATTCAAACCATCCTCTTCTCAGATAGAGAGCTATGGGTCATTTTGTGAGAACTCACTGTTGAGCACTCTCGCATACAAAGACTCATAGAAGTGTGATCACACATCTGTGCACACATTTTTGGTGCCCACCGTGGGGCCCTGAAAATGGGTTTCCTTTCATTTTCATTAATTTTCTAGCTCTGAGGCTAAGGGTTTCAAGGGTCCTGGTATACTCTACAGGACGTTATTTTTTGTTTCTTTTTTGCCTGCAAAAAAGAAAAAAAAAAATTTTTGGCCTTTTTTTGTTTTTTTACAGGTTTTCAGGAAAAATTTTACAGGTTCTCTAAACGACAAAATCTTTTTTTTCTGTGAGTCCGTACTGTCTGTGTACAGATTTTTGCGCGAGAGTACAGAGATATCCGCGCGAGATTCTGATCCTGTAGCGTTTCTTCGCGTGAGACTGTACAAAATTTTGCCCCTGGTTCTGTGTTTTCTCACGCGATACTGTGTGTTTTCTCGCGTGGGACTGGCGTTTCCTCGCGCGGGACTGTTGTTTTCTCGCGCGGACCCTGTGTTTTCTCGCGCGCTCAAGGTACTTCCTCACGCGAGATTCTGGGGCAGTGAACTAAAATTTCCTGCTTTCTGTTTTACAGTTTCATTTTCCTAACAAGTTTTCTATTTTCTGTTGCATAAAATAATTTTGTTTTCTGCAGCATAACAGTTTTCTGCAGGACGATTTGACAAAGACATAAAAAACATACTAATGGTGTGAATGCAGGACGTTTTCCGAAGATCATTAAAACATTGTGTTTGCTTTCCTGCTTTATTCACATAGTTTAATTAGGGCTCTGTTAAAATTTCTTGTGGATTTCGATAGTGAGTAGGAATTTTGGCTCTTCATTACATGGAGGTGATGACCATGAATGAACCTAGAATTCTAATGATCTTACTAATATGACGAATCCATAGGGAAGCGGAGAAAGTTAGCGAATCTTTAGCATTTCTATTCGCCAGGGGACTATGCTCTTCTCTCCTTGAGAGAGAACCAGAAACCCAAAAGCGTGTGGATTTGGTGGAGTGAAACTAACTCGGTGATTAAGTTTGTCTTGTGTGTCTGGGTAAAGAAACGGGCTAGAGAAGTATGCTCTTCTCCCTTTGGGAGAATCAAAAAATTAGAAACCCGAATCTGAGCCAAGTCCTGAGTCACCTTTAGAGGGCCTGCCGGAAGTTGAACCTCCAGGAACGACCCAAGTGAGTACACACCTATTGCCGGTGATTCCACCTCACTATAATAAAGCAAGTTTTGTTGAGTCTAAAGACTCCAAAACTATAGTAACTTCCTTTTCATGACTTTGACTATCATCATGGAAAGGCTCTGTTTGTTGCACTGAGCGGCGCCGCTCCGAGCCCTGCTTGCGGGGGTGTGTGACTTTCAAGTGTTGGTGTGGCTGCGAGGCCCCAGCTCTGTATCAGAGGCACTGAAGGTTATTGTGAACGGAAGCCAAGTAAAAACCTCTTAGTTAGTGGCCTACCCAGTTCATCTCCGAAAGGAGTCATAATCTTTGCACAAGGAGGGGGAAGAATCTCTCTGTATGTTTATCATACACAGATTCCCATCATAGGCATACACCTGGATGTTTGGAGGCGGTTGCGACACTGGCCCCTGCTACAAGGGTAACCTTTGAACGTACACTGTTGAGTCCTTGGAAACACCAAAAACATGGGTGCCCTCTAGGGGGTGACACAGCTGTGTGAGGTGCACGTATGCACATAAGCAATGGGGCAAAGATTTTGACTTCTCACCATTTTCTTTGGTAGGGATAACTATGTGCTTATTTTTTTTTAGTCTTAAACATTGTCCAAAACATCTTCAAACAAGACTCCCCTAATACTATCAAGTTGCTTTGTCCTTGATAGGTCTGTTAATGACTACTGCTTGCTTCACATGTGCTTAAAACAACTCAAAAACACCAAAATTTGCAACCCACGGACATAATCTGGTAACAGTGTCGCCTGCCTTCACCAGAACAAGCATCGCACGGCTTGCCTGAATATTATCGCCTGAGATCATTTTGTTGCATGCCCAGTTTCAGGGGTTTCATAAGCCTTTTTAACGTATTTGGTCATAAAATCAGTGACTTACCTTGCCCTAGAAGCCTGTTTTCACTCAAGTTTTTTGATTTTAGACTACTAAGGTGCAAAGCCTTTTCCAAGTGATGCCCAATCAGCTCAAGCATCCCAAAGCAAAGTTACCCAAATCAAAAGTTTACCAAGAGAAAAAAGTTGCCAAAAGAAACCTCAAGAGCTATCAATCCACCATCCAAGCAACCCAAGCCGAAGAGAAACAGCAAACCAGACTTGAGAACATTGCCCATAACGCAAGAATTAAACAGTTTGCTTATCAATTCTGAGTAAACCGTCATTGCATCAACCTTGAGCAAGAAGATTGACTTGTCCTGTATTTAGGGTCCTTGTGTCTTTGACCTTTTTGAGATAGTAATCCTTGATCTCATAAGCAATTTTTCTTGAGATTGGCAAGTTAGGAATCGTTTCTGTCAAATAGATAATTTTTTAGACTCTTTTGATAACACACTTGGAGAGTGTTAGTAGTCTCTTTGTCCACTCATTTTCATACAATCAAACTCAAATACACTTTGTGCAAAGTCATCCTCCTGATCCATACGTGCTAGGGTATTCACCCAAAAGGAATTGAGCACCTTTGTGGTAGTGTTGGTTTGCACTTATTTACAAATACTTCTTTTCACCATCTCTCTCGGACAAGAGAAAACTTTCACTATCCTAGTTTGGTATTGACGTTTCTTAGAATTGTCTATTTGCCTGAACTCTCCCTTTCATGTCAGTAACAACAAGATATCAAGTGATCCAAGGAAAGCGACCCCAGATAGTCTTCAACCAACTACCCCCAGTTCAAACTCGTCAAAAGAGAAAGGAAAAGGAACCAATATTTGACCAGTCACCTAGGAGTAAGTTTGACACCTGGTTTGACCCAAAGAGCCATTTTAGTGATTTGAGTACCCCCTCAGCACCTTCACACTCAGGTATGGATATGAGTTATACCATGACTCGATGGGAGAGGGAAGCTATGGATCAAACCCTTGATGATATCTATGAAAGACACAGAGACAAGATTTTGTTTGGTAATTCCTCTCATGATGCTCAACCTAGTTCACCCCCCATCAGCACTAGGTACCTAGATGCACATCAACGAGCTGACAGGCATGAGCGACGAGCTCACCCAGACCAATGGTCACAACATGAAGACCAAGACAATGAACCTGGTGATGCTCATGTCAATGCAATGTATACCAATGATTTGTACAAACATTCAAGACCAAACTCTCCACTCCGAACAGCCTCAAGGCATACAAGTGAGAGGCTAAAAAGAATTGAGAAGGAAAAACAAGTTGCACAAAATGAACGAGCTGCAAAAGAAGAAAAACTTAGGCTTCTCGAAGAGGAACAACGAGCCTTGTTGGACATAGAGAGAAAAGCATTCCAAGAGGAGCAAGATAGGTTGTTAGCCCAACAATTAAACACTCAATTCAACAACAGGGGTGCTAACAGTGGAAATAATTCTCCTCCCTCCACCCCTTCCAGAACACCACGAAGTAGAAGGCGGTCACGAACCCCTTCTAGATCTCCTAGTCCTAGAGGAAGAAGGGCCTCTCAGTATGCTCACTATAGGAGGCAAACCCCTCCTAGAAACTCAAGACCACACTCCCAACATGCACATCATGGTTCCCAACACAGAGGTGGTAGCTCACATTATGACCTTGATACTCAAGACTTTATGCAAATGCAACAAGAGCCTATTTTCCAACAGTATGTAGATAGGTATTTGGAACAAAACAAAGATAAGTTCTTGGAAAGTCTAATCAACAAGGGTGCCAGAGTCCCTCATGACTTTGATGTAGACAACAAGATACAAAAACAAAGTCCCTCTCAAGAGGAATAAATCCGTCAAATGAAGCACATGATGGAAAAAATGATGCAACCTAAGAGCTCATTCTCACTAGACTCTATTTGTCCTAATCCATTTGACAAAAGTGTGAGTATGAAAGATTTTCCAAAGAGGGTGGAATTCCCACAATATGATAAATATGATGGCAGTGGTGACCCACATGACCATGTGCGTCAATTCTATACCATGAGCTTTGAATTCCATCAGGATGATTCCTATTTGATGAGGTTGTTCCCTAGAAGTCTTAAAGGACAAGCAATGGAATGGTTCACCAACATCACTCCCCCTGTCAAGACTTTTAGAGAACTTGTTCATAAATTTTTCCAACACTTCTCGTACAATCTATCAAGATCAGTTACTATGTTGGACCTATGCAACTTGAAACAAAATCAGGGCGAACCCTTTGTTACCTTCTTGCAAAGGTGGAGGAGAAAGTGCTCTCAGTATCCTAGGACCATCCATGAGGATGAAAAGATTGACATCCTTGTTAATAACTTGGTGCCTGAAATGAGATATGAGATCAAAAAGATAGTCTTCAATTCCTTCGATACCATGATTGAAACTGCATGTCGAATTGAAGATGTTCTCAAAGAACAAGGCATTTTGACCAGACATAGCAACAATGGCAACAATGGTCAGCACAACAACAAGGATAAAGGGAAGAACACCTACTGGAACAAAAACAAACAAGTTGTCAATGACGGAGTTGTAGACGCTCCCCAACCTAAAGATCAAGCCGTTCTTCACTTGTCCAGTGCAGTTCAAGCTATGAAGCTCAATGCACCTCCTCAACAAGAGAGCAAGCCACGGTATCAAGAGAAGCCTAAAAAGGAAAAATTTCAATTTGCCAAGCTTGGTGATTCTTACGAGGATGTTTTCAAAATGCTCATTGCCAATAATCTTGTGCATCCACAAGATCCAGCAAAACATTACATCCCTGACATTAAGCCACATTGGTGGGATGAGAAGGCTTTCTGCATATTTCATAATGGCATTGGGCATACCATTGAAAATTGTTGGAAACTCAAGCACATTATCCAAGACCTCATTGAGAGTGGAAAACTTAAGGTGGATGGACTAAATACCAATGCTGATCACAAAGCATTTAAAGAACCATTGCCTAAGTATGACAAGGGGGAAACCTCTAAACAAAAGGATGGCAAGGCTGCTATCAACTACACGTATACAGCGGCAGAAAATGTGATAAACATGCTTGAAGTTGTGGAGCCAAGTGTTAACATGATGAGGAGTAAGGACCCACATGGTTATGACTCTCCCCCTATCTTTGACAAAGAACCTGTTGTGGTGCTGAGAGGTCCTCATTCTAGGTCATCTTCCCAAGCCCCGAATGCTGTTACTAGGAGTCAAGGTCCTATCATTCTTAGAGGTCCTAATTCAGGTCCATCCAATAAACCCAAGCAAGTGACATCCAAGAATGTCACTAAGTCCACCATTGCTCCCAAACCAAACTATAATCTTGTAGATCAGCTACAAAAAACTCCAGCGCAAATATCAATACTGGAGCTTCTAGAGTTGTCCCCTAGACATAAGCAGATCCTTGAGGATGCTTTGCGCATAGAAAATGTCCCTAATGACATAGATACAGACCAATTTCAAGGCATGGTTAACCACATTTCCAGCCCACATTACCTCTCTTTCTCAGAAGATGATGACAAATCCCTAAGCCACCCACACAATCTCACCCTTCACATTGAAGTAATGATTCATAAAACTCGTGTCAGGCGCGTGTTGATAGATGGGGGTGCTGGGCTAAATATTTGTACATTAAGTTTGTTAAAAACCTTGGGCTATTCAGAGGAGGTGATCGACAGTAAAAAGAAGATCACTATAAAGGCCTATGATGAGGCAGAACGAAGTTCCAAGGGGTTAGCTGTCCTTCCTGTCAGGATTGGCCCAGTTGAAAAAGACATCTTGTTCCAAATTGTTGATACTGGACCCCTTGCATACAATATTTTACTAGGTAGACCATGGATTCATGACATGCAGGCAGTGCCGTCTACCTACCACCAATGTGTTAAGTTCCCCTACAATGGAGTTGAAATTTGCATACCAGGGGATAACACTTTATCAGTTAATTCAATCTCAGCTAATGTTCATGTCCCTCTTAATCGAGATGCAGAGGATTATCAAGAAACTTTAACAGACTGTCAAAACAAATTTAAATCAGTAGACCTTGGCATGGGGGGGTATCAACTTGACTCTTTTGCAAAGATGCCAATTTCCCCTCGGTCATATGGAAAACCTTCACAGGAAATGAAACTATCTTCTTCAGCGATGACACTATTTGACACATTTGTTGAATCCTCAGTACCAATACAAGATGAAAAAGAGGAAGTAGTTGTTCGAGATTGGATGTACAAAGAGGAGAAATACCAGCACAATGAAAATTTCTCCCCCTCTCCTAAGCCTTATGGGAGAGGATATACTCTTGTCAAAAAGATGGGTTATCCAGGATATGGCCCTCTTAACCACAGATTAGATGCTAGAGCCGAACCACTTAATCATGATCTTTTTGGACGTAAGTCTAAGAAACCGGTTGGCCTAGGCTTTATGAAGAAAAACAAGCACGCTGTCCCCATTCCTGATAAGCGGGATAGAAAAGCTGACACAAAATATGTACCAGACTTGACCAATCAACAAGACATGACAGATGATTGGGTTCCTTCAACAAATCTCCTTTGGGGAGATTCAGAAAATATGACTACCAGTACACACCAAATCACTACTGAAGGACATGCTGAAAATTTCATCCGAGAAGGTGTGCCTCTCGAAGATGTCCAAGCTTCTACCTCGAGGCTTAGGAAACCCAGCTGGTGTAAACATCCTAGCAAGGATTCAGACACAGACTCAAATGAGTATGAATGGGATTCACTCTCAGATGCAACAGTTGATTTGGATATGGATGTTGTTCATGCTTATAGTACTCAACCCAACGTAGCTAATGAGTCGTGTGTTAGATTAGAAGATTCGAACCCACATGTCGCATTAGTAGACGATTCTTCACTTGATGGGATGAATCTTGATTTAGACACCTTAGAGGGATACTTGACAGACTCCGATTCTACGGTCACCAGAGATGACATCCCCTATATCCTTAATATTGAACCAGACATCAATCTACCCCTCATTAATCCCAACCTTATTGATTGGTCTCAACGTCATCAAGAGCCTCAACTCTTGACATTTTCCAATGACTATGAGATCACTTGCTACCTAAATGCTATTGAACCTGTAGTCTCTTCCACCAGTGAACCAGCTACCAGCATGACAGAACCAGACATCAAGTACCTTAGTCACAAGATAAAAAGAAAAGAAAAAAAGAATAAGAGTTCTGATGGCGAAAACCACTATGTGGCGGTGTCAGAACCAAAAAAAGTAAAAATAAAAGACGTATCCAAAGGTGAAAACCTCTTTGAGGCACCTACGAATGAGGTACTTGATAGTCTCCCAAGTTATTTTCATGACAGATCATCAGTATTGGTGGAGCCTACAGATGCTGTTAATTTGGCCACAGAAGAGGCTCCAAAACTTGTACACTTGGCTAAATCTTTATCACCTCAAGAAAAGAAAGCCTACACTGAGTTCCTCCAAAAGAAGCAAATTAATTTTGCATGGACATATTCAGACATGCCAGGGTTGGACACTAATCTCATTATGCATCATTTGTCCATAGCTCCGGGTGTGAAACCAGTCAAACAAAAGTTACGAAAAATGCACCCTCATATAGCTCTTTTAGTAAAAGCTGAATTAGAAAAGCTCCTTGGTGCAGGATTCATTAGAGCAGTAGACTATGCTGACTGGATTTCCAACATTGTACCTGTTTCCAAACATGATAAATCCATCCGAATCTGCACAGATTTTAGAGATCTTAATAGAGCATGCCCAAAGGATGATTTTCCACTTCCTAACATAGACATGATAGTGGACATGACGGCGGGCTATGAGATCTACTCCTTGATGGATGGTTTTTCTGGGTATAATCAGATCAAGATTGCTCCTGAGGATCAAGAAAAGACTGCATTCACATGTGCATGGGGTACTTACTGTTGGAATGTCATGCCCTTTGGATTAAAAAATGCAGGAGCTACTTATCAAAGAGCTATGACAACCATCTTCCATGACATGATGCATAAAAATATGGAAGATTATGTGGATGACACCCTCGTTAAGTCCAAGAAAAGAGGAACACACCTGGCTGATTTAGAAGCAATTCTGGATCGTATGGAACAATTTCAACTGAGGTTAAATCCAAAAAAGTGTGCATTTGGTGTTACTTCTGGCAAACTATTGGGGTTCATCATTTCAGCTAAAGGGATAGAAGTGGACCCTGAAAAGGTTCAGGCCATTATAAACATGCCACCTCCTAAAAATGTCAGTCAAATGAGGAGTCTTCAAGGACGCCTTCAATCCATAAGGAGGTTTATTTCATAATTAGCTGATAGGGCACAACCCTTTAACAAAAATCTGCATAAAGGGGTTCAATGTGTCTGGAATGAAGATTGCCAGAAAAGCATGGATCAGATTAAGGAATATTTGGCACATCCTCCTATCTTAATGCCTCCCATTCCAGGAAAACCCCTTATTTTGTATGTCTCAGCTACTGAATCTTCATTGGGGGCACTGTTGGCTCAATTAGATGAACAAGGGAAAGAAAGGGCCATATACTATATTAGCCGCACTCTAGTGGCTTATGAGATCAATTACACAAGTATTGAAAAAGCTTGCCTTGCAGTAGTGTTTGCCTCTCAAAAGCTGCGACACTATATGCTTGCGCATACCATTCATCTTATAGCAAAAATTGATCCTCTCAAATACTTGCTCAGTAAAGCTGCTCTCACGGGTAGACTTGCTAAATGGATGATGATTCTTTCTGAATTTGACATAGAGTATATCGAACGCAAGGCAATCAAAGGCCAGGCTATTGCAGATCAACTGGCTAACTTTCCAATTGAAGATAATATGCCGGTTCAAGTCAACTTCCCAGACGAACATCTCATGTACATGACTGAGAGATCCTGGAAGCTATTCTTTGATGGTTCCTACATGCATAATGGTTCTGGAGCTGGCATGTTGTTTGTCTCTCCTCATGGGTATACTATTCCCAAATCCTACAAGTTACTATTTCCATGCACAAACAACATAGCTGAATATGAGGCTTTAACAAATGGACTCAAAATGGCTATAGAGTGGAATATCAAAGAGCTACATATCTATGGGGATTCTCAGCTAATCATTAATTAGGTTAATGAGCAATACCAAACAAAAGATGACAAGTTGATACCTTATAAAAAAATGGTTGATTCATTAAGACGGTATTTTACCTTTGTCACTTTTCAACAAATCCCCAGAGCTGAGAACAAAGCGGCAGATGCTATGGCCACCCTTGCTTCACTTCTGTAGTTAACAGAACACGAGTTCAGATATGAGTTCCTAGTGGAAGAGCTACGTTATCCCATATTTGACTCACCCGAAAGCCATGTCATATGTACCATAATCAACCATGAATCCTCCCGCTATGGTGCCATTTACTCCTATCTCCGTGATGGCATCATCCCTGACACTTTCAACCGGTCTGAAAGAAGAAACCTCATCCATAATGCCTCTCGCCATTCCCTCATCTCTGGTGATTTGTATAGGAGGGGTCTAGATGGGACACCTTTTAGGTGTTTAGAAAAGGAGGAATCCGATCAAGCGCTAGTTGACATCCACGAGGGCATATGTGGGGGACATTCTAATGGTCTTTCCATGGCTAGAAGGTTGCTTAGGGCGGGATACTATTGGCCTACAATGCAGATGGACGTGATAAAATTTGCCAAATCTTGTGAAAAATGTCAAAAACATGGACACCTGATACATGCTCCAGGTAGGGAGTTAATTCCTTCTATCTCTCACTGGCCATTTCAGCGATGGGCCTTTGACCTTGTTGGGCAGATTCATCCCAACTCATCAGGTGGGCACAAATTCATTATCACTGCTACTGACTATTTCACAAAATGGGTAGAGGCTGTCCCACTTTCTGTTGCCTCAGGCAAGACAGTATCTCTATTCATCTTAAACCATATCATATGTCGATATGGAGTTCCATCTGAAATCATCACTGACAATGGAGGTCAGTTCAATAACAAGGACCTTACACAACTCTGCCAAAGATTCAGGATAAAACAACATTGGTCCTCCATTTACTTCCCGCAAGGAAATGGTCAGGCAGAGGCTTCAACTAAAACCATTCTCAATATTCTACACAGAACAGTTCACAAGAATGGTAGAGACTGGCACCTACAGATAAATCCGGCCTTGTGGGCCTATAGAACAAGTATTCGTACTCCAACGGGGGCTACTCCTTTTGCCCTCACATATGGCGCTGAAGCAGTGTTACCTTTAGAGGTTGAGATTCCATCACTGAGAGTCTCTCTCAAAGGTCTGATTACAGATGAAGATTATCGTGCCATGAGATTACAGGAATTAGAACTTCTAGATGAAAAGCGTAAAGCTTCATTTGACCATATGAGGGTCTACCAAAAGCGGATGTCCAAAGCATTCAACAAAAAGGTTCGCCCTAGAGAATTCCAAGTAGGAGATCTTGTCCTGCGAGAGAATCCTAAGAACCAACAACACAGAGAACAAAAGGGCAAATTCGAACCTAACTGGCTTGGACCCTATATTATCATAGCAGCTTTTGGTTCAGGTGCATATCTACTATCTACTGAAGAGGGGGAGTAGCTCCCTACGCCTATCAATGTTCAGCACCTGAAGAAGTTCTATCCTTGATGCCCGTTCTGTCTGGGGGCATCCTTTGTATATAATTATGGTCCTGAAAAAATCCAAAAAATTGATATATGATCCTGAAAAAAATACAAAAAAATAAAAAATACAAAAAATACAAAAAAAAAATAGAAAATGTGCCTCGGTGAAAACCTGGAAACAGGCGCCTTGGTAGCAAAAGTACAAAAAAAATATAAAAAGTCCTAAAAAAAAAAAAAAAAAAAAAAAAAAAAACTTCCAAGTGGTGAAAACCTAGAAATAGGAGCTACTTGAGGCCTCTGCACCCCTATTTCTTAGCATGCGCTCTCGACACTTAGCCATTCTCCATCATGCCTTGTCCTTGTTGCCTTGGTTTGGAATTAGTCTTTGTCTGTGTCTAGGGGGGGCATCATTGTGTTAGCTTTGGTCTCTTGGATATGCCTGTCTTTAGGACACCTCACAAATGGTGTTTTTCAACACCAACCCAACTGTGCTTTTCAACACAAAACCCCCGACATCGAGTGTTTCTCAACACTTATCAGTTTGGTCTTATCCAATTCGGTCATGTGATCTTACCCATTAGCAAGCATTCGACCTTTACCCTCGAAACTCAGTATCAGTTTACACACTTAAACTTTTTAAAACACTTCAGCCTGAGATATGTCATGATCTTTTCTTTGTGTGCTGACTGTTATTGATTTTCGTTGAGTGTCCTTGCCTAAACAGGTCTCTCCGTGATGCATAGCTAGAGGACTTGGGGCATGGGGCATGTTTTTATTTTCTTTCTGCTTGTGGGTGTTTGTCTTGAACCTCTTGAGTGTTTTTTGTTGTCTCCTTGACACACTTAGGATATTTGAGACACCATCCTTGACTGTTTCTTGCACAACTGTCCTCATGGTTTTCCTGGCATTTATGCCTTGATGCGAGCATGGTTTTGCTAAATTAAATTGGGTAAGCTAACATTGTAGTCATCTTGACCTTTATGTCTTTGATGCTCATGTTAGAATCTTTCCACATTCCAAACCAATATAAATCACATTCATATCTTCATAGTTGCATTTGTGACTAGTGATGGTTGTGTGATTGTCCGATGTCCGGTAATAACGGCCCAGTGATGAAAATAAGCTTTCTTACATTCTCTAATGAATGATGAACACAAAATACCTATGTTACCCATGCAAGTACATCTTTGCATTTTCATGTAGCTTGCATTATTTAGGCTTCATGTTAGCATTTGCACTTTTAGGCTGCATTATGAGTTTGAGAGAGTTTTCCTCATCTTTCTTGTGGATTTTTCCGTCAACTGTGGTCACGATCTGATCTTCATTTCCTTACTTTCTTTCGTGATCTCAATCAAAATTCTCTATCTTAAACAGTTGATTGATTCTATTTCTTCTCTCCATTTCTTTCCATTTCTTCTAAACTTCTATCTTCCATTCACTATTCACCCCACTTCTTTTCTTCTAATTCAATCTTGGGGCATAATCTTTCTTGCTGTGAACCTTATCTTTCATTTGATTTGATCAAATTTATCAATTTACTGTTTCTCCTCTATCTCATTTCGATTTCGATCACGAGGGGGCAGTACCTATCAAATTTCAAACCTTGATTCAGTTTTATCAAATTATCAATTGCTCCTCTTGGGGCAACATTGATTGAGATTCTTATCTCTCACTTTGGATATGATCCCAAATTGACCTCATGTTCAAAGACCTTTAGTTTATGTTTGTCCTGATGTGTTCCCATCCGTCGAACACACATCTAATTTGTTTTGTGATCCCAGATCGATCTCACATTTCAATTCTTCTTTGACTACATGTGTTCCCAAATCGATCACACATTAGTCAAAGAGGGGCAAATGTATGCACCATAAAATGGTCGCCTAGACTTTGGGCCCCATTTATTTAATCTATCGATATCAATTCCTGAATCAATATTTGTCATACATTCAAATCAAATTTATTGATCAAATCATAAATATTTCAATTTTCCCTAAAGTTTGAATATCCCATCAATTTTTAATTAAAAGAAATATATCCCTTTTTAATAAATAAAATAATATTATTTAATTGAAATTAATATTCTTTGAATGAAATAATGTTATTTAATTAAAATCCTCTTTTAATTAAATGGTTTTATTTTATTGAATTAATATTCATTTCTAAATTATATAATATTACCTTATTTAATTAAAAGAGATATTATTCTTTAAAATTAAATAAATGAAATATTCTCTCAAAAGATCTCCTGTGATGAAAAAGGAAACAAATTGAATAAAAATAAAAGAAAATAAAATGTAATTCCATTTTATTACAAACCTTCTAAAAATGATGATTGTTTCCTCTTTTTCATTTATCCCACATTGCTTCTACTTTCACATTCGAATCCAACTTTTCCTATAAAAGGAGACCTCTCATGCTCATTCAATCATCTCAAATTTTGATATCAAACTTATGCTGCAGAATTTCATAGCTTGTAATCATTTAGCATTTCAACTTGCACATTCACATTTTAGATTAATTTACATTTTAGATTAATTGCAAATCATTTTAGTTTAAATCCATTACATATAGCTTAATTTCATTTTCAATAAATTAGTTTAGCTTAGTTTGCATTGCAAATCATTTAGAATAGTTTCATTTAGATCAACTCGAATCTCTCATTCTGAGTTGTATTTGCATGGGTAAAATAGGCTGATCTGAGGGCCACATTCAAACCATGCTCTTCTCAGATAGAGAGCTATGGGTCATTTTGTGAGAACTCACTGTTGAGCACTCTCGCATACAAAGACTCATAGAAGTGTGATCACACATCTGTGCACACACTTCATACTCATGCTAAAGCCAAAATGAATAGTATGAATATATGTGTAGATGACCTGGCAGGGCCAAGGATGACCTAGACCCCATTTCTTCATATTGTCCATTACATCTTATACGACCCCATAATAATTCACATTGGGTTTACCAAAATGAATAGTATGAAATAGTACTTCACCAAAATGAATAATCATTATAGGGGTTAGCCTTAACTCACCCTAGTTAATTCACCAAAATATATGTAAATTATTCACCCTAGTAAAAGAACAATTAAAATATGTGAATTATCAAATATATCACTTAAAATATGTGAATTATCAAATACATTATAAAATATCACTTCATTCTCTATCTTGGTTTCTTGTACCTTAGGTGAACTACTAGTAAAATATATTATTTTGGAGTCTAGGTCAATTATTTTGTGAACCCTAGTTTATTCACCAAAATATATGTGAATTATTTTGGTAGACAACACACCAAAATATATTATTTTGACATAGTATGAAATTCTATGTTATTTTGGTTAGCATTTTAATATATGTATAGATGACCTGGTAGGGCCAAGGATGACCTAGACCCCAACCTAGGTTAGGGACAACCTCGACCCTGACCTAGGGTGGTGTCTACCTCGTCCCTAACCCCAGGTCCAATTTTCAGATTCTGAGAGTTACGGGATGTCGAGCTTCGGAAAGTTTTTTTTTTCCCGCTTCCAAATTGGCCATTTTGGGTTTCAGAATGGTAAATCCTTAAATTTCATTTAATCTAGGTCCATTTCTAGGGGTTAAGATTAATTGGGATTTAATTCTCCAATGTCGGCCTCTCTAGAAGTTTGTGCCCTAGATCACTATAAAAGGAGGCCTTCCTCTCTCATTTTGATATCTCATCTCATAATCTCTCAAGCTCTCAAGTGCAAGTAAGCAAGAAGAATAAGGAAAGAAAGAAAACATTCATTCATCCTCAATCCAAGTATTCAAGCATTCATTCATTCAAGCATTAATCAAGGAGATCCATTGTTAGCAATTGAAGGATTCAATCTCTTTGGAGCCCCCCTTGAAGATTTCTCCATCAACATTCATCAAAGCCTCTTCCTATGCAAAGATACATTCAAGATTGGTGTTGAAGATCTAATGCCATTGATTTGAGATATCCTAAATACCTCTACATTCATTTGGAGCATCCCTACTTGTGGATTCAAGGATTTGAATCCCCTACAAGGACTTCAACATAAGCAAAGTCAATAGTTCCATTTACTTTGTTTATGCATATTACAATTTCAATTCAATTTCAAGGTTATTTCCTAAATTTGGGTTTGACCAAGGCAAACCCCCCATCCAAACAAAAAAAAACCCTTTTTTCTTACAGGTACAGGTACAGGACGGTGAATTGAGGTGCAAATCTGAATACCCTTTTTAGTGAACTTCTGAGATCTGCGAATAGATTTTTTGTCAGAGCTGTTTTGGGTCAAGGATGACCTTCAGTAGGGGGTAGGATCCTACCCTAGGGTAAGACCTTGCCCCACTATCTAGGTCAAGGATGACCTGCTTCCTGAAAGATAAAAGTTTTCTAGGTTTTATCCGTCTCAACATTTCCAGTCCAAAACAGGTTGCAGAATTGCCCGAAACTATGCACAGACATCAAAAATTAGTATTTTTCAGATCTACCCTATTTTGAGGTTAGTAATTGTCTTCTATTCATTTCAAATTTCAAGTATATACTTTTTATAGTAGATTATAGGATTTTCTCCTTTCTTCATATTCTCCATTGTTTGATTCTCTTGTGCATTGATCACTTCTTTGTGATTAATCCATTTGGATCTTTCCTTTTGGGAATTTGGATTGAGGATAGGTCCTATATTCCACCCCTATATTATACATCTTACTCCTATTCAAATTCAAATATCATTCATTTTGGTGAACTAATATTTCATACTATTCACACAATAATATTTCATTTGAACCTACAAGGTCATGTGAGGCCCCTCTACAATAACCTATTGCATATTTTCAAGACTCAAAGTCATTTTCATAGGGCAAAAATTTTTCTATTAGTGTGAAGATCATTAGAACCATTCAATAAAAAATTGCAAAGTAGCCTAATTTTTATTTTATTTTCGTGGGTGCAAACTATCAATTCCAACATGTCCAATTAGGATTTTTTATGCTAGTGATGGTCCTATTTTTCTTCCCAATTTTCCTGAATGTCCATGGCCATACCATAAAGGTGTTATCCCTTAAGTGCCCTAGGTTCAAAAAATAATTGAAATTTAACAAGTTATTTCTTAGAATCCATAGCACATATGAATATATTTTTTGAACCTAAAACATCATGTGAGTCCCTTATATGATAATATATCTCATATTTTCAAGAATCAAATCCATTTTCTTACCATGATAATTTTCTACTAGTGCAAAAAGCATCAAATGAATTCAATGAGAAATAGCAAAGTAGCCTAATTTTTGTTTTGTTTGTGGTGGGCACAACCCTTCAGTTCCAACACATCTAGTTAGATAGATTTATTCTAGGAATGTTCTTGTTTTTATTTCCAACTTGTCCCAACATCTAGGGCCATATTGTAACAGAAATATCCCTTAAGTGTCCTAAGTTCAAGAAATTGTCAAACTTTGATGAGCTATTTCTCAAAATTTCTAGCAAACACAAATGTTTCATCTGAGCCTACAAGATTATGTGAGACCCCTCTACAATATCCTATCTCAAATTTTTAAGACTCGAAGCACTTTTCTTAGGGTTACAATTTTATGTTTGTGTAAAAATCATTAGAAATATTCAATGAAAGGTTGTAAAATGGACTATTTTTTATTCTATTTGTCCTGAAAATAAACTGTTACAACCAATACATCTATTTAGGCAATTTTATGCTAGGGATGTCCCATTTTTCTTTCCAATTTCTAGATTGTCTAGAGCCATACCATAGTGGAGCTATACCTTAAGTTCCCTAAGTTCAATTGTCAAACTTTGATGAGTTGTTTCATTCAATTTGTGGCACATACAAATGTTTTGTTTGAACCTATAACGTCACATGGGGCTATAAGATTTGTCTATGGATATAACCACCCAAGATCTAGAGGAAATGGAAAGCACAATAACAAGAGAGAATAAATATGAAAAGAATAAATTATATCTTCACCAATGATTCAATATAATAGTGGGATGATAGTACATCAGAGAGCACCTGGTTATATAGACAAGGTGATTATAAAGGAGTGAGTGAGGAAATAAAAAGTGTCATTGTCTCATCACATGATAATTAAGAGATGATTTATCACCCATAGAAGATGGAATCACATGTCCACCAGAGATGGATCATCCTCCAATGTGTAATGAAGTATGTGAAACATGTGCAACAAAGGTGGAGAGTGATAAATTAATTTCACTAAAGGTGGAGTCAACACATAAAGTGAAATGTGATAATATGATAACATCATCCCCTAAAGGTAGATAATCCTCAAATGTGTAATAAAGTATGTGCAGTATGTGCAACAAAGGTGGAGAGTGATAAAGTGATAACTACACTAAAGGTGGAGTCAACACATAAAGTGAAATGTAATAACATTATAACACCACCTAAAGTGCAAATGCTCCTAAAAGCTCCTATGTTATCCCTAACTAGGAATAATTAAAGTTTAATTAGTGACTAGATATAAATTAACCAAGGTAAAATACCTTAATTACACCAATAGAGGCCCCTCTACAATAATCTGACTCATATTTTGAAGACTCGAAGCCATTTTCTTCACACAACATTTTTTTTATTTTATGCAAAAATTGTTAGATGCATTCAATAAAAAATTGCAAAGTAGCCTAAATTTTGTTTTATTTCTCATCGACACAAACTATTAGTATCAACATTTTTTGATAGGAATCTTTATGCTAGGGAGGGTCATGTTTTTCTTCTCAACTTGCCTAAATTTATAGGGTCATACCATAGCGGTGCCCTAGGTTCAAAAAATTGTCAACAAGTAACATATATGACAATAGGACAACACTAATTAACCTAGAATAGTCCTAATGAACCTAGGAAAACTCTATTAAACCTAGGGAATCCCTAAGAATCTATAAAATACACAATCATAATCATTTGTAAGCATGTATAACATGTCTTTATTATTTCGACAAGTAACATTCATGAGAATACGACAACCCTAATGAACCTAGTACATCTCTAATGAACCAAGGACATCCCTAATGAACCCAGGACATACATAATCATTATCACTTCTGAACATGTCTATATTATAGACCAACAAGTAGCATTCATGAGAATAGGGAATCCCTAATGAACCTAGGACAACCCTAATGAAACTAGGACATCTATAATAAACCTAGGACAACCCTAATGAATCTTAGATACCCCTAATGAGCCTAGGATATTTTATAAAAATCACTAGTGCATAAATAATATAGAGGAGAACAATAACACATAACACAAGTTTTCATGAAGAAATCTATTAAAATTATATTAGGAAAAAATCCACAAGGAAAGATATTTCCTATTAATTATCAAGATTTTGCACAGTTACAACAATCTTCAAAAGTGAATGAAAACATGACTTCAAGTAGCATATAACAACCAAGTTACACCAATCTTCAAAAGTGACATCAAGCATTGGAAGAATGGGAAATTGGCAATGGGGAACCAAAAGATAAAAGTGGATAAAGCCCTCATTTCAAAGGTCACTGGTCTCCCAAGAGATGGAAGCAAATTTTATAGGGACAAGAAGCTCACTGATGGGGCTGTTAAGAAATTCTTGAAAGAATAAAAAGAAAGAAAATGTTTGGTAAAGTTAAGTAACACCTATTACTCCCCTGAGAGAATTAGTCAGCCATGGCGAAATGTTTTGTTTTCTATTATGAGTTACATTACTCTGGATGGTAGATATACTAGGGCTTATGGTTATCACTTTGTTATTTTGAATCATTTTCATCATGGGGATAATATTTGTCTCCCTTACTATTTGTTGAGCTTTATGAATTGTACTAAAAAGGAGATGAATGAGAACCCTGAGGTGGATCATACTTTACATCAGGGTTTAATGGTTCTAATTTATGACCATTTGAAGGTGAAGGCTATTGAATACCCTAAGTGTCATGGCTCCAACCTAGGAAATGAGGATTTGGATGAGGATTACTCTGCTAATGAAAAAACTAAAATTGGCTTCGAGGATGATTTTGATTCTTCCTCTAGTGACAAGAAGTTGAAGAAATGGAAAATGAGAGGTAAGGGGAGAGATGTTGTCTCTTCCTTGAAAAAGGGTTTGAAAAAAAGAGCCAAGAAGCCCCTCATTATTTACTCATCGATTGAAGATGATGAAATGAATAATGATAATATTGAGGCTGACAAAGCTGCTAATAAGAAAAAGAAGAATCTTTCTAGAAAATCTAGTTATTCCCATGTTGAGGATATGAAAATTGATGAAGATACAAGGCCTATGGGTGATAGTGAGAAGGGGCTTGAGGGTAATGGTAAAGATGGTCAAAAGGAGATAATGGTTGAGGAGACTAGGATAGATAAAGATTTGGGGATGGACTCTGATAGGAATAAGGTTGAGTTTTTCACTCTTGACTACCCATATTGGAAAGCATGGGATTAGGAGTTTTTTTTTAAATGTGGAAAGGCTGATAGATGAGAATAACTAATTTAAGCATGACAACCATAAACTAGGTAAAAGAATTCAAATTTTGGAAAAAGTGACTATGGGTAAATCTCTTCCTGAATGCATTTAGGAGATGAACACTTATATTGGGAAGGCAGAGGACATTGTTGATACCTACAAATCCAAATTCACTTCCATGGAAAAAAGGATCTCAATGATTGAGAGTTTTGGGTTGTTAACAATATGTATAAAATCACTGCTATGGAAATGAGGATTCTAAATTTGGAAGGTTTCTTAAAGAAGCTTGGTGAGAAGAGCTACAAGATTATGAAGGCCTTAGAAAACCATGTAAATATTCTTTTTGGAAAGCTTGAGTAAGATAGAGGTGTTGTGGATAGGGAGGATGACAAAGACAAGCTGGAGGTTGCCCCTGGCCCTAGGAAAAGAACTAGATCCAGCATGAGTAAGAAAAGGGTTCAAGATAAATATTTGGACAATCTCAAGAGTGTTTCTCTCAATATGGACATTGTGATCTCTAAGGTAGCCGAGCTCCTAAAGACTTTTTAGGCTCTTTCCTCTTCTCTATTTTTGGGTCTATTCTCTAATTGTTTGTTGTACTTTTGTTGGTGTTTAGTGTTGGTTGGCTTCTTCTTGGCTGCTAGTTGTCCTTTTCTAGTTTTTTCCTTTCCTATTGTCTCTATGGGGTGTTAATTCTTTATATTTTTTAAGTTCTTTGTAAAAGGTTTCGGATCCTTTCAAAACTTGTTTTTCACCTAATCAAAACAACTAAGTTATAGAGTCCTAATTGAAAACCACTTACTAAATATAGTAATTGTGACTCACACAACTACATGTTTAACACATGTGGTAATTTCTATTTACAATAATTCCTCAAAATCAAATTCTTTTTTTGTGGAAAGAAGCTATAGCCATCCCCCTGTAATCCCCAGCCATCAGCCTCACAACTTCATTCAATGCCAAGAACAAACCTAAAGCACTAAATGGGATCCATTATAACTATTCATTATTGATACAATAATATTCTACCATGGTACCTATTGGTTTCGCCAATCGATTTCACATATTCGTCTAAGAATTAGCCTTCTTCCATCTACAACAATCTAATATCAATGGCCAACTAAGATGAAGTTGTTTACAAAATAAATAAAAAATCCTTCTACTCTTCAAGCACTACAAGACCTAGGGGGTGACCCTTTGCAATACTTATAGATATTAACAGCTTCAAAACAAGTATTATATTTCATCATATGACTCTCAGTGTATTTAACTAAAATAAAAATAACCTAGTACAAAATTGGCTCAATTTTGATTGTATTTCATCAATACATAACTGAGAGTAAAATAATTTAAACCTACATCTAACAAAAAGAAATTAAAGTATATTTGAGATTAAATCTAATCCTAAAAATGCATCTAGTCTTATCATAGATCAATGCCTAAACATGAACCACAAAGTCAAATATGAGATGATAATAGAAATTACATGAGTAAATAAAACTTTGACCAATGGATTTCACATATACTAATCTCTAATATTCACAAACCCTCTCATATTATCACAAAGTTCTTCTTTAAAAATTCATTTCACATACAAAAGATCATAGCTACTTGAACAAAGAGATTTAACTCTTTCTTTGAAAGAGATCAATGAAAAAATAACTCATCTATAGGGAATATGTTGAGATGAATTGAAGCACCTTTGATGTATTTAATTCAAATGGTCAAATGCATACAAAATGGAGACAACTTCATGATAGTATCATTATAATTGTGCACTGATTAATAATGCTCATATAATAAGACCAATATAGACATACACATCCTTTATACAACTCAGAATTAAACACTACCTATTTACATGCTTCAGAAAAAAATTCAGAACCCTCCAGAATGAGAAAAAAAATAAATCAATAGGAGAATAAAAACTCCAGATTTGTCATGTTGATGACATGTGTTCTTTCTCACAAAATATGATTTGTACACATATTCCCCTTCTCTCCTCTTAATTCAAACTAAAAATATCTAATAAGTTCTTTGCACTTATCTTGGTCATAACTAAAAACATATCATTGATTTGATCTACATTTTTTACTTAGGGATATTCCCGTTTACATTTTGTGACAAATATAAAACTCCCTAGCTTATAGTTTACTCTTATATGTAAATGTTTAACATGCCTTTTATCTAATGTATTCCTATGAAAGACTTTACACCTATTGAAAACATACCTTGAAACAATATTTTTGCTTGGGTGAAAACATAACTTTCAACTATATTTTAGTTGTCGAAATAGATTACATTTTACAATGTTTAGAAACTAATATTTTGTCACATGTCCTCAACTCACGTGACTCTTTTGATGAAAATATTTCATCTGGTGAAACATTATTACTTCTTTGTGTAGTTACTTTGACCTTCTATTTGTCTAGATCATGTGAAAACATTTCACTTTCAAAGTAAAAATGTTTCACCTTGCTATATTCTCCTTTTTAGATTTTTGGAAAAACCTTCTTAGTAAAAATCACAACCGTGATACCTTGTAAAAATAATCAATTCCATTTTAACCCTCTTTCTTAGTTGGATAAACAAAATATTTCACAAAATCCACCTCGTGATGATTAAAACCAAACATAAATATAGGAAGCTCACCAACATACTATGAATAAATTTCCACTTTGGATAGTCACTTTTACCAAATACACATTAAGTGTTGTTGAGAAACTAAGGACGAGGTAACCTACACCTCCTTTAACATTTTCCAATTCTAAAATTAGTATCATCTTTGGTAAAAATGAAATTATATGAGGTAAAAGCCTAAATTCATTACTCTTCTACAATCACCAATAATTTGAAACATTCTTTATTATAACTTGTAAAGTGATTTCTACATTATGCCCTCTAATTTTGATTTATTATTTTTTTCCCTCTATCATTTTATCTCTCCATTTTTAAAAATATTTCTTGCTTGGCCTTTTTGTTAAAAAATTCTATTGGCTTCACCTTAGTCATGATTTTTTCATTATCTCCCCTTTCATTTATGTCAATCATATTGACCTAGATAAAAAGAAATATTTCTCCATCTATAATTTTCCCTTCCTTTTATGAAATTTTTAAGTGAGGAATAAAAGACTTTCTCATGCTACCCATAATGATATTACCACCATCCAAAAATAGAGGAAAAGGAGTCTTGAATGATCTTGCGGGAGATTTTGTTAGGGATATGAGAGCAATATATTGTTATATATATTCTCCCCTAAAGTCATCTTAATGGTCACTATTTGAACGCATTAGGGAGAAAGTATCTTCCTTGGCTGTCATCTCTAAATCTATCTCCATTTGTAGGCAAAGACATAGAGAGGACATTGGCTAAATTTGGGGGAAATGACATGATTTCTATCAATTACATTTGTTTAAAAGTCTCTAAAGCCCCTTCGTCAAATCCATTTATGTGCACGCACATATAGTCCACCCCCATTCTCTATTCCATAGTTGTATAGCTTGGGAGGATGCTAGCAAAGGTTGTTAAAATGGATTTAACACTCGTAAATTACATTGGCTTTGAAGTCATTTCAACAAATCTACTCTAAAACTATGAGTCATTAATTCTATGAGATCAAATTTATTTGAGGCATGTTGTAAAAGTGGATCATATGCCCTATTTAGAATTCCATGCAACATCCATGCTTGCTAGCAATATTTCCTTGAAAGTTTATAAACCTTTTCAACAAATCATTTTTGCATATCCTACAAATATGGCATCCAAGAGACTACATTCCTTTGATTAATTAGTATTCCATATTGATTTTGTTTCCTCCATCATCTAATTTCACTAATAATGAGGGTTACTATTTCACTGATATTGCAACAGTACATGTGCCCTTATATGTTCTTTGGCATTTATAACTATATGATATTTTATGTATTTTATGTTTTAACGAATGTTTGTACCCATTCTAAGGAATGCACTTGTGCATGTTGAGGATGTTGGAAAAGGTTTGTTTTATCTAATTCTACACCTACCATTTTTTATTTGAAACTTCAAAAAACCCTTTACTAGGTCGTTTACTTGTGTGTACTAGAGACACCTATAATTTGTCTTAACTCTACACAAGCATGGAGTCACTGGAAATGGTTGTAGTGTTTGTCCCTTCACCTGCCATTTGGATTAGCTTGTAATTTTATACATCCTTTTCACCAAATATAATTTGTATATACCATGTGGCCTAGGTGATTAAGATATCCGTGAGACCACATTCCTCTGAGGTACCTTGCAAAAGAAATCACTTTTCATGTATGTGCTCTCACATTTTGCACTTATGGACAATGGAGCACTTGCAACTACAGTGTTTGATGAAAATCCTCTTTCTTCAAAACTTTGATGGATCCCATACCCATTTCCTATAATCTCATCTACATTAGTGCAGTCAGAGAGGATGTTGCTATAGGTTGCATATTTTGCGTTTACACCTACAAGTTGCATTTTCCTAAAGGTTTCTAAGCTTTCTACTCTAGATCTTTCATTGTGGATTTTGCAAAGACTAGAAACCTTGAAAACTTTTCTTGTTCAACTAAGGGCAAAGAAATTTCTCTTGTGTGCTCACACAAAATTTTATTGTTTACCTTATTTTTAGTGAGGTTGTAAGGACTATCCTTTTCTTTTGGTTTCCCTTCCCCGCACATTGCTATGGAGGAAATCAGAAATCAATGTGGGGGCGCAGAGTTATCCCGCTTTCCCACATTTATTTTTCATTTTTCACTTGTTTTCCTATAGTAAGTTGGGTTAAAATAAAGACACTATGATCTACTTTAACACCTTAAGATATTTTACTTTAGATTTTCATTCCACTCAATTCTAAGGGGGGTCCACAATTATTTAAAACCAAAGGCACATCTAATACAATGAAGCAACATTTATGCCCTATTTGATATTAGTAGCCTTGACTTATTATAATATTTAAAATCATCAGTTGAATAATAATTTTAAATAAAACATTTATTTGAAACCCTTTTTCTTTACTTGTGAACTTTGAAGGAAGGTCTCACTAGACGTATCCATGGCCATTATAATCATATTTAAAATTACCATATGTCCTCATTTCTTACATATGCATGTTATTATTTAAATATATTAGAATATGTTAAAACATATATAAAACTAGAATCGAATTGAAAGAGTTAGATCACAATTGGAAATAAAATAAATATAATATCATTACTTAGAGAAACTTTATGTGAACTATCAAAATCAAGAGAAATCCCCAATATGAAATAACCAAGTATTCCAATATCTCCAATATATCTCCAATATGGAGAATACAATCTCTAATATATCTCCAGTATGGAGAATACAATCTCTAATATATCTCCAATATGGAGAATACAATGCTTCAATATGCCCAATATAAAAAATACATACAAGATATCCTATTTATATAGGTAAGAGCTGATAGGAAGCATGGACAAGGTTGATAAAAGTGTCTCAACCTAGAGGAAGTAGAGTCCTAATGGCACTCAACAACATCCTCTAGAAGAGTAGAGTCCAAATTGGACTCAACCATATCTTAGGAGGAGTTAGAGTTCAAGTAGGACTTAACCATATCAAAGGAGGATTTGGAGTTCAAGTAGGACTCAACCATATCAAAGGAGAATGTGGGGTCAAAGTATGACTCTACAATATCCTCCTAAAAAATAATATCCTTCTAATAAACCAGTTCACCTAAGTAAAATTAAGTCAAGATTGAAATGGAAAAGAACCATTTACTCTAACACCCACCCTTAAGTGCAACTTAGGGATTATAATAATGCAATACATATCTTATGGTTCCTGCCAATAAAGCCATGTTAGGTACCCATGTACAACTAAAATGCTACCTCTCATTACCAAAGAAAAGAGGGAAAACCTCATGGGAAAAACCTGTCATATCCAAAAAGTGAGCAAAACACAACTACAAATTTTTTTCTAAAACCTACTAACCAACTATAAACATACTAACATACGCAACCAATAAGTGAAACACTAATTGGCACGAGGTTCTACGTGCATGCAAAATGGTGGAGAGAGAGAACATAAGACTGAAAACATTGAAGTGTCTAAAAATACCCCAAGGGTCAAACCATTGAAGGTTGACCAAGTTTTACCCAAAGTCAAACTTCATCGAACAACTCCAATCTATACTATAGGGTTCCCTAGACTACAAGCTTCGACTAGCACGCAAATCAAGATAGTTGACTAAAAGTCAACCATGCTTCAAAATACATGCAACTAATCTAAAAGAAAACAAAACATATCTAGGAATACTTGGGCATGCAAATCGAGGCATTTGACCAAGGGTTGACCAAAAAGTCAACTATGTCCAAATGTGACCAACAAGGTTCTACTAAGGTTAAAACATGTTAGGGTAAGAATTATGCACGCAAACCAAGATGATGTCCAAGGTTTGACTAAGTTCACCAAATAGTCAACCGTGCATTAAATTGGCTTTCTATACACAACTAAGTTTTACAACATAACAGGAAGTGTTTGTACATGCAAACCGAGGTGATATCCAAGGTTTGACTATGGTTGACCACAAGTCAACCATGCACGAAATTTGTTCAACAAGCTTAAAAAGGTCATTATGACCCTAGATGAGACCATAGGGTGAAGATAAGAATAAACTGATAATATTTGAATTAAATATCCAATAAACTAAAAAAAATAAGCCTTTAATAAAATAAATCTATCCTATTTAAAACAAGTTAATCTAAATAAAATACAATATAATTTATTTAAAACTAACCATGTCTAACATTATAAATTAAACACTATAGCAGTCAATACAAAAATTTAAATGAACATCTTGCCTTTTACATATCATCTAATTTAAATTCCTAATCATAATCTATTAAAAATAAATCTATTAAATTTAATATTTAAACAAAACTATATACTTTAATTCCAATTAAAACAAATTTTAGTTCACTAAATTTTAACTTATATTATTATATATGTGAAAATATGTAACTATGTTTTTTTTAGAAAAACTTTATTAATAAACATATATATATATATATATATATATATATATATATATATATATATATATATATATATATATATATATATATATATATATATATATATATATATATATATATATATATATATATATATATATATATATATCACCCTCCTCAGCACCCTGCGGTGGCCGCTTAGGGCCCGCGCGCAGTGGGGAAAGGTTGTAGGGAGGCGGTGGCAGTGGTGCGGTGCAAGCGCCGCTCCCGCCCACCACTGTCAAGGCGGTGGTGGAGTGGGTGTCGGCGCCACTCGGCCAACGTCACCTGCTACCCATGAAGGAAGAGGGGAAACTTTGGACGCAGGTGGGGGTAGGGCTTCGGCCCACCCCCATTTGCTTAAAAAAAAAATCTTAAGCGCATAGCGCTCAATCCCAAAAAAATAGGATTTAAAACATTTATATTTTATATTATTTTAGTTTAATAAAATTTGCTAAATATATGATATATATATATATATATATATATATATATATATATATATATATATATATATTATATAGATTAGAAGCAAAATAAAATATTACTAAAAATAATAATAATAATTGCTGGTATAAAATAAATTCCTAAATATCAAAACAACGGATAGGAGGACTATTTTTTTTTAAATTTTATTACGTCATTGCATACGATAATTTAGGCTAAATGATTTGTGCAATTTAGAAATTAATTTTAGGCTTTTTTTTATAATAAAAAAAAAAATCAGAAAAATTCCTAAGTACAAAATTATCTTTAAAATATATTTTTCTAAGTACAAATGATAATTTTGAAAATAAAGTTTTGCATAAAATCAACCATGATAAATTAGTTATTTTTAAAATACCTTTTCAACTATATAGCGATTTCAAATCTAACATAAAAATTCCAAAATTACTATATTAACTAAGAAATTTACAAGATAATTATTTAACAATGAACATAAACATTTCATCAAAACTATTAATTTCTCCATAATTTCAAATGGCAACATGATGAAATAAGGAATTTATAATTGTAACATACTCCATTTTAGCATATCCCTGATTTTCATATGAACAATCCTTCAAATATAATTATTGAAATCAAATGATCAATTTACAATGGAATTCACTGAATCCAAATTCCAACATACTTATGAAATATAAAATTTTACAACGAACATTCCAACAAATTTCAACTGAAATATTCTATGTCCACAATCTGCTAGGTCCTGCATCTAGCTGGGTACCTGATAATGCGAGGTTGACCATGAAGGCTTACCTCCCAACCTAGGCCTTTTCAAGGCCACCCCCATGCTAGGGGATCCAATTTGGAATGGGATACAAACATAAACACTAACACGAAAGAAACAATCAAAACATGATGATACTTAAATGATTTTCCAACAGGATTTAACAAGAGGAAGGTCTCCAAGAGACCTTCCTAAAAATAGGGTAGAGGTGGACTACCAAGAGGAGAAGCCACAGTATAATAAAAATTTCTCAAGCCACACATGGACTTGGGAAGATCATCTTCAAAAAGATGCGGTCTAACTCTCCTTATGCCCCCCAGGTGCCCGTAGGCCATACTTGGCATCATGGGTATCATGGAACCCCTTGTTTACCCCTCCACACATGGGAGACTCTGCACATCCTGGGTCTTCTTCCTGCTACCCCCTTCAAGGTTACTCCACCCTCCCTAGGGTGAGTAAGCCTTGAAGAATCCCATCCCAAATTGAATTCACAAAGGAAAAACAACAATTTTGTAAAAAACAAATTTTTAAACATAAACCTTAAAAAGCCATGGACTCCGTTAATGGAGCTCCAAGCTCACACATGCAAGAAATACACAAGATATCACAAGAACCTACCTTAATCCAAGAAAGGGTTTGAAAATATGAAAGTTGAATCTCCTTCCAAGCAAGCCCTTCCCTAAGCTCCTTCCAAATGAGAATGGTCTCTAAAACTAGAGAGTGGGTGAACACTCAAACCCTTTCCAAGTCTTTCCCTAAATAGGCCAAACTCCTAAAATCTAGGAACCTATCATAAGAGGGGAAGAAACTTTCATTCCCTTCTTCCCACTTACCTTCCTTCTCCATAAATGAAGTTGAATGCAAGTTGGGAAGAAGAGAGAGGTTAACCAAAACCTCACAACTCTCCAAATTTGCACAACTTTGAAATCATGACTTTAGGGGTGTCATAAATGAGTTTTAAGGCTCTTAATGGGCTAAAAATGACCCCTAACCCCTAAGGTACCTAAAACTGACCCTAGTTAACCCATGGGAGCCCAAATGACCCTCCTAAACTCCACCTAAAGTTTACCCACGGATTTCCAAGTCAAGGTTGACTATCTAGAAACTTCCCAACCCAAGGTAACTTGATTCTACCCAAAGGTTAACCCCTAGACAAACCCTTGACCCAACCAAATACAATTTACTAACCATGCCAACACTTATGCAACAATTTACCAAATTTGGCACATTTAATTAAAATAAATGACATGGCTAATTCACATATACATTAACTAAATTAAATACACACATGCAAAACACATTCACAAAATAAAGACTATACAATGAGGTCCACATTTATTTATACAGAGAGGACCTTGGAATGCACAGTATAAATAGGTTCCAATATTGGGTCCTCGCATTAAGATCTATGGTCAACTAATCCTGCACACTCATTACACACATTAGTAGGTCCAAATCACATGATATAAAACATAATACATCATCAATACTACATGGTATAAAACTATGCATGTGAATGAAATAACTAGCATAACATCAGTTTCCTAAACCAATTTTTCATCGCAATAGTATTTAACACCATAAGACATCATATGTGACATCATCATAAACTGAAACTGAATCAAAACATATACTATCTCGAGTGTACCCGAATTACATAATTAGGTACCGAACATATAACATGGGATTCAGCAGATCCTCAAATGCATAAGTGTCTCAAATAGTCAAGTATGTTTGTGAAATAAGTACTAAAAGCATGGAAAACAAAGCAGTATAAATATGACTGTCAGGTAGGTCTCACAAAACCCTCCCCGAAAAAGAGAGATGAAAAATAAATCAAGACGCATGGATGGATGGACTAATCAAGACCCCCTCCCCCCCCTCATTATAACATACATCATACAATAAAGAATCCCCTTATATGAGAGAAGAAGAGAAAGAGAGACCAAGTATCTCCCCTCAATTTAGATTGTACACCTATGGTAGATGCTCTAGGATCAGTGTAGAAACTACTCCATGAGTGTGGAAAAACATTCCTCCCCTTAGGAAGAAATAAAACCAAAGGTGCATCAATGAATCCTCCCCAATCTATAGGGAGAAACCTAAAAATGAATTGAATCTTTGAAACCAGATCAAGTGTCCCTATGTCAATACTAAAAGGTGCCTCCTCCAAATCATGTGTACTATGCCACTGCTGAAAAAGACAAGTCAAGATCAACTAAGGACGAATGTAGAACAAGTTTCAGAGATAAAGTGACGTCCTCCAACTGTTGTATCAAAGTATCCACTATCATGTCAACCTCAAAAGAATGATCAAGTAGAGAATGAAGATGAGGGTTAGAATGTTCCCTTGCAATAACTTTAGAAGGATCATCCTCATCAAAGAGAAGATGAATGTCATCAATAGTGTCCCCTGAATTTGAAATGTAAGACTTGACAAAAAACCATATGTCAAGTACTCATCAAAAGGATATGTTTCTAGAAGAGAATGAATGCCTTATTGTACTAAAATAGTAGGATCCATAATAGTACCAAAATCATTAGAAACACCAGTTGATGTAGGAGATGAAATATCAATTCATATCTTTTGAACCTCAGTTGAAAGAATACCAAGATTCACTCAATCGTATTGAATCTCATCAAAAGTTTCCACACTAGACACTTGAGTGTATTCATAATCCAAAGAAATAGTGTTAGAAAAGTGTGAGAAGGTGTACAATTAAGATTGATGATCTACCTCCCAGACTGCTACAATATCTCTACTATGAAAATCCTGAATAATCATAGAATCTAGAGTGAACTCAACACTTTCACCTTCCCTGCCATGTGTGATCTGATAAATGGAAAGGATATTTGCAGATAATGAAGGTATATAAAGGACATCATTGAATTATCATTCATCTATGTCAATAGACCATTTTCTACAAACACTCATATATGCTTTTTTAGCCATCAGGATGTTTGGTGATGAACAAATTTCAAATGAAGAAAACATATTATATGATGTAGCCATATGATGTGAAGCTCCAGAATCAAGGATCCATCTACTTGACTTAGAATCTACACTTGAGATAATTTATTTCCCCTTCTATTTCTTTCTTTTAGATGAAGATGGTGAATCTTTTGAAGGTAAATTAATTTTATCATATGTCAAAAGATGCTTCAACTCATCAATTTGTTTTAAATAACATTGATGTTCATCATGCCCAGATTTATCGCAATATGCGCATGTGGCCTTATCCTTTTTAGATGATTCCCTATTTGAGGAAGAGGATTAAAATTATTTCTATGCCTTGTTCTTTTCCTTCTTTTATTTTTGTACAAGATTCTCTACTTCTTTCAGTACCTTAGGATCACTAGCAATCAATGTTTGTGACTTGGATGTCTTGATGATACCCATTTGAATTAGCTTCGCTTCCTCTTACATTAGAAGATTTAAAAATGCATCAAAATTAGGATCAACATATGAAGCACCCATAGAAACCCTATTGGTATAAAAGGTAGAAACAAATATAGAATACTCAGGACCAAGCTTAGATAACACATTGAGAATCAATTGTATATCTTCCTCGGTTATTTTACAG
Organism: Chamaecyparis obtusa; assembly: GCA_027943335.1. Taxonomy (NCBI): domain Eukaryota; kingdom Viridiplantae; phylum Streptophyta; class Pinopsida; order Cupressales; family Cupressaceae; genus Chamaecyparis; species Chamaecyparis obtusa. Next base: position 96,300 of record BSBK01011129.1, on the reverse strand, counting down.
TCCTTTAGTCGTTCTCTTAGTTGTTTAATCTTGAAGATGTAGTCTTGAAAATTGTTGAACTTTTTGGATCAAGATTCATCAAATAATTATCAATCTAATGACCCTTACTCTTGTCAGTTTTACCATACAAATTTTCAAGAGCATCCCAAGCCTCTTTAGGTGTCTTGAATTATTCAAGATGAAATTGTAAATTAAAAGAGACTAGTGAACAAATGTAATCAAGATCTCTTTCAAAATTGATCTCCCATGATTAAAGAGCATTAGCATCATTAGGTGCAAGAATAGATTCATTTACATATCATGTGCAATCTTTTTTCCTTAGATAATTCCATATGGATTTTTTCCGTGATTCATAATTATATGGAGTTAGGATTTCAATTTCAGATTTCTCCATTGTACTAACACAACAAAAAGAACTAACACAATCATAACAACACACTATCAGCACCCCCCCCCCCCCCCCCCCAAATTCATTAGATCAGAAATCCCCCCCCCCCTCCCGAATATTACAAGTTAGGCACTTTATAATTAAGTGTGTTTACAAAGATTTTTTTGAGTTACAATAGTGTGCTCATAATGGCCAAAATTATAATTTATGATACAAAGTGAATGAGAAAAAAAAAAACTAGAAAAATGACCTCTATAACTGTATAGTACTCTTCACCATCTTTCCAGTGATATCTTGTTTTTGAAATATGGAGCACTTGGGTGAAAGTTATGGCCAGATGAAGAAAATATTAATACCTGAATTCAACCTACAAAAAAACTAGGTAAAATAGAAAAAAAATTGATCAAAACCTACTCCAATGTCTAGATATTGTCTCCAACTTTCTATCAATATCTAGTTTGAAAAATTTCATCTCCTGAAGCCCAAGTTATGACCGTTTGTAAAAAAAACTTCCCTTTATAGGGGCTTGGAGGAGCACGGGAGGTTTTTTGGTTGCACACAGGTGATGGTGGCTGGTGAGCTAAGCATAGGTGGCATTATGGGTGGCCATTGAAGGTGAGACCTACAAGAAAGTGGGCCCCTCTGAAGGTGGGTCTTGCTAGAGGTGGGCCCCGCTGGCCTAAAAATGCTATGTTTGCATGTTATCCTTCCAGATCTGAGCTACAAACCCCCATTTGTAACTTATGCAAAAGATCTCATAAAAGGATGAAATGAAAGCCAAGCTTGACTTACTCAATCCTTCTAGACACAATGGTACATCATAAATACTCTCCAAATCCTTCAAGGTGTTGCAATCAACCAGATCAAGAAAAATACATACATGCAAAATAGAGACTATTGAATCTAATCTTTCAAAACATGCTCTAATACCATGTTAGAATCTTTTAAAATAGATATAAAACCATAATTGAATTGAAAGAGTTAGATCAAAATTGAAAAAATATATATAATACCATAACTTAGAGAAACTTGGTGTGAATGCTCAACATCAAGAGAACTCCCCAATATGAAATATCCAAGTATTCCAATATTTCCAATATATCTCCCATATGGAGAATACAATCTCTAATATATCTCCAATATGGAGAATACAATTATTCAATATGCTTAATATGAAAAATATATGCAAGATAGCATGTTTATAAAGGCAAGAGCTGATAGGAAGCATGGACAAGGTTGAGACAAGTGTCTCAACCTAGAGGAAGTAGAGTCCTGATGGAACTCAAAAACATCCTCTAGAAGAGTAGAGTCCAAATTGGACTCAACCATATCTTAGGAGGAGTTAGATTTCAAGTAGGAATCAACCATATCAAAGGAGGAGTTGGAGTTCAAGTAGGACTTAACCATATCATAGGAGGAGTTGGAGTCAAATTATGACTACAATATTCTCCTAAAAATAATATCCTCCTAATAAATAAGTTCACCTAAGTAAAATTAAGTCAAGAATGAAATAGAAAATAACCATTTACTATAACAAAATCATGAAAATGACTTAAATAATAAAATATTTAAAATTACTCTTGAACATGAAATAGTGATGCCATGAAGCAAGCCAAGTCCCAATGTGGCCTCGACTAAAAAAATTCATTTGCAAACAAGTAGGCCCTGAAATGGATCAAAACCACTTCCACATGCATTGGATTCAAAATCATGGAACATACGATCACTGAAACTTGATTTTCAACCCTTCTACAAAGTGACCAAAATGAGCAAATAGCCTCCAAAACTGCTTTCAAAAAATGATTGAATCATGTCACTAGACCCTAAAAACTAGTTGGCACGTAGACTGATATGCCTAGAGTCACTCAATAAAATGGATCTTCATGACATTTCCCTAAGTACAATAAATTAATCATCAAAGTTGACCATTTTGTAACTTTTACAATTGGACATGCTAGAACCCTTGTGAAACCTTGTATATATGCATCTTGAAAAAATATCAAATTTTTCTTTGGGAGACCACCACTAAAGGAATTTTCTCATTGAGATACAAAAAAAAAGTGTATTAGAAGGATTAACCCAAGTCTCCCATATCCGCAAGATATTAATGGTCAAAGTTGACCACATTCAAAAAAAATTGAACACAAGTGGAAAACACTAAAAACTCCTTATGGTTTGGGCCTTAAAAAAATATTAGATTAACTCCTGGGACCCTAGAAATTTGGATATGATCATATTGATATACTAAAAATACAAGGTAACAATCTACTTTTCTTGACAATCACCTCATTTTGAAACATAGCTCTCTAAAAATGGCCACCCAAAAGATGTAACACTATGTATACTAAAAATATGAATAAATTACATACGGATTAGCCTTATAAAACATGTCAAATGGAGTCATCGAGCTCTCAAAATGGATAATGAGGTTTTTTAATATGTTGAAAATGAACTATTCATAAATTCATGCTTTGCAAGTGGTCCATCCTGTTAAATCTGATAAAATACAAAATGCAAACCTTGAGTGGACCCTCAAATCAAGTGCTTCAAAAGCCAATCCAATCTAATTGTGGATGGTTGCAAAATAATTAATATTCTTAATAATAGATGGTGAACCCAATCTCAAAGAGGCTCCTCATGAAAATCACTGGGATCAAACTTATTGGCTCTCAAACTAGGCCCTTAAAATAAATTTTTGAGGGGGGATTTTGTGTGCCTTAGCAAAAAATTTGTTATATAATTTGAAGGTACCAACGGTGCCCCATGATGACTATCCATAACCTCTAGAATAACACCAAAACTAACTTCACATTCCAACAAGACATACATAATCATAATCATCTGTGAACATGTCTAACATGTTTATACTATATTGAGAATTATTTGTGAACATACATAGTCATAATCATCATCATACATATACATGATATTTGTGAACATACATAAGTAGGTCATAAACATAAGGTTTTCTAGTCTATGCATCTTTTTCTTCTTAATCAAAATAATATGCATACCTTATAAACACATAATCAACATTACAAATACACATGAGAAATGCTTTAAGAATTGCATTTTGAAAAACTCAAGAATCATCGACACAAAATTCATCAATAAATTCCATTTATTCATTTATAATGAAATGGTACAAGATTTATACTTTTAGAATCTGGCTTCTAAATATCTACAAATCGGCTCATGACCTCTAGATAGGTACAACTTAGCTCCTAGCCTCTAAATAGATACAAATTAGCTCATGACCATTTATATATACAAAATTTGGCCTTTAATAATGTAAAAATCAGCTCATGGTCATTAATATATATAAAAATATTGAATTTACAATTATTAGCTAATGATATACTAAAAATTTCCAAAATAATTCTCTCTTTCATAGAATCAATCTTTAAACATACTAAATAAGAATAGTTGGCCCAAATTCAATCTACTGAACCTTGCATATCAAATCTAACTCTTATTGTCTCAATTATTTCCACATAATTAGATTCAAAAACTTTTCATAAATTCTTGTTCAATGGTTTACCACAACATCTAATCAACTCAATTTTTTTGTCATGACAAGGGTAGAGTAACGAAGAATATGCCTATGTGTGATGAAGTCCTCAAACAAAAAAACATCATATTTCTTAATGTACCTTCTAATCCATGTACTTATGACAATGAACCCTATTGGGTACTCATTAACCTATCCATTGGTGACTATTTTGATCAATTTTTGTTTTACCTCCATGCAACATCACAAAAATTAATATATTTCCCCCTCATTATTCTCATCAGAAACAATTGCGTACATATGACCTGCATTTTAGTGAAGGGTGAATTAATTCCAAAAACCATATAAAATGTAATAAAATGAGTTAATAATTTCATTTCAACTAACTAATAAATCACAATATATAAATGTAATAGGTCAGATATATGGTCAAGGTACATCGATACCTCCATCTATTTTGAAATTGTAGTGCTTGAGGAACTTGATACGTGTCAAGGGATACTAAAGGTATAAAAGATAATTTTTCAACCCACTCTCATGATTCACATTATTTCGACAAAAAATCAGCACACTAAGAGCACAAACAAACACTTTCTCTCATATACATAATTGGGGAACTTTTGTTTGCACTTATGAGTGAGTGAAACTCACTCAAACCTATAACTATACAAAAATCTATGTACAGGAAAATATTAGATTCAGTAATCAACCAAAAAATACCTAGATACCATGGACTTACCTCCATTACTTGGTCCCATCATGGAGTTGCACCATTTCACAATTTTTGTTGTGTTTCTAATCTAAGAACCAACTTTTTACTTCAATTCTTCTCTTGCAAGGGCTCTCTTTATACATATTCTTGCACCATCATGATCTCTCTTTCCATGTCCAAACTCTATAAAATTTCAAAAATGTTTAACACCACTCCTCACATGCATTCTAGTCAACCAATAGTTTTTTGATATTTTTTGGTAGTTTTAATAGTTTATTTGTAATAAACATTATGAGGACTCTTCATTTCATTTCCAAGGGGTTCTAGTGACCCTTGGGATCCATTAGATTTGTATAAACTCCAATTTCGAATATAATGGATCACTTTTTGGCTTGCAATCTTGTTATTAATCTTCATGGTTTTTACATTGAACTTAACAATAATGTAGGTATCCCACTAGGTATTGTAATCTGATTTCATAATTCAAATCAATAGATCATCCTTGAATTCTAGAATTGTGAGGTACAATTATCTTCCCATATAATGTGTTGACTATTTCTAATATTTCTCTCCCTCAAATTCACATATAAAACTTTAAAACATACTTGCACAAACTCTATCAAATGAGTATGATCATTTCTTATTTATAAGTGACACTCTCTTAATCTCATTTTATTTATGTTATTGTGTGCATGCATAAGTTTTATGTACACAAAAATTGTTACATGTTTAGAGTGGTAATATTGCAAAATCTACAATAGATATGATTGTTCCAATAGGAAATGTATCCTTACAAAACTTGAATTACTCACCCACCCACCGAGCTTTGTGTAAATGCATTGTGTACTCACAAACTAGTTTCTCTTGGAAAATCCTCATCAACTCAACATCAGATATATTTGTACTTAATAACTCTTATCTCTTCATCTATTTTTCATATTTAACAATATATAGTCCTAAAAAGTTAGCACCTAGAATTGGATTCTTTAGGACCTATTAGGCCCCATTTTGGTGATTTCAAGGTTTGAATGTTTGTTATGCTTGATCTAAGTGACCTGTATTTTCTTATACTACACCTATTCACTATCCTTGATCTCTCCATGAAATTTGAGGTTTTTTTACCTAGGACACATCGCCAATGGTGATCTATCCCTAGGGTTTAGGGGGCCCAAATTTTTCCAAGAGCCTGATATAGGTGTCTTCTTCTAAGGTTTTTTATTATGGTCGGCCTGGGTCAAATTTAAATCCTTAAATGAGTGAGTAAAGTATAAAATAACCTCATCTCCCCTTATTTGGTATGAATCAATAAATTGTAATCTATTCATCAACAAAGTGCAAGAAATCAAAGAGAAATTGAGGATTTGAATTCAAGATTTGAAGGCAAGCATCCAAATTCAAGATCTCCAAGTATCTATTTATTCAAGATCCATAAAATCAAAGGAAATACTTTTAAATTGATTCAATTTTCTCTCCCATGATGTCCAAGTAGATAAATTCTCAATCAAGTAGGAAGATTCATTCATTTGTCCTTCTCTCTCTTCTTTCTTGTATGTGGTTATCAAGCATATTTATATTCTAGATCTTGGAGTGGAAACCATAGATCTATGCATTTGTGAGGGAATCATTAATACTATATCACATTCCAAGCTCAACTCTTTGGATTCCAATTATATTCAAGCATCTTCAAGGATTTGAGTGATTTATGCATATGTTCATGAGGGTTTATGCAAGGTAAATTAGTAATTTTCCCTTTTACATTCTTTCCTTTATGCAATTTCTATCATATTTCAAGGTTGATTCCTAAACAAGGGTTTGACCAAGGAAAACCCCTTTTCCCAAACTTTTGCCCATTTTTCTGTGCACAAGAACAGGTTATGGAGCTATGATTTCAAATCTGGACAATGTAGGAATAGTTACACATTATGTGAAAGTTTCATCTAAATGTGTCAGGACCAAATCAATTTTTCATTTCATTTACATTATTTAGTGAAGGAAAAATTGTGTCCCCATTTAGAGCTTGAGTCACCTCTTGAGCCTATCGGGGGCATTCTTCCTTCCTAATGTGCAATTCATAAAATGGGGAAGTAATTACCTGTCAACATATTCTATTGCTCTCCTTTTCATACTGTACAAATAGAATATGTTTTTTATTAAGTGAAAATGGGTTTTAAAGGGGTCCTAAAACCCTTTACATCATTAAGGAGAAATAAAGATCATCAAAGCATAACATAGAAGAACCAAACAACAAAGACAAAACAACTGGAAACCAAGAACAAAAGCCAACAAAAGGACAACAACCATTATAGGGCCAGCAAAGAGAAATAGAAAAGGATACAAATAGCATATGTTAATGACTTGTATTTTCCAAAATATCCTAGCGTGTTTCCAATTTCATGTTTTCTCTATACATGTACACATCTTTGCATGTTTTTCAAACCACCGCACGTAACATGTGATCCTTTAAAATGCCTCATCTTATAAAATATATTGTCATAATCTCTCTTACATAATACACTTGAAATAAAATCTTTCAATGAATTAGGAGGGACGTCTATGCCACAATCTTACAAAAACATTATTAGTATGCAGAGTACAACATATGTGATGATAAATATCATATTACATGGTGTAGACACCTAAAAATATCTTCATAAAATAAGAAAATTTACCTATTAATTAAATAAGTATTATTAATTATTTAATTAATTCATTAGCTTCTTCCTTTATTATTTAAATGAATATTATTATTTATTTATCTAATTCACTGAGATTTTTATATCTTAAAATTAAAATAAATTCTCACTTTTTTAATTACCCATTTACCATCTCCCTTTTCTACTATTTTTGAAATAAATACCTTTATTTATTTTATAAATTCATTGATTCTCTTCTTTCTAATTCCACTAATCAACTCCACTCACATGGATCAACACCACAAATTTTAGGCTTGTGACAAATTCCACTTCTCTATTCATTTGACTTTTCCAACTTCATATTCCTAAATATTATGAAAATTCAATGTTCTCTACCTATGACTCTATCTCAACCACTCATTTCCTAATGCCTCTTAATCTTCTTTAATCTCCATTTTCTCTACTTACTCCTCATTTTCTCTCACATTATCCTAACCTACTCTCTAATCCTAGCCACTCCTTTACCACCTCTTAATCCTAGCCCTTGATTTTCATGAGATTTCTTTAAAATAAGGCTTTCTCCTCTCATTTCAACCCCTATATTTTTTGAGAATTTAAGCTATCTTATGTCTTATGCAATATTATGAGTCTTTCTATTGTGATTTTTGAGATCTAGCTATAATTATTAGTATCCCATCATTATCATAGCATTCATACATTCATTAGCATAGCTTTGCATCAATTAACCAAGCTTCATTCTTTCATATCCTCTTGTACATGTGCTAAAACTATGAGAGAACCAACATTTGATATACAAGATCTTGAAAGATAAGAGGACAATAGATTCAAGTATATCTTTAGTGCATTGGTATACTTGTTTTGTTTATTTCATGTTTATGCATTCGTGAGGAAGTTATCTATTGATATGATGTTGGTTAGATTTTTGAATATAAGGCTTATGGTTGGGATTGATAGGGTTTGCAAATAGGTTTTATAATTTCCATCATCATCATTTTGGCACACCCAATGGGACCATAGTCCCTTTACTAATCTTATTCCACTTATTATGAGAGTTTTTGTGAAGTTGCAAGTCTAAAATCATCAAAGTCACCAAAACTGCACATTTTCTTTCTATATTTTGCATTTTGTCTTTGTTTTTACAACTTTATCTTTTATTACACATCTATTTTGTATTCATCTACATCTATGCAAGGAACCTACATATCTTTGACTTATATTTGTGTGTATGTTCTCCAAATTTGTGTTTGTTCTTCATCTTACTATGCATTTTATCACTGCTCTTTGTTTTTCAAGTTCACTAACCTTGCACTTATGATTCATTATTATTATGGTTCTGTTAGGTATACCTACGTATTTGATTTCCATTTCTATGTTTTTTTCATAAAAAAATTTCAATTTTAGATTTGGTTTTTGCTTTGAGCTAGCCCTAATGGACTAACAAGTGGTGTAGCTTGTTTTTGTATGTCCAAGACTTAGATTAAGACTACTAACAATTTGTGGATGCAAATTTTTATATTACTTTTCATATATTATCTCACATTGTTTTTATAATGGGGAATGTGTTACAAGTAGTGGTTTTCATTGCACCAAAAGATCGACTTGTTAATGCCTGATACAACCACTAGACTTATAGAAGACACAAGAGGCGGTTAAGCCATGTCATGAATCTTGGGGGGAGCGCTAACCATTTTTCCAACAATCTCCCCCTCAGCGTTACCTGAGGGGATTCTAACTTGTGACCAAGCTCTAATACCACTTGTTACAAGTAGTGGTTTCCATTGCACCAAAAGATCAACTTGTTAATGCCTAATACAACCACTAGACTTATAGAAGACACAAGAAGTGGTTAAGCCATGTCACAAATCCTGAGGGGAGCGTTGACCATTTTTCCAATAGAATGAACCATCATGGTTGTCTTATATCTCACATTTCATTTAGGTTCTCTAAAATTTATCAAGTGTTTTACATGTTTAGTGCACTTGCACACTTTATTTTATAGTAGCTCCCAAGATAGTACAAGAGTATCCTCTCCCTTCACCTTTTTGGATCTTGGATGTAAGAAATTGTGTCTATCTTCTTTTTAGAGAGCCTACCTTTGGGAAAAAGTACTCAACTGAAGGGATCAACTCAAAGCACTACTTTCCTTAGGATTTCTACATAAATGACTATAATAAAATCCATTGGTTAATTGGAAATATATACCTATGCCAAAATATTCCCAATACCTATATTTATGTGAGGTATATCAAACCCATTTATAGGGCTGGTATAGGCTCTTGAGATAATTACTGTCACATGTATAGGTGTCAATCCCTTGCATTTTAACTAAACACCTTAGATTCTAGGCTACCCTTATTTGCCTTGGTGTAATATTTTTAGTGCAAAGGGATCACATCATCCCTTGAATTTACTCACCATATGTGTTCTCTTAAATAAGAGAGACACATCCTCAAATTTGCATAAGCTATTTATAGCTTTCCCAAATGGGGGTGCCTTTTTTTTCCTTTTCCTCGCATGAAAATATTTGCAATATACCCTCTTAAGGGTTGAGCTCTTTTTGTCATTCGGAACATCAATTCATGGGCCTGATTCACATCACATTATAATCTAATGACCTTAGGTAGAATGAGATTTATTCAAAATTTATTTGAATTATATTTGAACCCATATAATTTGGCTTTGAGGAGCTAATAGAAATACACATTATTCTTATTTTATCTCTTATAAGACTTTCAAACATTGTTTTTTTGTGTTTGAAGTATTTTCTTGTCAAAATTGGTCACAAAAAGAAAACAAACTTGGTCCAACTTGCATACAATAGGAAAAACATTCATTTTTTACTAGATTTGTACATTTGATTGTTGTTCTTGTGCATTTGTATTTTTTTCATATGCATTTGACACATATACTTGCACTTTTTTTCACCAAACCTATGCATATGATCACTATTCTTGGACATGTAAAATAGATAGATTAAAACATAGTCATATTTTATTATTCAAGCTTCACATTACAATTGTGATGTTTAGGTTTTCCATTCATTAGTCATTTCACTTATAGTTTTTCCTAGTTTTTCAACACACTTGCATTTACCCATCACTGGTCAAACAAAGTTTTTAGCATACACCTAGGTTATTCTCTTTTGGTCTAGAACTAAACATTAGCTATCATAATCACCCTTATCACTTAAGGTTCATCATCCTTAATTAGGGAAGACATCAAAATCCTTGTCTAGGATAACTTTCTTGGAGTTCATCTTCTCTTACTTATCATACTCTCTCTTGATCCTAGTTCTTGTGTCTATCCATCATAGCACAAGTAAACCTTTTCTATACTATTATTTTTAGACCTAGAGTTACTTTGGTTAGGTTTAGATATACCTTCACCATAGCATTCATATCAAGCATATCCTTTGTCTTAATATCATATCCTAGAGTTTTTATTATATCATAATATAGGGTCTCATATCATTTATCATTCACATGTCCTAAGTCAGTTATAACTATTGCATGCCCATTAATAAAAGAGCTCAAGTTTGTAAAGATATATTTAGAAGGTGAACATTGTGACAATATCGACCACAAGGAATTAATTAGTGTGGAGAGTCAATATGAAGATCATAAAAATAACCATAAACACAATAATGACAATTATGCGGAGATACCCCTTGAACATGTAGAGTAAGTACTTTATAGTGACAAGTTCATGAAGATCTTTATTGGGGTCATCAAAGATAATCCTTGAAATTAATTCAAAGCTATAGTTGATGAATAGATTAAGATACCCATTAACTTTGATACATACTTACTCACAATGTATGATAAGGTTAGCTCTAGTGGACCTAATCATACCAAATTAAATAATGATGACAAAGTAAAACATTAAAGAGCATTTTTCTTGCAACCACAAAACAAGGTTTCTACTAAGACATCTAAACTCATTCCTACTAATGATCCCTTTTTGAATGAAATTTGATGATTAAGATAAGATTTTGATGACCTCAAGAGTGCAAGGAAGTCTTTAACCAAGTTTTCCACTCAAGAAATCAGTCCCTGTGCATTTGATCCTAGCATACCAATTCCTCATTTTCCTAGTAATTGGGAGATACCAAAGCTTGAAAAATATAGAGGAAAAAGAAACCCTAAAGATCACTTGAGACTTTTGTGCAGCTACATTGGACTTTTCTAGTGATGATACATATCTTATGAGACTCTCCCCTCATATTATTGGAGGGAGTATCATGGAATAGTTTTCAAAATGAACCTTGACGATCAAATATTTTAAAGAGTTGGATAATAAATTCATAGCACACTATACCTATAATTATACATATGGGATCACACATATAGGATCAAAAAAATTGACTTATGCAATACAAAGTGTATAATCCCATTAACTATTCATAATTAGATAGTCTAAGAGCGTAAAATATGCAAGTAAATATTATACTTGACTAATCCTTACTAGAAATGGTTCACATTAAATATTGTCAAGCCAGAATCATGAACTTGAAATGGGATATCATAGTTTATGCACCATCATTATATTTAAATTTTCATCTAACTATTGAATTAAATGCAGTAAAGAAACTATCTTCTAACTTCTAAAACTATAGATTAATCTACTTAACCATAGTATAATTCTGAAATGATTCTTCACTACTTAACTTCAAATAAACTAAAAATCTAAAAGGAATTAACCAGAAAAAATTAAAACATATACAAACATCAATCTACTAATATTGTTCAAGCTATAGAAACAAATTCATGTAAGATAATAAAAAATCTTCAATAGATTCTGCCCAAGAAATGAGATACACTATTGCACTATTTAACTTCTACACTACAATGGTTGAAAGGAAATGAGATAGATATGTACCTCAAGTGGGACCCCTTGAGATACTCTCAATTGTAATTAATATAAGAAAATAGAATTGTGAACACTCTTTCTATTCATAATTCATTAATCCATATTAACAAAGTATAGACATGTAGAATTAACTATAATAATTGTATATTATCTAACAAATAAAAAAATCCCCACATCCCTTTGAGGATTAGAATATATGGGCTTTCAAGGTTGAAAGAGTAAACCATCCATGTATGTGAGGTCCCTAGATCTAGGAGAATAATAAAGGCATAACATTCTTAAGAGATAGAGTCATATCATTAATATGTCTCTTAGATCAATTACAAATAATTTAACTATCTTTACATATGTCATTTGAAAGTGGTAATTCATTATCTTCCTATTAGTAGAACTTAGAATAAGTTTTCAAGATTGAACAAGTTGATAATGATGCTTTGAATTCTGAAGACTGTTTTAACACTCAACAAGTCCTTGGTTGTGGGAAGTTGCACAGTCATAACCATGGGAATTATGTAAGACCATCTTACTAAATGGTACAAAACCTGGTTAGGAGACAAACATCCATTTATGTAATTTTTAATCTAAATTCCACCACATTCAATCCATAAATTACTACATGACTATACTTTAGACTATATACATACATACATACATACATGTATATGTATAATAGAAAATGGTGGTCAATGGTAGATCACCAAATCCTTCATATATTAGAATACAAACCTTCCAACAAAGTGAATCTAGTTAGCACAACCAAAGAGTAAGGGTGCCAAATCATGATCTACACCATCTAGGATTTTGGATTCCTTAGTATGTAAAACTGATAAGTAAATATCATAAATAAGGAAAGAAAAGTAAATATGAGCTATGAAATTATTTTCAAGGAGGAAAATAGAGAAATGAACTTACCTTGAAGAAAGAGGAGGCAAAGAGGCATTCGGATCTGATTTTGGTTTTCACAGAGGTGTCAAAATCAGGCAAGGTTTTTGATCTAGGCTTCTGGCACCTGTAACTACACTCTTTGAAAATATCAAACCCATAGGAAAAGGCCAACCTTTATGGTCTTGTCCAAGGTGAGGGTGAAATTTGTGGCCTTTTCCTTGCAGCTCCAAATCTGGTGAAACTTGCAAAGATTTTGTATCTGGTCCTAATATTCTTGAATCTACCTCTAAAACTCTTAAAACTACACCTGCACATATAGAAAAGGGGGAAAATTTTGTGGGAAGGGGCTTTCCTTGGTTAAGATCATATATAGGAATCAACCTTGAAATAGAATTGAAATTTCATAAGGAAAGTAATGTGAACAAGATAAATGTAAGTATTTTACCTTGCAAGAGAAACCCTCATGGATGGATGTTAGGATCAGATAAACCCACAAGGATTCTTGTATGTATATGTTTAAATTAATTTATAATCAATTATTTCTTCACCAATGCATATAACTATGATCACCAATCCTTGGTCAGGAATGTTGATATGCTCAATAGCCTCAATGGAGAAGGAGAGGAAAGAAGGGTGGATGTGTAGATCTTCTAGCTTGCTTGAGAATTCCTCTACTTGTCCACCATGGGAGAGAAACTTGCATCAATTAGAGAATATTTCCTTTTCTTTAATTAATCTTGAATAAATGAAGACTTGGATATCTTGAATTGGATGCTTTCCTTCAAATATTGAATCCATATCCTCAATAAGATTGATTGAACTTTCTCTTAAAATCACCAATAGTTACACAATAATGGATTTCTTACACATGAATTGGATATCATGTAATGGATGTCAAAATGAGAGGATTTTATTTTATTGTATACTCATTTCAGGACTCAATATTGTCGGGTCAACCTCAAGTAAAGATCTAGAAGAAACATTCCCTCATCGGGCCTAGAGATCACTAAGGTGAAAAGCTCTAGGATAAGGCCAACTTGGATGGCCTTGTCCAGGCAGTGATATATGGTATTGTAGCATAAATGTATCCTTAATCATATAAAATTATTGAGTCTTGAGAATAAATGAAATAACCATAGTAACTGATGGAGTCTTAGATAGAGCTATAATTCCATATTAAAACACCAAAAAACCTACTCATCACTCTCCCTAACTATTTTTATGCTTGTCCCAAAGAAATTACTACAGAAGAGTTTTTAAACATAGATAAGGACCTAAATTATATGGTGGAATCATGCCTAAATTAGTAGCTATGGGATTCTAGTAGAATTCATTGAACCTTCCAATCCTTATCCATCTAGATTCTTCTTGCTCTTCTTAATTTTCCATTCCATGTTAATCTGGAATTGGCCAAAGAAAAAGGGTATGTTGAAAGAGTAAAGGTAACCAAGTGAGTTCTTGTCATTCTACCAGCTACATATATACTTTGGCTCTATAAATAGTTGCATGGTAATTAAAAATAGATTGAGTTAATTTACGCTTTAGGTCATCAGACAACTCCTGCCATCAATTTCCATATGTGTGAGTATTTTCCTTCCATCAGACTTGACCATCCAAGCAAACATATCATAGTTTTCCTTCCTATTTTTCAACACTTGTTTTGCACCTCTAGCACTTTCATCACAACTAACCAATTATTAATAATAGCATTTGTGTTAATGGATTCTTCTCAAAGTCCTAATGTTTATGGATTTTCCATTTCTTTGTGCCTCTCCATTTGATCCCTTATATTTTTATCATTAGACATATAAGAGAAAAATGCTCTCACTTGTAGATCACCAACATAAAATAGTGGATTTTAATATGGATTATAAAGGATGGCTAAATTATGCAAGTAAAACTCACACATGGAATTTTGTATTTCAATTGGAGAATTATAAAAAACATCAAAGTACTCCATAGGGGTAACCATAGAAGAAGGTACACTATAGTATATTTGCATAAATTGAAAACTTGGGAACCTTTCCCTTAAATACAAAGTATAGACTCTAGTAGGAGGTTTGCAATTAATAATTGTTGGAACAAGGTTTCCTAGTCTCTCTACCTTTGTATTTAATCTTTTTTATTTTTACATATTTAATCTCAATCTATTTTTCAAACTAAAGTTTCATGTTTTCTTTTTCTTTGTTCATTCAAGTTTTTTATTTTAATTGTTGTACTTGTTCCCATAAATGAAATGTCATTAAATGCCATGATATAGGAGGAGGTATTATAGATTTACCTACAACATGGATTTCTTCATTAATTTTCTCAATAATTCCCTGAGTTTCTTGAGTGGCCAACTTGGCTAATCAGTGAATATTTCCTTCCTTTCCTTCATGTTGATCTGGGTGTTCTTGCATATCCCCTTCCTTTTCTATCTTTTGAATTCCTTTCTCAATGAAAAAATCCCCATCATTTGGAACTTCTTCATTTCCTATAGTAGATATTCCATATTCTATTTCTTCATCCCCTTTATCTTCTTCCCCTTTAGTGGGTATGTCAATTATAGGTTTATCCTTCTTTTTTGGCTTCCTTTTTCCCAACTATTTGGAATCGGCTAGATCTCTGAGTGGTCCTTTTAATAGACTTTTCTGGATTTTTTTCTTCCTCTGGGTCTATGGTATCCAAAACCTTTGAATATATGGAGAATAATGAGATTGGTGTATGTTTTTTCTAAAATTGATATAGAAATAGTAGTTTGCAATTTTTTCCTTTTTGAAGATGAGGCCAAACCTTCATCTATAGAAAAAGGTTTTTTTTATTTCCACTCCTATAAATATTCTCTTCAATTGGACCAGAATACATTTAAATCTCCTTATCCTCTTTTAACTTCCTTTTGGGATTTTTAGTCCCTTTTGTTCTTCCTAATTTTGATTTTCCTGCTTCTTACCAACCTTAGGTAAAGGATCAGGACATTCAAAGAGGATGGTTTTAAATATGATGTGACAATATAGGAATACACATTCGATATATTTAATATAAAATATGTTAATGGAAATTATGGAAGAAAACATGATACAAGATTAAATATTATATAAATGATTGTGACATATCTTGCTGAGTTTACATTACATTCATTAGATGGAGTCAAATTGTAAACATGTGTGAATGATACCCAGAGATGGATATTCTAAAGTACTTAAATCCCTTTGAGGATGTTGTAGACATGGGATTCATAATTTAGAAAACCCTTATTAATGATGGCACTATTAAAATACACAATGATAAAGACCAAAAAGGAAGTTCTAGCTCAAATAACAACAATAAGACACCCTTTTGGTTTAAGAATAAGAATATTGTCAATGATAGAGTTTTTGATGCTAAGACTTCTAAACCTAAACAACCCATCTACAATCTCAAGGTATCATCTTCAAATAAAGGAAAAAGCACCACAAAAGAGCTATCCTAAAAGAAAATTCACTCCATTAGGATAATCACTTCAATTGACAATGAAAGAGCTCCTTTCTAATAATCTCATAACACTAAATGAAGCAATAGAGTACAATCCTCAATTAAAACCTCTATGGTGTCATGATGAACACTATTGTGAATTCCATCAGCACAAGGGACAAAAGACCAACAACTGCAATAGACTTTGATAAATTATACAAGACCTAATCAATGATGGTAAAATTGTATTTGATGGACACGCTCCTTCTAGTAACTCTGAACACAAGGTGTTTAAGAATCCCTTCTAAATATGACAAGAACAAAGGGAAAGCTATTAAAATAGATAACCATGTTAATTACATTGATTCCAATCATGAATATGTCATAAACCATATCAACAAAGCATACAATCATGTAAATATCATTATTATCAAAGGTATTGAACCCTAATGAAATGTTTCTAATCTCATAGGCATGATCACACTTAAGGGCCTCATTCTAGTCCAAAACCCTATGTGCCCAAATTGCAATACAACCTTATAGATAATTTAGGGAAGATACCCAAACAAATCTCTATACTTTAGCATTTGTGCTTATCATCCAAAAATAAGACTATCCTAAACAAAGTGCTTGTTCAAGCCATGGTCCCTACAAACTTGCATGTAGGTCAATTTGAAGCCATGGTGGGACACATGAATTCCCCTCATACCCTCACATTCACATATAATGATAAATATTCCATGCAAAAACCACACAATGCACCCCTATATATAAAAGTTCAGATCCACAAAATTAAGATCAAGTGAGTCTTGATAAACATAGGAGTTGGTCTAAAAATATGTACCTAGAAATTCATTACAACTTTGGGGTTCTTTGAGAATGCAGGTGATCCTAAAATTAAAATCACTATTAAGTCTTATGAAGAGGAAGAGAATTGTTCTAAAGGATCAGTCACATTGTTAATTAAGGTTGGGCCTATGGTAAAAGATGTGGTTTTTTAATTCTTAAGCTTCCTTTGACCTATAATATTATCCTAGGAAAACCATGGAAACATTCTATGCAAGTTGTACCTTCTACATACCATCAATATCTGAAATTCCCTTATTATAGAGTTGAGATCACTATACCTAGAGATATAAATACATTCATGTATTCTAATAATCTCAATCCTAAATCAAAGATCACTATCACTAACAATTGTGAAGCAACTCCATCTACATCTTTTGTTGTTCTTGAGTCATTGAAAGCTTCTAACTCCAAATCTGATGTGATTGAGTTCAAAGTAAAAGTGAAAGACCTAGGAGTGGGAGAATATAGCATGTTTTGTGTAATTTGTGTTATAAAATCACCCCTTTCCCCACAAACTTATGGAAAATAACAAGTGTCTCCAACCACATCAATTGAGACCATAGTTTGTAAATAAAAAGCTTTTACAAAATGGAGAGCCTTGTATTATGAAATGGAAGTATACCTCATAGGTTGGCTATACAAAGATGAAACAATAGTTGAAGATGTCATTTAGAAACCTAGAGTGAAGACACCAGAGAAATAGTTAAAAAAAAGGATTGGGAGACAATGGTCACAGTCCTCTTGGTTTAGAGAAAAAAGTTATACTTGAACCAATACAATCTAATGGTGCACATAGAGTTCTTGGCTTAGTCTATGATACCTATAATGATAAGAGATTGAGTACTAAATGCAACTCAAGTGAGGTAGGATAATCCTCTAACACAACACAGGATGATGAGGGCAGTATCATTGATGAATTCAATGATTTATTGATATAAATTAATATGAGTGTTTTCACCCTTATCCCATTGCATGACACTAAGTCTAATTATGATCCTCCTTATCCATCGATAACTTAGTGATTGGGAATTACAAGGACAACCACAGTTAAACACATTCTAGAATAATGAAGCTATAGATAAATTTATCAGAGTGAGAAGAAACATACCTCTTTAAGACCATAGAATTGATTTCACAATAGAACTCAATAGTGCATCCTTTTTGGTGAGGGTTCCTATGAGGCCTCACCCTAGACCCATCATAGCTTTTCAATTATCGTTATGGTAGACCTAGTAATTGGCTTGATGTTTTGATTATTTTAGTAGATTCTACCCTTTTGACAAAGATTTGATTATAGTTGATGAGAACACATTACATTTTATGATGCTTTCTATACTCACAATGTTAACTTTATGATACATTATGACTGATATTATGATGATTGAATTAGATGAAATACTGAGATGTGCAATTAGGGAATTTATGTCGATATGAGTTGTTAGGAAAATGAAAATCAAGAAATGAATTAGGTTGAGATGTGTATTTCATTTAGGGTTAAATGTTAGGTGATGAATTATTGATAACTACTTTATGATATAAATATGAATTCTAATTAATGGTTACTTTGATATATGAATGTTGTGATGAAGTGATGGATTTTATATGCTTACGTAAGTAACTACAAAATGGAGATTTGATTTGATTATGATACGATGAGATTTCTATTATGAATTGAAAGTTAATTACTTAGGTGAAGTTTATGAGTGTCATGATGAAATTTAATTGCAATTGAATTATATATGCAATGATTATGGTACAAGCTTAATTTAGTGATGAATTGAATATTTCATGATGAGTTGTATGTATGTTATAGATGAATGATTATGCTGTGTGAATTATGATATTTCAGATGAATTATCTTGATCATTAATGTTATGAATTTACACGTATATTTATCCTTGGACTACTGATGTTGGACTTTAGTGTGCAAGGAATTAGACCATAGTAAATTCGAGGAACCAAAGCATAAACTTATGTGAAAATCGGTTCGAGCCAAGGTTGCTTCTAATGAGAGGCAAAAACATCATTGTATCATATTTTATTTGTGAAATTAATGTGCATGAATGTATTTAATTTATATGTTAAATTGTTAATGTAATTTATGTTGAGTATGCCCAAGTGGATATGCCACATGGCTTGTGATGTGTCATTCTTGTTGTGTCACTTGACACTTGTGTGTGTACTTGTGGCCATGACATGTCTACTTGGGGATTGGATGCCCATTAATCTAGGATAGTACCCTTGAGGATCCCCATGAGAATCTCTTGGTTAGGGAGCTTGAGGTGGAGTCATTACATGAATTTCAAATTTGAGTTTTACATGGGTTTTTGGGGCGCTTACAAGGTGCCTAGGGGTGTGTTTAGGCCATTTTTAGTAAGCCCACTTGATATACCTATGGGTAAGGGATATTTTTAACCATAGGAAAACCCATAGTTGACCAAAAGACCCCTCCAAAAGTTAGATTTTCAAAATGGCCGAAAATCCACTTTTGAAGCAAGGTCTTGGTTAGAGCTCCATCCAACTAAGATGGAAGTCTTTGGTCCACCTTTTTGGCCAACCTTTTTAGGAGTCCATTTTTGGAAACCATGTAAGAAACTTGGGAAGACCATCTAATGAGAATGAGATCCTATCCCTAGGAGATTGTGTGGAGGCCTTTTTAGAGGGGACTCTTCTTTTGGAAGAGTTTGACACCCACTCTCTAACTTAGAGACATAGCCAATTTGGAGAAAGGAGACTTGGGAAAAAGAGGAGGCTCTTCAACAAATTACTTCCTTAAGCTTGGATCTAGGTTGGTGGTATTCCTCATTTTCCTTGTTGATGCTTCATGTGGAAAGAGTTCTCATGTGTATTTTCATTTTTTTGTATGTTAGTAATTTGATATTATGTTCTTCATGTGCTTATGCAATGAGGATCTTGTTATTTTGTGTAGTAGATGAATATGAAAATTTTGTGTTTGATGTTGAGCAAGTCCTTTTGTTTTGTAAATGTGAAGATTTGTTGTTCTTGTGATTATTTGTTTTGTATTGTTGTTCAGGGAGTTTTCTCAAGGCCATACTCACCCTTGGGAGGGAAGAGTAGCCTTGGGGGTGAAGGGAATTTTGGGACAGCCATGGGTGTAGAGTCTCTCCTTGAAATGAAGAAGGAAGAAACATGGATGTATGGGCTCCATGTAGTCATTTCTTTTTGTATTTTGGGGGTCATAAGGGATTGTGTGGCTTGAAGCCTTGGGGGTCATAAGGAGTTTTGTTGGGTTGGGATTTTGTGGCAAGATGTGTGATGAGAAAGCCAAGAGTAGGCTTGTCTTTTATTTTATGAAATGTGTTTTCTCCCCTTGGGATTAGTTTCACCTTCACCCCAATTTTTGAGTCATTTGGAGACTCTTTGTTTTAGCCTTGGATGGGAGTTTAAATGTGATTATTGTGTAATTGAGATTTTGGTTTGCTTGATTGTGAAACCTTGTCTATGTGATGGTTCCCCAAGCTCGGGGGTGGCTTCATAGAAGCCTAGGTTGGGAGGTGAGCACTCTATGGCCTATATATTTGTATTTGCAGGTTTGAAGCCAAGATGCTTGAGGAGAAAGATTTGGGAGAGCTTTCCTATTTTGTGTATTTGTGAGAGCAAAAAAAAAAGTGTTGTGTTGATAAACTTTTGGAATGAGAAACATTCCATGTTGCATTTTATTTGAAATTTGAGATATTGGTATCAAGAAGTATGTGAAAATGTGGTTTGTTTATTTGTAGCATTGTATGAAATATCTCATGAGTCTTGAAAGGAAAAAAAAAAAAAAAAAACTTGATTCTCTTTGTAATAGTTTCAGCTTACGTAATGTTGTGCATTTACTCAATGATAAAACTATATGTATTCATGTTGAAAATTATAAAGGAGAAGAGTCATTGTAGTATCATTATAGTTCCATTGAAAAGATTTCATTTGAATAAAATGTTAGTGATAAAAAAGGAATGATTTAAACACTCTCTCTCTCTCTCTTTCTATGCAAGATTTCTTGATGTTTTTATATTAGCATCTTGGTTGAGAAACAATAGATTTTAAGAAAATTGACAACTTAGCTATGTAAGCTATTAGGAAAGTTTATCTTGATCATTTATATAGAAATTAGAGTGTTAGAATCCAATCAAATAATAGATCTAACTCTATCACCTTTAATTAAATGAGACAAACAAACTATAGACTAAGTGTAAAGTAAGAACAAAATAAAAAGAGAAGAAAGAAGAAATCAAATGAAAAACAAAACAAGTGAAAAAACAACAAAAGGTAAAATGGAGACCTACAGGTCTCTGGAAAATGTATGGGAGAAAATCCCATACATTTTCCAAAATCCATAGTCATTAAAATATACTTTTCCCCATCCACTTGCAAGCAATGGGTATAAAAAAAGATTAAAATAAAAAATAATATAGTGTTAAGTGTATTATGCTTTAAGAGTTGATTATTATCCTCTACATCTCCAGATTTGAGGGTGGGACCCACTTGGGTCACCACCCCAAAAAAAAAGGAGCCCTTTCAAAATATATAGGAAATGGTATTAAAAGAAAATTGTAAAAAAAAAAAAACTAAGAAACAAAGTTTCTTTTTTTAAAAAAATATATTTAAAAATAAAAAAAATTTAAAAAATAATATCTTGGGGGGGGGGGGGGGTCGCAGGCCCCACACCCCAAACCCCCTGCCTCGGACGGTAGGCCTGCCGCAGCAGGACCTGCCGCAGCAGGACCTGCCGCAGCAGGACCTGCCGCACACGGCAAGCCTGCTATAGCAGTCCTTGTTTTGTCGTACAGACACCGCACTGTAGCGGTGGTTCGCACGACAGTCCCCCTCGGGGGACTTAAAAAGAAAGACGTGGGGGGGGGGGGTAAAAACCCCCTTAATAAATTATATTTTATTTAATTTTTTTATTATTTTTCATTTTTTTAATTGTTAATTATTAATTAATAATTAATATTAGTTAATATAATTATTATTTAATATTTATTTTATTTTATTTAGTTTATTTAATAATTAATTTAATTAATCATAGTTATGTTATTAATTAATATTAGTAAATTTTATTTATTAATTATGTTTATTAATAAATTTATTTAATAATGAATATGTTATTTTTTAATATGTAATAATTATTATTTAAGAAATATATCTATTAATAAATTCATTTGTTAATAAATATATTTTTTATATTAAAGATCGAGAGTTCAGAAAAATAGCACCAAAAAGAAGGGAGGCTAGGCCTCAACCCACCAATCAGAGAGTATCACGTAGAGAACAGCTAAGCATTTAAAACATAATTACAGAATGTAACAGTACGGAGGAACATTCAAAAAGGAAAAGAGAACTCTAATGAAGTACATCATCAAGATTTTCTATCCATGTGGTCCAACCAAGCGAGCCCTCTATCCAAACCACCTTTTTCTATTCCAAAATCTGGGAGTACATATGCAGCTTATCAAAACTGGGACCATTGTTGTCTCTAATGTCTTGTTCAACTTCCCAAGCGCAGCATCAAAAGCCGTCTGGTTGTCCACAATGCTAGCCCACTCGAAGCCATCCTTCATCTCATAGATGAACATAGAAGCATGACCATCGCGGAGAAATCTCAACAGCTTCCTCCGCTCTAGATTCATCACGCAGCAAACCTGAGAAGCAATTTTGAAATGGGTGAGTTTTCTAAAAAACCCAATAAGAGTCCTATCAATGCCTTGAAATTTAGATTCATTTCTTAATTTCCAAATATACCAAAGGATAAAAGATGAGAGAATTTGCCAGAACAGGTTAGCATCTTTGCGGAGCCCATCAATAAATCCATTAATGATATCAAGAGTGTAAACATGCTTAGTAATAGAAACACCAAACATAAGCCAAATCTCTCTAGCAAAGCTACAATCAAAGAAAATGTGCCTCATAGTCTCAGACATTCTGCAAATAGGACAGGTATCAAGGGCAGCTTGGTGATTCCTAATAGGTAATCTATCTAGCAGAAGCTGCCATTTGAAGCATTTAATCTTAGGCGGGATGGGGGACTTCCACAGTTTATCAAAGGTTTTCTGCCAATCAGTAGAGCTAGTGGTACTATACCATAAATATATTATTAAATAATATTTAGAATGTATTATTGATAATTATATAATTTGGAAATATATCTATTAATAAATTCATTTGTTAATAAATATATTATTAAATAATATTTAGAATGTATTATTGATAATTATATAATTTTGGTATTTCTCCATTAAGCTCATTTAATAAATTAATAATTTTGATTATTAATAGATATTTCTCTATTAACTCATTAATAATGATAAATGAGCTTAATCAAATTAGATAATTTATTTAATGGCAAATTGGACGTGAGTTAATAGTTGACTTTTAATTCTCTAATTTGGTTAATTAGTTCATTCTTATCATTGGGTAGTATAGTTTAATTTGATAGTAAATGTTTTCCCAATTATTTTAAAATTAAATGTAAATTAACCTTATGTTAATAAAACTCATTTAACTATTAGTTAGTTAATTAGATTTGTCTAATTATATGGTTTATTTAGTGACTTAATTTACTCGTAAAGTGAACATTAGGCAGAAATAAAAGATTTTAGTATCGCTAACATTCATTTATGAATTGGCCTAGTTAGAACTAGCTTGGGGTAATAATTCAAACATTTTGTTATATTCTCTAGTAAAATTAGTTACCTTGAACACGTAATTTTATTATTGGGATAAGGCTAAGACTTGCTAGTCAACCCTAGAACATGAAGGGGGTAATGATATGCTAGGGGTGAGTGTTAACAATAAGCCCTCAATCAAGTTAGTCAATACCTTCTCAGGATCAACTATACAACTATAGTCAACTGCTAACCTTAGACTTAAACTTATATCCTTTAAAAAAAAAGTTGGTGTGTTTTTGCGTGTAAATTTTATGGGCATGACACTTGGTATCAAAGCCTAGGTTTCAACATTGGAACCTAAACCCATTACATTTCTTATCTAACTTTACCCTTTTGAAATTGTTAGGATGCCTCCCCTTACGCATCAATCAGTTTGCAATTCGGAGCTAGGACTAGAAAGTTATGCCTTCTCCAAGTAGACCCAATTTTATACATAGATTTTTGATAACTTTTAATAGTTTTATTAGTTTATTGCTAATAAACAGTATGATGGCCCTTCATTACATTATCAAGGGGATTCTTGAGACCCTTGGGATCCATCAAATTATTATAATTCCAATTCCATATAGGATGGATCACTTTTTGGGTTAATTTGATTCCATAATTCAGCTTAATTGTTTCTCTATAGGAGATAGACTAGGAACATGAAAATATCTTAATAACTCAAGATAATGGGTCAATATAAATTGAAAATATGTTTTTCCATAAGAGTTAATGAGCATACCTAGATAAACAACTTAAGAGGGTTATGGACGGATTATGTTCAGTGTTGATGGAAACATGAATTAAAATTATTTTGACCACATTATTAAGATTAAGACGTGGTTATTCACTCGACACATATCAAGGAAATCATTAGTTGTGGTAGGATTCACATAATGCTTGAACGGAAAATAAATCAGAGGTTATACAAATGCTCAACATTGGAACCACCTACCCTTATCTTGTTCATAATTTAAAACCTTATTATTTATGAAGGAAATGTTGTTATGGTAGTGCTAGCAACTTAAACTACTTGTGAGAAAACATTTAGAAACTTCTTTATTGAGAGTCTAGGCTGCATAAATTTTTTGATATGTTCTTTTCAACTTAAATAAGAAATACTTTATCAAGCACATGTTAATAACAAAAGAGTACCCTAGGAGTAAAAATGTAAAGAGTAACTTGGCCAAAAATAGAGCAACACATGACAACCCCACCTTGGAAATATGAAAGTGAAGACTAATATAGATAATTAATGGAAGATTCGACTACCTAGAAATTCCTTCAGATTTCATGAATAAAACTTAAAGGGAGTTCTTAAGAATTTAGTATCAAATTACCAATCAATCTAATTGCGTAATGACTATAATACAATAGTAAAAATGAAGATGGTACATGTGTCAATAGAGTTACTTAGTAATTGAATGTGGAGACCCTTATTGGGATTCACTTCCAAGATGATACAAGGGTCAAGGTAGGAAGGTAACCTAAAATTCTTTTGTGTCCTAATATATTGTAAGGCAATTAAGAATAACCAGGAGGTAGATGACAACTATGAATCAATGACCTTCTTGTCAGTGTTTTGTAAAAATTTATATGAATTGTAATGAAACTTTGGACAATCAATGATAATTTTTAGGAGACTAAAATGGAGCCAACGGAGATAATATACATTTAATCTAGCGTAAATAACTTGACTATCCTATGTTGTGGTAATTATTAGTGCATTAGTAAATTGGAACCTTGTTAACGTGTTTATTAATAGAATAATATAATTTAGGGATTTTACCTTTGGGTAGTCCCTTGTGCAGTGCAGAGTTAGCTCAAAGGTAAATCACCTGCTATAAAGTATAATTTTCTTTTGGGGCATACTACAGGAATAATGAATGAGAATATTAAATCTTTGGATAGACGCGCCAAATCGAGTCTAATAAGATGGAGAGCTTGACCTAAACAAACATAAGACATAATTGTGAAAGTGATTCATTAAATCCTTATGGATAGTCATTAGACTCTTAAGGTATAACATACTATATGTCTTTACACTGTGTACAAAATTGGCAGGCAACCCTCCTCGTGAGTCAATGTAGTATGCTTGGGAATGTTGTGTAAAGTGGATATTAAGTGGTAATTTTGAGAGTAGTATGAAAACATAATGAAACATAGGTATAGTAATATAAATTAACTAACAGAATGCCTTTTGTGATGAGTGAAGTTATATGTGAAGTACACTGAGTGAGTGACTAGTTCAATTATCTAGGAATGAAGTGGTGGACATCAAGTGCCAACTCACCAACTAGAGCCACTTGAGAAGCTTCTTGAGGGTTGTGATGCTAAAAATATTCTTATGAATTAATTATATTAGTTGAGGTACTCATGGAGTTGTTGTGCTGGTAACCGTATCTCTGGTCTTTCCTATATTCCTAAAATTTATAGCCTTATAGATATTGTAATAGAGTTGTTTTATGCCCTTTTTGGCCTAAGTGAGTGGGCCATTTAAATGTTGTGTAAGTATGATGGTGTATTTCATGTTGTTGAGAGTGAGGCATAAGTGAACCACATTTGCAGTGGGAACTTCTCTCTCTAGGAGAGGAGGATGTTGTGATGTGAATACCATGATTATATGATTTGACGAAGTGAAAGAACTTATAGAGTAAGTAGGACTATTATTAGTAAATATGCAGTTGTCTCCTGAGTTTTTGTGTGTCTACCTCTCTTCCCAAATAAATGTTTTCTTGGAAAACCCTTAATGTTTTATCCTTGTCAGGACATAATTGGTATATTTTAAATTTTGTCATAATAAATGTATGTTGAGATTTCCCCGTCTTCCTCTTAGTGACCTCAAAAGGTCACACAGTTCATGTAATGATTGTGGTAGAATATGGATTGCCAAATTTATTTTACTTTGTTTCACAAGTTAATTTTTTTTTGTGATTGCCAACAATGTAAAAGTAATTAATTTATGTGTTGGGCTGCTTAGCCAAACTTTATTTTAAATGTCCTTATTTTCCTTAAGGAATTTTCTTTACTTAATTTGTGACAAAGTTTTACCAATGTGGCCACTTTTTCAATCTCACTTTGATGAAACATTCTTTTCAGTTTTTAACTTATGGATTTTATGATTATTTGATGAGGCTCTTATAGTTGCAATTATTGGCAAGTCCTTTCATGGTAGGTTGTATGAGGGAGAAGATTTATTGGGGAAATCCATCATATTTTATTAATAAATAGGGAGAAATTGTAAAGAAGTTCCCAACATACTATGTTCACCCTTGTCATTAGCGCTATCTATTACCATGCTAGTAGCCTTGGTAAGAGTATTTTATGGATTGTGATATGTATAGTCCTTGTAATATTACATTATGATCTTCTTTCATAGATATAATGTTAATATCAACAAATATAATATAAAGTTGGTGTATGCACCCTAAAATGGTCGCCTAGACTTTGGGCCCCATTTATTAAATTATCAAATTCCTGAATCAATACTTTGCAAAATTCAAATCAATTCCTTTGATCAATCCTAATTAGTTCAATAATTTCAATATTTCCTAAGGTTTGATCAATTTATTTAATTAAAATAAATATTCCCTCTTAAATAAATAAAATAATCTTATTTAATTGAAAAAAATATCTTTTAAATGAAATAAATTTATTTAATTAAAATCTCTTTTAATTAAATGATTTTATCTTATTTAGAATAATATCTCTCTTTTAATTAAATAATGTTATCTTATTTAATTAATAGAGAATCATTCTTTTAAATAAATAAATAAATAATCCTCTTAAAGCTCTTTTGTGATGAAAAAGGGAAACAAATAAATAAAATAAAGAAAATTCCTTTTCTCTCCACACTTTCTAAAAATGAGCTATCTTTCCTCTTTTTGCATTTATCCCACGTTGCTCTTGGAGATGCACTCTCCCACAATTTCTTATATAAGGAGCCCTCTCCTTCTCATTTGAGATCCAGAATTTTCACGCTATTGTTATGCTGTAGGTTTTTTGAGAGACTTTGGAGCTTTGGAGATCACATAGCATTTAGCTTGCATATTTACATATAGATTAACATTCATAGCATCTTAGATTAGTTTCCTTCATTGTTTTAGCTTAAATCTTCACATAGATTAATTAGCAAATGAGGGTAAAACTTGCATTTCAATAGAGTAGTTTATTTCTTGCATTGCAATCATCTAGATTAGCTTCATCTACATTCAATAACTTGAAGATCAATGGAGATTAGCACTCTTGCTTCTCATCCTTGAATCTCTCATTTCTTGGTGTACTTGCATGGGTTTAACTCAGTCAATCTAAGGGCCTCATAGTCAATCCCTACACTCCACGAATAGAGAGTTGTGAATCGCTATTCGAGACCTCACTATTGAGTGTTCTTGGATGTAATGATTCATAGAAGTGTGACTACTTTCTAGCACACATTTTTGGCACCCACAATTGCTATACAACAACAGCTATACAAATGTTCTTGTGGAAGAAATCTCCACGGGTACAGTTTCTTGATGGGCTGTCAGATCTCCTCAGCATCTCTGATTGATTAATTTCTTGGAATGTGTCAAAACCCCAGTGTGCCTGGATTGGATTTCGCCTTCTTGAAATTGTAAAAGTTGCAGATTCAAGCTATTATTAAACACCATAGTGCAACCAATTTTTTTATTTTTAGGACTCTGTGTGTGATTGGGAAAACATTTTGGAGAACATACACAAGTAGTATCTTTAAGGAATAGCATACTAAGTCAATATTCATGTTCATGAGTGAGGTTGCTTTGTCCCTTGTTCATTGTTTGAAGATGTTTGCTTGTTGAAACTCCATGGTTGCTATTTTATGTGCTTGATAAATGCTGGAAATCTATTCATCTGTCAGGTTAATCTTTTAAAATGAACAAAACACTGAGTTTCTGAGTTTTGAAATCCCAAAATTGCCTTTGAAACTGAGTTTTTTTACACTTGCTGGCCAAAGAATCATGCAACACTGAAATCTCATCGCACGTTGTCTCAAGTTTTATCATGTGATACTTTGTTGTTGTTTTTGTATCACACTGCTTGCTTGGATTCTATCGCACTAGTCACTTGGAAACTATCACATGACCTATGTAAGAAATATCACCTAGCCAGATTGTATCACCCTGGTACTCTGAGAACTATCGCACAGAGTCTTTTTGCTATCTTGATTTTTGTCACTTTCAGTCTTCCTTGGTCAATCTGGGATAGATCTTAGGCACTATGACATATTGCTCAAACATTCAAATGAATTTCAATAGTATCAATTTGCACAAAATGACTCTTGGTCTTCTTTCTTCCACATCTCCCATGTCTTCCTAGTCTCCCATTTTCATCCTTTCTTTTCTTCCTTCATGTTTCTTCCTCTTCTTACTAAGCTCTTCATGTCTTCTTGATTCTTTTCCTCTTATTATCTAGTCTTACCTTCTTCTATTTCATATTTTCTATTCATTTCTTCCATGCTTGATTCTTCTTCTTCCAGAACCATGAATTTTGACTATCTTGTTATGGAACCTCTC
Source organism: Chamaecyparis obtusa (assembly GCA_027943335.1). Lineage (NCBI taxonomy): Eukaryota > Viridiplantae > Streptophyta > Pinopsida > Cupressales > Cupressaceae > Chamaecyparis > Chamaecyparis obtusa. The sequence continues at coordinate 66,816 of BSBK01011129.1, read as the reverse complement.
TTGAAAATAGATGATCTTGAACTCATTGCTTAGTTTGAAGAGTATCATCCTTCCAAGATTCTCATGGATGGTAAATTTATGACAAAAATACAAGAGCAATCGATTAAATCATAGCCTTTTCTAGAATCATACTCATGATCATGTCATGACCTCCTTCTTCCAAACATTCTTCATCTTCTAAGTCTTCTCATCATTCTTCATCTTCGAAGTCTTATCATGAATCTTCTAAACATTATTCATCTTCCTCATCTTCCAAGTCTCACCATGACTCTTCTAGAAAATATTTTCATTCATCATCTTCCAAGTCTTCTTCCTCCACTAGGTCTTCACTTTCCTCTTCTTCACAATCTCATTCCTCTTCTACTTCTCCCAAGAGTCTTACTCCTTGTCTCAAGACATACCATGATGAGCAATATGATAGCCCTTGTGATACCTCTTCCACAAAGAGTGACATGCCCATCTTTGATGACTATGATGACTACGATGACTATGATGATGGACAATGTAATGATACCTATGAAACCCCTATTCCTAAGAGTCCTCCTCATCGTGTGCTCGTGCTTACTAGAAAAGGGTCATCACATTGGATAGATTGTGATGGTGATCCATATGACTCTAATTTTGAAAGAGACTTTGATGATTTCTATGAACAATACCTAGATGATACATCTACTTCATTTGAGGAAGAGAAATCTCAACGCACTAATTATAAACGTAGATACTATAAGAATCTTTCCTCTAAGAAATCTCATGCTGAAAATAAAGATTACACTCTCGAGAAAGATCATGTTAATGTTGAACCTTTGTCTTGTGATGGTTCCCTTCCATCCCCTACTTCCTCCAATACCCATACATTTCCTAAAGCTTCTGAATCTTCCAAATCTTTCACAAATTCTTCATCCAACAAAGATCCTAATTCTTTTCACGCGGTTCCCTATAGTTATCCTCAAGGGCTAAATCTTAAAGAGACTCAAGCTAACCTTCACTTGGCTGCAAATACTTTCAATAATGCTAAACCTAAAGAGTATAAGCCTTTATGTGCTATAATGCCTACTTCAGCTAATCCTTCACCATCTTTTCCAAAGTCTTCCATACAATTCCAACATGCTTCCTTGTCCTTAGAAGTGGCTCCATGTCAAGAGGACTCTAAAAATGATAAAGAAAAGAACATAAAGAAAGATCAAGATCAAAGACCCTCCCTGTCATCCAAGCCTTTTCATGATGTCTCTTATCCGTTTCATGGTTCTCCTAAGCAAGATAAAGCTACTACTTACACTACTAAGCTTATTGACGATAGTATTGTTACTTCTAATGTTAGGCCTATTGAAAATAAAGAGAAATATTATGCACTTGTACTATCCAAAGCTCCTTGTCAAGATCAAAGTCTTCCATCTTCTTGTTCTACCACTCCATGTTCGCTTCCACTTTCTACTCTTCCTAAGTCTTTGCAAGCTCCAAACAATCCTATCAAAGAAGATGCTCCTATTCAAGATGTTCATACTCCTATTGAAAATCCTAATGCTCATTCTAAAGATGTTGATGTCGTTGGTTGTCATATAGATGTTGATGAACTTGTTGATTATCCTTTTGCATCTTCCACTTCCATCCTTGGACCTCTTCCACCACTACTAAGGGCTTCACATCTTCCTTCCATCTTGGGTCCTTATATCCCTTCACTTTCCCCTCCTAACTCTCCTAATTCATCATCCACCTTGGGTCCTTATGTCCCTCCATCTCCGATCTTTCCTCAAGATCAACATAGATGCCTACCCTTGAATCATTTTCATCCACTCACCCATCTAAACCAGTCATATCCTCCTTCTTCTTCCACAAGTCCCAAGTCTATTGGAAGTAACTTGAATGTTCAATACAAGAAAAATAAGCAATACAAGAATCCATCTTAAAAAGAGGATCACCATGTCTTCTCTAATCGACATCGGGGCATAAATTCAAAAGAGATATCTAAGAAGAAAACTACAAGACAAGTATGGGTTCCAAAATTCATCATTGAAGATATTCTCTTTAAATCATCTAAAAGAAATGAAAAGCCTACAGCTATATGGATTCCAAAGTCTCTCTTGAAAGAGTCTCATGTTGAACAGAAAGTGAAGTTGACATTCAAGCTTCCAAAGGCTTGCACTTCATCTTCTTCCAAAAAAAATCTTTCATTCCATGCACCTAAACCGCAATCTCTACTATTCATTCATCATATTCCTTCACGTATTCCTTCATTCACATTTCCTCCATCCTCTTGCCACCCTTCAAGGTGTATGTTGATGTTGATCTTTCCTTCCTTTCCGTATACCCTTTCACAATCTTTCCATTCATTATCCTTCTACCTTCTATCATTTTTCCTCATTTGCCTATTCGTCCTATCTTCCAACCTCACTCGCTTTACATAAAACCTTATCCTCCATTTTTCTCTTCCATCTTCCTTTCCCTATGAACATCTTTGAGAATATCATCTTGAATCTTTTGCATCTCCCGGTTTATCCTTTCAAGGAGCATTATCTAAAAAGCTTGCCTTCTTCCAAAAAAATAAAAAAATTTAAAAATAGAAAAAATATAAAATATAAAAAAATAAAAAAATTGAAAATGTGTCTTGGTGGAAACCTGGAAACAGGCACCTTGGTAGAAAAATTAAAGAGAAATAAATTCATCCTATGGTGAAAACCACTCCCTTGTGGCGCCTCGGATAAGTACCATGATGAAAACCTAGCAATCAGGCATCATGCGTAGTTCTTCTACATATTTCATCCATTTTGTCTTCTCTCTTTGATCTTGACAATGTTGAGCTATACACAAATATTTGGCTATCTTGTGAATTGTCTTATGATGATCTTGCTTTCATTCCATTCATGTTTTGCCTTCATATTTTTTTTCCTCCATTCATTCTAGCCTTTCGCTATCCTTTTCCCCTTTGGTCTTGATCTAAAAAAGGAAAGAAAGAGTAAAACACAATGCTATGAAGCCTCTTGACATGTCTACTCCTTTGGACTACATCCTTTCCTTCTTTGGCATTACGCTTTTGTGACTTATCTTATGTTGGCCTTTCATTGCTTGTCCAAATGAGCTTTACATGACAAATTTTCCCTAGCTTGGGTACTCTTGAGGAGTTTTCCCTTGAGGATTTCTTCCCTTCATCCTCCTTTATTCTTTTGTCTTCCATATCTTCCACCAGCTTGCTAACCTCTCTTGTTCTCCACCTTGCTAGACATTGGGACTACACGATGTAATCTTGCTTGGGAATTTGACGCCCATTCTGTGTGGGGGCATCCGTTGTACATGCTTATTGATCCTAAAAAAAAAATTTAAAAAATCATATATGATGCTGAAAATTTTCTAAAAATTGGAAACTATCCTAAAAAAATGATCATCTTAGTGAAAACCTAGCAATAGGCACTTTGATGTATCTCAAAAAATTTATATATTCCAAAAAATACCAAAAAATCAAAAAATTCAAAAAAAAAAAGAAAAAGTGCCTTGGTGAAAACCTGGAAACAAGCGCCTGGGTAGCAAAAATACAAAAAATATATATATAAGAAAACCTGAAAAAATTGCAATAAAATCCAAGTGGTGAAAACTTGGAAACGAGCACTATTTGAGGCCTTTGCACCACTATTTTTTTAACATGCGTACTCGACACTTAGCCTTTTCCCATCATGCCTTGTCCTTGTTGCCTTGGTTTGGAATTGGTCTTTGTCTTTGTCTAGGGGTCATAACTATGTTAGCTTTGGTCTCTTGGATGAGTCAATTTTTAAGACTCCTCACGAACAGTGTTTTTCAACACCACCCTAACTGTGTTTTTCAACACAACTCCTAACATCAAGTGTTTTTCAACACTTATCAGTTTGGTCTTATCCAATTTTGTCATGAGATTTTACCTGCTTGCAAGCATTTGATCCTTATCCTTGGAACTCAGTATCAGTGAACACACTTAAATTTTTAAACATAACACTTAATGCTTGAGATATATCATTGATCTTTTCTTTGTGTGCTGACTGTTATTGATTTTCATTGAGTGCCCTTGTCTAATAAGTCTCTCCATGATGCATAGCTAGAGGACTTGGGCATGGGGCATGTTTTTATTTGCTTTCTGCTTATGGGTGTGTTCTTGAATATCTTGAGTGTCTCTTGTTGTTCCCTTGAAACACTTAGGAGATTTGGAGCATCATCCTTGACTATTTTTTGGACAACCGTTCTTATGGTCATCCTGGCATCTATGCCTTGATGAGAGAGTGGTTTTGCTACATTAAATTGGGTAAGTTAACATTGAAGTCATCTTGACCCTTATGTCTTTGATGCTCATGTTAGAATCTTTCCACATTCCAAACCGATATATATCATATTCATATCTTCATAGTTGCATTTGTGACTAGTGTTGATTGTATGATTTTCCAATGTCCGTTAATAATGGCCCAATGATGAAAATAAGTTCTTTACATTCTCTAATGATTGATGAACACAAAATCCTATGTTACAGTTGCCCTATTGCAAGTACACCTTTGCATTTTCATGTAGCTTGCATTGTTAGACTCCATGATTAATTTGCATTTTTAGGCTGCATTATGAGTTTGAGAGGGTTTTCCTTCATCTTTCTAGTGGATTTGTAATCAACGGTGATCACCTTTTGATCCTCATTTTCTTATCTTCTTTCGTGATCTCAATCAAAATTTCCTATCTTAAAAAATTAATTGATTTTGGGGCATCCTCTTTAATGGGGCAAATTATCTTTCTTCTCCCCATTTCTTTCCATCTCTTCCAAACTTTTATCTTCCATTCACTTTCACCTCACTTCTTTTCTTCTAATTCAACCTTGGGGCATAATATTTCTTGATGATCTACCTTGGTTATGTGATCCTTATATCTTTCATCTTACATCAAGAATCTTATCTTTAGTTTGATTTGATCAAATTTGTCAATTTACTATTTCTCCTGTATCTCATTATAATTTCAATCACGAGGGGGCAGTACCTATCAAACTTCAATCCTTGATTCAGCTTTATCAAACCTATCAATCAAACCTTGTTTGAGACTTAACAATTACCTATTTACAAGGGTGTTGGTCTTGTCTTTTTCAATCAGCTTATCTTTGTCTTGATGTGTTCCCATCTGTCGAACACACGTCTGGGTTGTCTTATGATCCCAAATCGATCTCACACTTCAATTCCATTCTTTGACTACATGTGATCCCAAATCGACCTCACATTAGTCAAAGAGGGGCAAATGTATGCACCCTAAAATGGTCGCCTAGACTTTGGGCCCCATTTATTAAATTATCAAATTCCTGAATCAATACTTTGCAAAACTCAAATCAATTCCTTTGATCAATCCTAATTAGTTCAATCATTTCAATATTTCCTAAGGTTTGATCAATTTATTTAATTAAAAGAAATATTCCCTCTTAAATAAATAAAATAACCTTATTTAATTGAAAAAAATATCTTTTAAATGAAATAAATTTATTTAATTAAAATCTCTTTTAATTAAATAATTTTATCTTATTTAGAATAATATCTCTCTTTTAATTAAATAATGTTATCTTATTTAATTAATAGAGAATCATTCTTTTAAATAAATAAATAAATAATCCTCTTAAAGCTCTTTTGTGATGAAAAAGGGAAACAAATAAATAAAATAAAGAAAATTCCTTTTCTCTCCACACTTTCTAAAAATGAGCTTTCTTTCTTCTTTTTGCATTTATCCCACATTGCTCTTGGAGATGCATTCTCTCCCACAGTTTCTTATATAAGGAGCCCTCTCCTTCTCATTTGAGATCCAGAATTTTCACACTATTGTTATGCTACAGGTTTTCTGAGAGACTTTGGAGCTTTGGAGATCACATAGCATTTAGCTTGCATATTTACATATAGATTAACATTCATAGCATCTTAGATTAGTTTCCTTCATTGTTATAGCTTAAATATTCACATAGATTAATTAGCAAAGGAGGGTAAAACTTGCATTTCAATAGAGTAGTTTATTTCTTGCATTGCAATCATCTAGATTAGCTTCATCTACATGCAATAACTTGAAGATCAATGGAGATTAGCACTCTTTCTTCTCATCTTTGAATCTCTCATTTCTTGGTGTACTTGCATGGGTTTAACTCGGTCAATCTGAGGGCCTCATAGTCAATCCCTGCACTCCATGAATAGAGAGATGTGAATCGCTATTCGAGACCTCACTGTTGAGTGTTCTTGGATGTAATGATTCACAAAAGTGTGACTACTTTCTAGCACATAGTAGGTACAAACTAAGGATTTGTAGAGTGAAAAATGATACCTTTAGCATAATATTGGACCTATACTCCAAATATTGAAATTCATAGGGACTACCATCTAGAGTGATGTTAGCCTACATTTGAGATATGTTGTAAGGAAGATGTCCCTTGTTTTAGTGCAATTCCTTGTGACCTCAGATCCACACATTGGTGTGTTGAATGGAATTACCTTACGTGATCTTGTTGCTAAAAGAAGATATGGTAACTATGTAAAATAATATTAGATTGTGATGTTTGGATAATTCGTTCAATCGTAAAATGTTTATACTTCTAAATGTTAGAATTGATTAAAATAAGGTAAAACATATCCTTAACATATATCAACACTAGAATTCCTCATTGCATGAGATCAGTGATTCAAAATTTATCCAATGAACTAAGCTAGATGTCAATCCTGGGACTTTAACTCTAAGTGGCGTAACTTCCTTAGCGTAACTTCCAGGAGGAAGTTCATGCCTAAGGGGGAGGATGTGAGGCCTCACCCTAGACCTGTCATAGCTTTTCCATTATCATTATGATAGACCTAGTAATTGGCTTGATGTTTTGATTAGTTTAGTAGATTCTACCCTTTTGACAAGGATTTGATTATAGTTGATGAGAACACATTACATTTTATGATGCTTTCTATACTCACAATGTTGACTTTATGATACATTATGACTGACATTATGATGATTGAATTAGATGAAATACTAAGATGTGCAATTAGGGAATTTATGTCGATATGAGTTGTTAGGAAAATGAAAATCAAGAAATGAATTAGGTTGAGATGTGTATTTCATTTAGGGTTAAATGTTAGGTGATGAATTATTGATGACTATTTTATGATATAAATATGAATTCTAATTTATGGTTACTTTGATTTTTAGTAAGCCCACTTGATATACCTATGGGTAAGGGATATTTTTAACCATAGGACAACCCATAGTTGACCAAAAGACCCCTCCAAAAGTTGGATTTTTAAAATGGCCGAAAATCCACTTTTGAAGCAAGGTCTTGGTTAGAGCTCCATCCAATTAAGATGCAAGTCTTTGGTCCACCTTTTTGGCCAAACTTTTTAGGAGTCTATTTTTGGAAACCATGTAATAAATTTGGGAAGACCATCTAATGAGAATGAGATCCTATCCCTAGGAGATTGTGTGGATGCCTTTTTAGAGGGGAGTCTTCTTTTGGAAGAGTTTGACACCCACTCTCTAACTTAGAGACATAGCCAATTTCGAGAAAGGAGACTTAGGAAAAAGAGGAGGCTCTTCAACAAATTACTTCCTTAAGCTTGGATCTAGGTTGGTGGTATTCCTCATTTTACTTGTTGATGCTTCATGTGAAAAGAGTTTTCATGTGTATTTTCATTTTTTGTATGTTAGTAATTTGATATTATGTTCTTCATGTGCTTATGCAATGAGTATCTTGTTATTTTGTGTAGTAGATGAATATGCAAATCTTGTGTTTGATGTTGAGCAAGTCCTTTTGTTTTGTAAATGTGAAGATTTGTTGTTTTTGTGATTCCTTATTTTGTATTGTTGTTAAGGGAGTTTTCTCAAGGCCATACTCACCCTTGGGAGGGAAGAGTAGTCTTGGGGGTGAAGGGAATTTTAGGACAGCCATGGGTGTAGAGTCTCTCCTTGGAATGGAGAAGGAAGAAACATGGATGTATGGGCTCCATGTAGCCATTTTTTTTTGTATTTTGGGGGTCATAAGGGATTGTATGGCTTGAAGCCTTGGGGGTCATAAGGAGTTTTGTTGGGTTGGGATTTTGTGGCAAGATGTGTGATGAGAAAGCCAAGAGTAGGCTTGTCTTTTATTTTATGAAATGTGCTTTCTCCCCTTGGGATTTAGTTCCACCTTCACCCCAATTTTTGAGTCATTTGGAGACTCTTTGTTTTAGCCTTGGATGGGAGTTTAAATGTGATTATTGTGTAATTGAGATTTTGGTTTACTTGATTGTGAAACCTTGTCTATGTGATGGTTCCCCAAGCTCGGGGGTGGCTTCATAGAAGCCTAGGTTGGGAGGTGAGCACTCCATGGCCTATATATTTGTATTTGCAAGTTTGAAGCCAAGATGCTTGAGGAGAAAGCTTTGGGAGAGCTTTCCTATTTTGTATATTTGGGAGAGCAAAAAAAAAGGTGTTGTGTTGATAAACTTTTGGAATGAGAAACATTCCATATTGCATTGTATTTGAAATTTGAGATATTGGTATCAAGAAGTATGTGAAAATGTGGTTTGTTTATTTGTAGCATTGTATGCAATACCTCATGAGTCTTGAAAGGAAAAAAAAAACTTGATTCTCTTTGTAATAGTTTCATCTTACGTAATGTTGTGTATTTACTCAATGATAAAACTATATGTATTCATGTTGAAAATTATAAAGGAGAAGAGTCATTTTAGTATCATTATAGTTCCATTGAAAAGATTTCATTTGAATAAAATGTTATTGATAAGAAAGGAATGATTTAAACACACACTCTCTCTCTCTTTCTATGCAAGATTTCTTGATGTTTTTATATTAGCATCTTGGTTGAGAAACAATAGATTTTAAGAAAATTGACAACTTAACTATGTAAGCTCTTAGGCAAGTTTATCTTGATCATTTATATAGAAATTAGAGTGTTAGAATCCAATCAAATAATAGATCTAACTCTATCACCTTTAATTAAATGAGACAAAAAAACTATAGACTAAGTGTAAAGTAAGAACAAAATAAAAAGAGAAGAGAGAAGAAATCAAATGAAAACAAAACAAGTGAAAAAACAACAAAAGGTAAAATGGAGACCTATAGGTCTCTGGAAAATGTATGGGAGAAAATCTCATACATTTTCCAAATTCCACAGTCATTAAAATATACTTTTCCCCATCCACTTGCAAGCAATGGGTATAAAAAAAGATTAAAATAAAAAATAATATAGTGTTAAGTGTATTATGCTTTAAGAGTTGAGAATTATCCTCTTACATCTCCAGATTTGAGGGTGGGACCCACTTGGGTCACCACCCCAAAAAAAAGGGAGCCCTTTCAAAATATATAGGAAACGGTATTGCAAAAAAAAAAAAACTAAGAAACAAAGTTTCTTTTTTAAAAAATATATATATATATTTTTAAAAAAATTTAAAAAATAATATCTGGTTGGGGGGTGGGCGCGGGCGCGGGCCCCACTCCCCAAACCCCCTGCCTCAGACGGCAGGTCTACCGCAGCAGGACCTACCGTGCATGGCAGGCCTGCTAGGGCAATCCTTGTCATGTCGTGCGGACACCGCACTGCAGCAGTGGTCCGCACGACAATCCCCCTTGAGGGACTTAAAAAGAAAGACGTTGGGGGGGTAAAAACCCCCTTAATAAATTATATTTTATTTAAATTTTTTTAATTATTTTCATTTTTTTAATTGTTAATTATTAGTTAATAATTATGTTAATTAATCATTAATATTAGTTAATATAATTATTATTTAATATTTATTATATTTTATTTAGTTTATTTAATAATTAATTTAATTAATCATAGTTATGTTATTAATTAATATTAGTAAATTTTATTTATTAATTATGTTTATTAATAAATTTATTTAATAATGAATATGTTATTTTTTAATATGTAATAATTTTTATTTAATAAATATATCTATTAATATATTCATTTGTTAATAAATATATTATTAAATAATATTTAGAATGTATTGTTGATAATTATATAATTTTGGTATTTCTCCATTAAGCTCATTTAATAATTTAATAATTTTGATTATTAATAGATATGTCTCTATTAACTCATTAATAATGATAAATGAGCTTAATCAAATTAGATAATTTATTTAATGGCAAATTGGACGTGAGTTAATAACTGACTTTTAATTCTCTAATTTGGTTAATTAGTTTGTTCTTATCATTGGGTAGTATAGTTTAATTTGATAGTAAATGTTTTCCCAATTATTTTAAAATTAAATGTAAATTAACCTTATGTTAATAAAACTCATTTAACTATTAGTTAGTTAATTAGATTTGTCTAATTATATGGTTATTTTAGTGACTTAATTTACTCGTAAAGTGGACATTAGGCAGAAATAAAAGATTTTAGTCACGCTAACATTCATTTATGAATTGGTTATATTCTTGCAATTAATTGCCTAGTTAGGATTAGCTTGGGGTAATAATTCAAACATTTTGTTATATTCTCTAGTAAAATTAGTTACCTTGAACACGTAATTTTATTATTGGGATAAGGCTAAGACTTGCTAGTCAACCCTAGAACATGAAGGGGGTAATGATATGCTAGGGGTGAGCGTTAACAATAAGCCCTCAATCAAGTTAGTCAATACCTTCTCAAGATCAACTGTACAACTGTAGTCAACTGCTAACCTTAGACTTAAACTTATATCCTTTCAAAAAAAAGTTGGTGTGTTTTTGCATGTAAATTTTATGGGCATGATAGTTCCAAACCTTTGAGTCACAAAATAATAGAAAATATACATATGTCTTCTAGTGAAAATTGATTTTCATTGCTAGTAGACATAGAAAAAGAAAAAATAAAGGACATAACTAAGGGAGAAAACCTCCCTAAGGTGCTTGAGGATGGAAGGCTTGACATACTTCCCCAAAAAATGTATTACAATAAATATCCTTTGTTGGCTGAGAAAATAATAGAAGCTAATTTGGGCACAAAAGAGGAACCTAAAATCATACATTTGGAAAAATCATTGACATTAGAGGAAAGAGTTGCATTTATCCAATTCTATAAAGAGAGAAATGTTAAATTTTCTTGGACCAATGCTAACATGCCTAGACTCAATCCTAATTTAGTTGTGTATCATTTGGCATTAACCCCATGGGTAAAACTTGTTAAGCATAAATTGAGAAAAATGCACTTGCAGATCGCATTATTGGTAAAAACAATATTAGAGAGCCTACTAGATGTTGGATTTATAAGGACTATCGATTATACATAATTGATATCCAATCTTGTACTTGTGTCTAAACCTAATTTGGGCATCTATGTGTGCACATATTTTAGAGATTTGAATAAATCTTGTCCCAAAGATGATTTTCCCATTCCCAATATTGACATGATAGTGGATTTAACAGCAAGACATGGAATGCTATCCCTCATGGATGGTTTTTTAGATTAGAATAAAATCAATATTGCACTTGAGGATAAAGATAAGAATGCATTTACATATCCTTTGGGAACCTTGTTGGAATGGAATGCCTTTCAATTTGAAGAATGCTAGATCTATTTATTGAGGGCTATGACCATTATCTTTCATGACATGATGCATACACTCATCGAAGATTATGTGGATGACTTATTATGTAAATCATTACAAAATTAGGACACTTGGAAGTCTTAGACAAGAGCTTTATCAAGATAGAAAAATACAAAGTGTGACTAAATCCAAAGAAGAGTGTCTTTGGGGTAACCTCTAGGAAACTTGTAGGATCCATTGCTCTATTAAAGGAATTGAAGTAACCCTGTCAAAGTAAAATCCATACTTGATATTCTACCACTAAATAATATTAGCCAGCTAAGATCATTACAATGGAAGTTGCATTCTATCTATCACTTTGTTACACAAGTAGAAGATAAGTGTCACCCTTTTTAGCACATGTTACATAATAATGTACCCTTCAAATTAAGTGTCAAGTGTAAGGAATGTGTTAAAAATATTAAGGAAAACCTAATGTCACCACCATGTGCATACCTAATCAAGATGATAAGCCCCTACTTCTATACATATTAATGATAAATTCAATTTTGGGGGAACTTTTAGTACAACATGATTTAGAAGAAAATGAATGCACCATATCTACTATATCAATCATACCCTAGTAGTCCATATAAGATCAACTATACTCCTATTCAACGAGGGTGCCTTGCCATGGTTTTTTCCTCATATAAGATCTAACACTATAGGATTAGTCATCAGATAAATCTCATGGAAAGATTTATCCCATTAAATATTTTTTGAATAAAGCAGCTTTGACAATATGACTAGGTAAATATACTTAGTAAATTTGATATTGATTATGAGGAAAGAAAAACTATTAAAGGAAAATTGAATATAGATCATATTACAAATTCTTTTATTAAAAATGATCATCCCCTTATCACTGAGTTACCTAAAGATGTAGTGTTTAGTTACCTAATGATGCAGTGTTCACTATAGAATCTTCATGACTATGCATTTTATATTTCAATGGCTCCTACACATAGAGTGGTTCAGGTGTTGGCATGCTCTTTGTTACACGACAAGGGAATTTTTGACCTAAGACATATAATATATTCTTCTAGTGTACCAATAAGATTAAAAAATATGAAGCACTCATCAGTGGACATCACATGGCTATAAAAAGGAAAATCTGTTAGAAATAATAAAAAAGAGTAGTAGAGCAAAGGAAAGAACCCAAGTGTGAGTGCATGAAAGGAATTTACCAAGATCACCAAGAAAGAGAGAGAGAAATTTCTTCAAAGAATCAAACCAAAAGATCACCAAAGTGCTCCAAGAACAACAAGAACTCAAAGATTTTGAAAGGGGAAAAGCAAAGAAAAACACCTTGTGAAATATATGAATGAGGCTCAAAGCCTAAGGAGGAAGAAAGAAATGGAGCACAAGGCTCATTAAAATATGGAGAGAAAGAATGAGAGAATAGAGAAGATTATTAAACAAGTGTGTAAGAGGCATATCTTAACTAGAGATGAGTGGAGGAGTTTGCATGTAACTCCCATCTCCTATGAATGCCACATTCATATTGTGTGTGTGACAAGTGTGAGATTTCTCTTAAGAAGGAATATCTAATTTCCTTGTTAAAGGAATTACAAAAATGTGACATGTTTTCCTAATTGGACTAGAGGACAAATACAATATAGGATACCTTGGTTTATCCTTTAATTACATATTTTCACCAAGGAAAGATTTATTTCTAACACCCCCCTTTAATCTTTACTTGGGGTGATTACATCAATAGGTATCAAACCCAAATAATTACAATGATTTTGAGATGTTTATTTTGAAAGAGTCTTCACTATGATGTCATTGGCTTGATCATCTTGCATGTCTTCAACTTGTGCTTTGGAGCTTGAATGGCACATAGGACTTTTGGCTAAGTGAATAGCACTTTGAGAAAACAAAGGTGTATGTGCTTGTGAAGGGAGCCCAAATCTTTAAGTGACCATTGATATTCTTGAGATGCATGTGTACATTATGAATATTCATTTCTAGTAGAAAATAGAGATGGATCAGCACTTGATCTTGCAATAAGGCAAAAACCACTAGTAGATCTCCCATCATTGGGATCTCCTAGTGCTGAATCAGTAACACTTTGGAAAGCAAAATCACATTGCAAATCATGAGGAAAATAATAAAAAATGCAATCTTCAGTTGCATAAAACAAATTTGTAGCATATTCATCATAATGTGAATCATGAGTCATAGAATCAAAAATGCAATCTTCAGTTGCATAAAACAAATTTGTAACGTGTTCATCATAATATGAAGCATAAAGAGGAGTAGAGCTAGTATAAGCATCACTAGTATTATCATTATCCTCCACAACAATCATAGGATTAGTACTATCATCATGAATTTCATCTTGAGTAGTAAACATATGTTGCAAAGTAACATTAAGAAATTTAGATATAATTTCCTGTTCTTGGTCAAACATATCATCAACATGAGAGCAAGGATCATAAAATTCCATTGCATCATAAGGAGAGAGCATATAATCACTTTGAGTAGGAAGATAGTAATCAAGAGGGTTGTTCCAAGAATATCCATCATCATGATATTCATCCCAAATAGTATTATCATCAAAATGAGAAGTAGACATCCCATAACGAATAGTAAAAGCATGATGAGTGTTATTATTATGATAGGTTTCATTATTAGGAGGAGATGACTTTTCATGTTTAAGTTTCTTAAAACAATTATTGATCACATGACCAACTTTCCCACAATAATTACAATGGGGTCTATTATAATTGTTATGATAACCATTATTATGATTATTTGAATAACCATTATTATGATGATTATTGTTACGATAATTAGTGTTGTTATTGGAATAATTATTATTATGATGATTAGTATGTGAGTTATTATTTGGATTTTGAGTTTTTATTTGGATTTTGAGTTTTAGATACAAAAGCATGTTTAACATATTTAATAGTACCAAATTGCAACAATTTAGCCTCCTCTTGACATAACAAATTTTGAAAAATAGGATAATTTAAAAGAGGAGCTAAACTAGAAATAGCAAGCTAAGAGTGGATGTTAGTGATAAACTGTTGAAACTCTTTAGGGAGACATTTCTTAAGAATTATAGTAATTAATCTAATATTTGTAAGAGTAATATTTAAACCATTTAACTAAGTTATAATTGCATCAAACCTGAGTAAGAATTCATCCATATTTTTAAAATTAGTATACCTTAAGTCTTCCAAGTTGTCTTGGAGTTGAATCTTATGTGATTCAAAGGAGCTGTCGTAGGTTTGCTTCAAGATGTCCCATGCTATGTGAGCTTTGGTGCAATGTCGAATCAAGACATAGAGATCAGCACTGATGGAGAGTCCAATTAGATCAAGAGCTTCATCGTTCTTACCTTAGCATGCATCTTTGGCAGTTTGAGCAGTAGAGGTGGCTAGTTCAAGAGTCGCATTTGTGGCAACTTCAAGCAAATGTTTAAAGAGGAATAGAAAGGAAACATGAGTTTTCCATTGATGATAGTTAGCACTAGTTAGTTTAATTTCTAGAATTAGATTAGACATGATGAAAATAGCAAGATAAAGATAACAAAATTACAATTATGAATTTGAACAGATTGAGATTTATAAAAAATTTAAAATTTTATTAAAAGCTAACAAAAAAGAGCTAGAATTGATAAAGGAATATATTAAGAGTGAATTAGTGAATAAATAGATATATGGAACAATGTTTAATAGATAACTTTGATTTGTTTACACAAAAAGTTAGAAAAATAAAAAAAATTAAACTTAAATACTATGATAAAATTGTTTAAACTTGAATAATAGAATTGAATGAATTAAGTTTTAAACTAAGAGTTAAAAGAAATTAAAATAAATATAATCAGGATAATATGAAATAAAATATTTGACCAAATTATTAATGAAAGATGGATTAAATGACCAAATGTAAAAAGAGATTGAAATGAGTCAAAGATTGAAAGAAATGTTCAAACTAGAACTAAATAAGGATAAATACAGATATGCTGAAAAGAATCTCAGACCAAGGAATAAGCTAAAAATATGCCTGCAAAGAAATGGTTAATCAAAGAGAATAAGAATCTAATAATAAACTCTTCCAAAAAAAGAACTAAAAAAGAATAGCACAGATTTGCAGAGAAAACGTTTTGCTAAAAACTAAATATGAATAATCATTCAGCCAGTCTCCTATTGAGGTGCACCAGAAATGGTTCGCAATGAAATCTAGAATCCACAAGGAGGTTAACAACAAAGATATATAATAATAAGATTTGAAAGTGGTCAAGGTGGAACCCACTGAAACAAATCTCCTATTAACTATGATGAATGACAGTAACCTGCAGCCAAGTAACGTTAATGCAGCATCTGAATAATTATTGTTTATTAGCTGTGCACATAGGAGATTGGCATCTCAGAAAAATGTTATAAACAAAAAATATTAATGCAGCATCTGATAGGCACAGCTATTGGCTAGTCAAACCTCAATCACCCACGAGTTAATAAGAATTGAGCATCCATCAAAATCATATTATATTTAGCATCCTCATTCACTGAACATTCAAACACAATTAGTGGGATACACACTATACGGTGGCCTCTAAGCAACATTATGAATGATGAATAAAATAATGTAGTGTTATGAATAAGGAATAAAATAATGTAGCGTTATGAGTGGGAAGTAATAGTGCGGCGTTAAGAATTTTCTTTTCTATCTCAGCTAATCTTATCAATATGTTAGTGCGAGCACATGCATAGAGTTTTTTTTCATTCAAAATTAATTTTTAATAGTGAGATCTAATAAGAATTTTCCTTTCCTTTCATTCAAATTATTCTTATCAATATGTTAGAGCAGTATGAGCGTGGCCAGTAGCAACATGAGTGATGGCACTGAGAGCATCTATAGTAGTTTTAGCACTCTTCTTAACAAACCACACAAAGCTAATGATCCATGGCGGGAAGCTATTTAGTTTATTAAAGCCAGAGAAGGTGAAATGCGGGAATATGTGGAGCATGCAAGGAAGTGTTTAGCTATAGAACTTGCTGCTTTGGGCAAATGTGATGCCTTTCTGCATTGGCCTGATGGAAAGAACTGAGCAACCTTTGAAAAGAGTTTTGGACTCCCATAGAACCAGCTGCAAGATTGGAAATGGCCCCAATGGCTGCTCTCTTTTTGTTATCTAACCAGATGGGAGTTAGCACATCATTTACATATGCTGACAATACTCAAAAAAAATTAAGAATGTGATATTGACTGCCAGGATTTAATAAGAAAAAATATATTGACAATATTTGCATTCACCATAAAGAAAATCACGTCAGGAGAAGGAAACATATATAATAGAAGCAGTGAAGTATTCTTCAATAATAACAATCAAGACGTAAAGCTTTATATCACAAACTTCACTATAAAGAAAATTGTTTAGGCTATTGATTAGTATATTTATATCTGAATCTGAAGTCTCTTCTACATGTTTATGATACCATTATTATTGATACAAATGAAAAAGAATAGATAAATCAATTTGGTAAAAAATTGAGGTTATTGCTAAAGTGAAACCTCCAGAGATATAAATTAAAAAAACTTTTAGATTGAGTTTAGAAATCTGTCGAGTGATTAGATTTAATAAAACTTGAAAAGAAAATAAATGGACTTAGATCTGGCAGCAAGCCATCCAAATCTAAGATCTAAGATGTTAGATTGCAAGAAAATAATGAAGAAAAACCTGCAAAAAATGGTTAGATAACAAAAAAGAGCTTTCTCCTTCACAACCAAAATATCCTTCAAATTTCCCTACATGCAAGACTCAACAAACAAGGGTTAAACTTTCTCTGATACCATGTTAGAAATAATAAAAAAGAGTAGTAGAGCAAAGGAAAGAACCCAAGTGTGGGCGCATGAAAGGAATTTACCAAGATCACCAAGAAAGAGAGAGAGGAATTGCTTCAAAGAATCAAGCCAAAAGATCACCAAAGTGCTCCAAGAATAACAAGAACTCAAATTTTTTGAAAGGGGAAAAGCAAATAAAAACCCCTTGTGAAATATATGAATGAGGCTCAAAGCCTAAGGAGGAAGAAAGAAATGGAGCACAAGACTCATTACAATATGGAGAGCAAGAATGAGAGAATAGAGAAGATTATTAAACAAGTGTGTGAGAGGCATATCTTAAGTAGAGATGAGTGGAGGATTTTTCATGTAACTCCCATCTCCTATGAATGCCACATTCATATTGTGTTTTTGACAAATGTGAGATTCCTCTTAAGGAGGAATATCTAATTTCCTTATTAAAGAAATTACAAAAATGTGACATGTCCTCCTACTTGGACTATAGGAAAAATACAATATAGGATACCTTGGTTTATCTTTTAATTATATATTTTCACCAAGGAAATATTAATTTCTAACAAAATCTTAGAACGTTGCATCTTTGGAAACTCTCAATTAGTGACTAGATCGATTAATGACAACTACAAGACTAAGGATGAAAATTTTCTACCATGAAAGAGAATTGTGGATGATTTCAAGGCATACTTAATTATGATAAAATTTGATCAAATCCCCAAAGATAACAACAAAGTTTTCAATTTTATTACTACAATAACTTATCTTGTTGATATGACATAAAATATTGCTTACTGTGATTTCTCAGTGGAACCCCTCTTGGTAGCTACCTATGAGTTATCTTAATTCAAACTTTTTGGTATCATTATTGGTCCTAATTCTCTTTGGAATAGTTAAACCTATGTCTACCTTCATGAAAATACCTTACCAACTAACCTATCTAAGAAATCTTGCAAAACCTTTAATCACCAAGCCTCCCGCTATGTCACTATCATTGATAATTTATATCAAAGATGTCTTGATGGTACCTTATATTTTGCAAGCATGAAAAGGTGTAAATTTCCTTATGAGATGTGTATAATGGTATGTGTGGTGCACATTCTAGTGGTCCTACCTTGGCTAATAAACTCTTGTGTATCAGGTATTATTGGCCTACCATGAAAAAGGATGCCTACTATTTTGTTAATAAATGCAAGCAATTACATATACATGGATACTTGATACATGCACCTACATAAGGATTATAGCTAATTTCTATACCTTGGCCCTTTTTTAGTGGGGACTTGACCTTGTGGATAAAATACATCTGCCTTACTCCAATGGAAATAAATTTATCATCACTACCACTAAATATTTCACCAAGTGGATAGAATTCATCCCTTAACACATATTATTAGAAAGTAGATTTCTACATTTATCCTTAACTGTGTCATATGCTAGCATGGTGTTTTCTTTGTCATCACAGACAATGGTCATCCCTTCAAAAATTAGGATATCTGCAAACTATGTGATTATTTCCATATCCAAAACTATTTTTCCATATCATACTAATCCCAAGGTAATGACTACACTAAGGCCTCTAACAAAACTATCTTGAAAATCCTTAAAAATATAGTCAACAAAGTTGGTCATGACTAGCACATTCATCTTAACCTCGCCTTATGGGCTTATTGCATGAGTATTCACACTCCAAAAAACACCACCCCACATGACCTTATATATGGCTTAAAAGTTATCTTACACATCAAGGTCAAGTTTCCCTCCTTGTAGGTCTCTTTATGCAATCTTATCAATGTTAAAGACTACAGAGTCTCTTACTTTCATGATCTAGATCTATTGTACAAATGCAAACATATAAATACTTTTATCCATCTCAAAGCTTACCAATAGCATATGTGTGGGAGTTACAACCACTAATTTAAGCCATACATATTTGAGGTTGGTGATCTTGTCTTGAAATAAAATCCCATAAATCAACAAGATAGAGAGAAAAAGGGCAAGTTTGAACCTAACTGGCTCGGTCCATATGTTATAACTCTTGTATATAGATCAAGAGCATATCAACTGGAAACCCCTGAAGGTGATGCATTGTATTATCCAATCAATAACATCCACCTTCACAAGTTTTTCACTTGAGAATCTCAAAGAAACACTGTAAAAGTCCTGAGAAAATACCAAAAAATCATAAAAAGTCCTAAAAAATACAAAAGAAAAATTATTAATTTTTT
Source organism: Chamaecyparis obtusa (assembly GCA_027943335.1). Lineage (NCBI taxonomy): Eukaryota > Viridiplantae > Streptophyta > Pinopsida > Cupressales > Cupressaceae > Chamaecyparis > Chamaecyparis obtusa. The sequence continues at coordinate 47,264 of BSBK01011129.1, read as the reverse complement.
TTTCAACCAATAAAAATAGTAAATAGAAATCACAGACCCAGCAAGAGAACTAGATCAAGGTTCAAAAATCTAGAGGACAATAAGAACAAAGACATCGAGGAACTCAAAGCTTCCTCTGCTAGCATGCAGATGATGGTTGAACATGCGGTTGATCTTATGAAGTGTATTTAGCCAGTTGGTTGTTGTCTTGCTATCTTTTTGTTGTCCTTTTTTCTTTGCCTTTCGGTTTAAAGACTTGCTCATTTTTTGTTGTCTCTTTTTGGTGCTAATGTACTGTTTATATTGGTACTTTAATGCTTATCTTGTAATCTAGATGTAAAAGGTTTCAGGTCCTTTCAAAACCTATTTTTACGTAATCAAAACAATAGTAAATAGAAATCATTTTTCCTATGGTGAAAACCCCTTTAGAGATACCTTGGGTAAGTACCATGGTCAAAACCAAGAAACCAACTCCAAGTATAGGGACTTCACTCTTCCCTCCTTCAGATTCTACTTGATCTCTTTCCATACCCACCCTCCTTCCATATCATAATAAATTGTTCCACCATCACCACCATCACCATGGCTTGTGGATTGTTTCACATTGCTTTCTCATGCATGCTTCTTCATGCATAATAATTTATTAATATCCCTCATTGAGTCATCTCTTCAAACTTAGTTATAGATTCATATGCTTAGTAGCTCACATTCAGAGGAAATTCACCTTTTAATGTATGTATATTTGTCCACAATCCATAATAACATTTCATTTGCACCATCGATCTGTATCATTCCATCCTTTGCTTTGAAATAAATATATCCAATTCATGGATAAATTACACTTTTAGACAAACATGAGTAGCTTTGGGCTTCAAAAAAACTATAACATGATGAGGCTTAGATCAAGATGACATAAAAACATGCCTATCAACCTATCAAACTATTCACATAAATTGTGACAAGAAGCATTTATGCATTAATCATGATGGTTGTTTATTTTAGGTTTTTTTTTTGTTTTTTTTTTTATCTGATTCTTTTTTTATTTTATCTTTGATCACATGTCTTTTAGCTTCTCCAGGATGTCTCTGACTAGATATTTGATCTCTAATATGTCTTTGACTAGAGAGGCATTGATGAGGCATGTTCACTTGTCTGTTACTTGTGGATTGTTCCCAAGTAACATTATGACTTGTCTTGGTATATGATTATCTAAGACCTTAAATAAAGTATATATCTCATGTGAATAGGGGTATTTCTTAACTATCAAGCACGTATTACTCCTTGTAATCAATATGTCAATTCAGTTCTAATCCATACCTAGACAAGTTCGTATGTTTTCCATAATAAGCTCAATGATGATATAACACTTAAAAATAACAATAAATCCATCTCCTTTAAATTCATTTTATTTATTTATGTATCCCTTCATCACCCTTACATTCATTCCCACTCACCCATTGTCAGTATCCCTACACTTAGAAATTGAGTACTATGATACATCAAAAACATAGGATCATCCTTGCATCAACCACATACCTTGAAAAATCTCATGTAAGTTAGACATGTCACATCACATCCTACATACATCACATATTACTATCTATCATTTTTATCATCATTTCATATTTAGAACATCTCATATAGAATAATCCATTAACCATGTAGCATAATCATCCAAAGAGTCTCTTGTGCATACAAAACATCATAAATACCATAATATAGTAATATAATAATATAAAATCTCATATAGAAACATCATTTCATAATGTACTAAGTCTCATATGCATACAAAATGTTTTTAACATCATAAGCATTTTAATCATAGCATCAATAACATCATAAGGCATAATATACAATCATAAGTCTAAAATCATTCATTGAACATGCATCACATTATATCACATAAAAATATAGCATCATAAAATCCATGATGTATATTATATAATTAATCAATACACACACACACACACATACACATACACATCTATTATATCATCCTAAAAATTTAGCACCTAAAATTGGATGTTTATTTAGGCCCCATTTGGCGATTTCAATGTTTCTTGCTCGTTATGCTTGATCTAGCTACCTATCTCCCCCTGATATGGCATCTATCCTATCTTCCTAGCTCTCCATTTGAATTTTGGGTTATTTTTCCTAGTTACATAACTCACATGGTTGTATGTTCCTAGAAACAAAATGCCTAGGGCATTTTGTTCCCTGAGGATTGGGCCGAAATTTGAACTAGGGCCCCATTGCGATGTTTTGATAGGGAATTAGATCCCATAGTTGGCTTGGATTAATTTTGAATCTTGATATATGTGATTAGGTGTATAAACATCATATCTCTCCTCATTTTGGTATCCACAAGAAATAATTGAAGGACCAAAACCAAGATTTTTCACTCAAGTAATCAAGTCATCAAGTGAATTCAAGATTTGAAGGCAAGCATCCAAGATCTAGCATGTATACAAGCATCCAAGGCATTTTTGATGCAGAGAATCCTAAAAACCAACAAATCAATAGGATGCATTTTTATCCCTTCAAAATAAATTCAAAATTTTCATTTTTTAGAGGCATCTCATTCGATTAAACACAACAAATTTTAACACAAGTTCATCAATATTCCTCCATTCACATATCTTGACTTCTATACCTGATTACATTATTCATATATTCTATTCTTGACATATTTTTTAAAACCCTTAAGTGTAAATTTTCCAAAATAGGCATTCTGAAACATATCCAAAACTTATCCCAATCCAACCATTCATTTACAAGTTATGGTGTCTGCACTGAGACCCATTTTTGTTGTCATCAACCAGAAATAAAATATGTAACCATGCCTAGGGAATCCAATATATTTTACAAAACAAAATAAATTGACACCAAACCAATTCAAAATTAACCATTTGTGAGTCTATTTTCCAATTCTGTAATCCATTTATTTTTCCAATTCATAAATCATTATACAATCACAAACATTTTCCTGCAACTCCATTGAAGACAGTCTAAAGCCAATTTTCACAACAATCTTCATAACTTTCATAAATCTGCATACAAATGACTCAAACAAAATTTAAATGAAATATAATTAATATATATTTCCCATGAATATAATTATAGGTCATCAACCTTCCATATGTGTCTTTACCAAATGCTACAATCTTACTGTAGTCAGGGAATCTCAAATCTGCAAATAACCACTTTCACAAAAATGATCATAACTTTCTCAAAACTGAATGAAATCAGTCCAAACCAAAAGTATAAGGAATATAATTCATTATACTATTTAACCATGTCTATGATACATCATTTCCATTGCGTACATGGCCGTACAAATCCTAGAAACATCATAAAAACTAAAAAAACCAATCAAAATAACAATAGTAGAATGTACCAAAATGTATCAAAATATTTTCCTTACCTCAAATATGATTTGATTTGACCATAAAATGATATTTATATATATTTTACAGTTATAAACCTTCCTAACTACCCCCAAATCCAATGGAAATCATTTTACAACTTTTAATGCAACTTTGAAATATTGCATTTTTGCAACTTTGCATTTTCATGACAACTTTTGACTTTTTCACATAATGACCTCAAAACTTGAAAAAAAACCTTATAAACATATAAAATGACCTTTTACAAGCATTTATGCCCTTTCATGGCATGTTTACATCATTTTGACTCTTTGACCCCACTAGGTCCTAAATGGACAACTATGCAACTTTTACATAAATGGCTCAAGTAGCCTTATATTATGACCCCATTGGATAAAAATGAACTCAAATACATACATAGATTCTTTACAATTCATAAATGACCCAAATTTAATCAACTAGTGACCTTGGACATCATGATTTTTCTTTTACAATGGGTGCTCCTGTACCAATTTTGAAGGCAATCTTCTCCATTGTATAAATCTTATCTCCCATGATGGCCATGTAGAGGAGTTCTCAATCAAGAAATAAGATGCTTTGTCCATCCACATACATTATTCCTTCATATCAAGTGTTCAATAGAGCATAACAACATTTAATATCTAGGAGTGGCATTCAAAGATTCATGCATTTGTAAAGTAATAGTTGATTCTTTTCTACATTCCAAGGTCAAAAAATATAATTAAATAAAAATTCAATAAACATTAAAGCATCTTCATGAATATGTGTGATCTCAATATCCATTCATGAAGGCATTTACAAGGTAGCTCTAATATTTACCTTCATAATTACTTTCCTTTATTCTATTTCATTTAAATTTCAAAATAGGGATTTGAGCAAGGTAAAACCCTTTCCAAAAAATTTTCCTTATTTTTCTAGGTGTGGGAATAGGTGGCATAGCTATCGAAACTATTCCTGGAAATTTGAGATCTGTAGGATTGATTGTTTGAATTTTGGGAAAAATCTCTAGGAAAAAATACTCTAGGCTTCTTGTTCCTAGGAACAAATAAACAAGGAATTTGTAGCAAGAAAGTCACCTTTGTATTTAGATCTCAAGTCAGTGTTGTTTCCAAGTTCCTATTTTAGTCACTGAAGCATACTGTCTTTTTTCTATCAATCTTTTTTTTTTAAATTCTTATATTTTCTTATTTAGTCATTTGTCTTGCATAATTAGATCATTTTATCCATTTCATTCTTAATCATAATTAACAAAGGAAAATATTTGTCCCACTTAGAGCTTGAAGCTAAATTTGAGCCTAGTGGTGCATCTTCCTTCTGATTTGTAAATTAAGAAAAGGTGGATAACCCCATTCATCCCCCCATAACACCACCACATTCATCTTTTATTTTTGTTCATTTTTTTTAACCCAACGCATGACATTTCCATTTTGATTTTGGTGTTAGATCCCCTTTATGTGCATTGGATCCTCACTTTTCATTTCATAGTTTTGATTACGTAAAAGCAGGTTTTGAAAGGACCCAAAACTGTTTACATCAAGATTACAAGATATGCATTAAAGCTCCAATAAAACTTGTGCATTAGCACCAAAAAAAGCCACACACATGAGTCCAAACACAAAAAGAACAGACAGAAAAACAAAGGACAACAAAAAGATAGTAGGACAACAACTTGCTAGCTAAATACAATTCATAATTTCTGTCGCTTGATCAGCTAGCATCTACATGTTAGCTGTGGACACTTTTAGTTCTTTAATGTCATTGTTTTTATCATCCTCCAGCTTCCTGAACTTGGATCTAGTTCTCCTACTAGGACCTTGATCATCTTTGACCTTAGTTATCACCTACTCCCCTTTTCCCTGGTCCAACTTGTCCACCAGTATTTTCACATGCTCATTCGACACCTTTAGGATAGCAAAGATCTGCTCTGTAATATTCCCAACCATTTTCTCCAGCTTGTCGACTCTATTTTCCATAATCTCAATCCTTTTTTTCATCCCTTCACCACTTTCAATTTTTTCTTCCATAGCAATGATTCTGTCATTAAAGACAGTGAGCCCCTCAACCCTTCCGATAGTCTCAATGAGCTCATCAATAGTTTGGCCCATGGTTTTCTCCCCCATATTCATTTTAATAAGAACCCCAGTCTCTTTTTGGAGCTGATGGATATGAGACTTCATAGCTGTGATGTCATTTTTCATTATGCTAAGGGTAGTCAAAAAAGCCAGACAACCTAGATTCTCAAAATCCTTGTTCCCTCCCTCCGTCTTCTCCTTGGAACTCTCCATCTTATCCTTCCCCGTGTTGACCATGTCCTTCTCCTACCCATCCTTCTCAATGTTTATCACATCCTAGGAAACATCACTTTTCATTTCATAGTTACCTATACCATTCATTATATTTTATGTGCAATTATGCTTAATTCAATCAATGTTGCATAAATTTAATGAGTGTTTTTATATCTCTTTCAAATTTCATATTTTCAATTGTTAGATCTATGTTTTATTTCTTTTGTTTTGCATGAGTGTTATGAAATTGAGTCCTACCTATAGCATTCATATTAGGAGAATTCATAGACTTATGTGTTCCTTTGATCCCTGGTCCTCTTTATTTCCTATGAATCTTGGTGAGACACACATGCCTAATAATGACATTCCTACTATGGTTGATAATACTTCTTCCCACTCTTCTCATTATGAAGATGAGTATTTAAGATTTCCTCCTACCTAAGTACAAAATATTTCCTATGACTTTAAAAAATTTGAACAATGGTTAAGTCAAGAAAATTCTACTTTGGAAGTCATTTCCTTAGTATGAGGTTTAAGGAAGTTGATTCAAAATAATGAATATGGTATCAACTTATTATGAAATATTTCCCATCTTATTGGTAGTAATGTTAAACTTCTTAAGGATTGTGCTCAAGGTCTATATTTAACTCAACCTTCCTCTAGTGTTGAAACTTCCCTTCTCATTCCTACTTCATTATCTAGTGTCTCTACTTATTCTCCACCTCTCATGACTACATCCATTTGAAAGATAAATCCTACACATGTTTGTCTCAGAAGCATTCATAATCCTATTGTTCCTCCTCCTTCAAGTGTTCCATGTGTTTTCCAACCTTCATCCGTTCCTACCTAAAACAATGTTCTATTTTCATACTCGAATGTTTATTCCATTTCCCATAATGGTCCCAACATTTCACATGTCTCATACCAACTTTTCTACCAAATCCACTATCAATAGGCTTTCTCAAACTATTTCATCCTTGAAACAACAAATTGCCTCCATCTTAATCCAAATTCAAGATTCCTACATGTGACATTGCTATCCCTTTGTCCTTGGACATTATCTATGTTGTTATCCCTCAATACATGAAAATACCTCACTTAGAGACTTATAATGGTAAAGGCGATCCCTTGACCCATGTTAAGACCTTTAAAGCATTATGTAGTGAATTTTATCATGACCTTATTCCATTGATTCTTTTCAAAATATCTCTAATTCTTTCATTCAACAATTTCAAAACAATATTGGTCCTAAGATTTATTTGATTGATTTAATGCATTGTAAACAAGGTGTTAAAGAAAAAGTAACTTATTTCATTGGCATATTTAAGCATTTGCATGCTCAAATTTCTTATCATGTACCTGATATTGATATCCAACATATTTTCATTGCTAATTTACAAAAAGACATTAGAGATAAGATATTTCTTTTTGAATTCTCTTCTTTTACTCAATTATGTTTAGTGCTTCATAATTATCAGCTTCAAGTGAGTCAATTTGATAGATCCACTCTAATGGCTCTAGTTAATAAGAGTGATGTTGCATCCCAACCTTTTTAGAAGTTTCAAAAACCAAAAGACTTCATCAAGATCAACAATTCATCAAATAACATTGATGTGCAAGTGGAAGCAACATCTAAAGGTGTGGCTTCTTTGTCATCTTATTTTAGACCTTCTCGTAATTTTACATATCTTTCTAAATCTTTGTATAATGTGATGTTGAAGTTGGTTAATGCTAATTTACTAACACTTCCTCCCATTAATCCAATTGACCCTTCTAAACAATCCAACAAGAACTTTGATCCCAAAGCTTTTTTCTATTACCATCATCAACCCGGTCATGATACTAAAAAATGTTTATGTTTAAAATCTATTGTTCAAGACCTTATTGATTCTAATTCTATATTCATATAGGGTGTTAATGATCATGGAAAAAAATTCATTTCCCTTCCAACCAAAACTTTCAAATTTATACCAAGCCTCTACCCTCTCTTTCAACCAATACCATTGAGTACATTCCTTCTTCCTCTTCCTATTTTGTTAACTCTCCTACCATTGTGATCTATGACACTGGGAGTACCAAAGCCTACAATATTGTCAACCTTATTGATCAATATGATCTTAAACCTAAACCATAACCCAAACCTAATCTTTTCATTATATTTAATCCTAGTGAGACTATTAGAGCACCTAATGGTCCTCTTTACATAGTTGTGAAGATTAATGGTTGTCCTTCTCATGGAGTCCTTATAGATCCTACTTGTATGGTAAATGTTATAACTAAAGAACATCATTATAGTAGACAGTGCCAACAATATTTATATGATAAATCTAATGTGATGATCAAAACATTTAATGGTTTCACTTATCCTACTCATGATTCCATTAGTCTTCTTGTAGAAGTTGGCAAGAAAATCTTAGATGTCGCATTTTTTGTCATCCCAACTTTCAATCAGTTTCAAGTTAAACTTGGCCTTCCTTGGCTCACCTTGAAATATATAGTCTCTCCTATCCATAAGTGTTTGATATTTACCCATGATAGAAAAATTTTCATGATCAACCATAGTCTCTATTAGCCTTTAGCTACTCAAGAGAATTTTGACCTTGAATTATTTTGGCCTTCCATGCCTCAAGCAGTTTGACCTTGAAAATATAACTATCAGGGATAATTTTAGTGGTGAATGTCTCATTTCGGTGACCCGAGATTTGGCGAATAAATGTGTATATCGGGTTGGCCGTGTCTCCTGAACTTTATAAATATTTGGTCAAATGCCCAGGCCCATCGCCCATTGGTTTAAGTAATTTTCTCTCTTTCTTTCATGATATTGACAGTCAAATCTAATTTTTGGACATAGTAAATTGAAATTTTTTGCCTACAATTTCCAGAGCTTCTCTTAATCGACAGCCTAAATTCACTAATGGTGTTATAAAGATATATTTAGAGGAGGCCCCAAATTCACCTAGTATTTTTTGGATGTGTGTCTCAAACCAATGCCATTTTCACCAACTCTATTAATCATAGAAAATTATTGGACTATCCATAATCACCTTGAAAATTATATAAGACATATTATTACACAGGCTTCGCCAAATATTCGTATACCATATAAGCTTCCCGCTGAATTTGCCAAAAAGGGTTTGTATAAATACATTCATAGATCAATGTTATTTTACACAATTTGGTTTGGTTGGTTTTGATCTTGCAATTATGATCGATAGTGAAGTTTCAGACTATTGAGTGCATTAGCGACTACAATTGACGCAAAGGTAAGTGATTAATTTTTGAAGTGTATTGTGTTATATTATTATTTTGAATTAACCTAAGGTTTCACCCCTATCTGTCTGCAATTTGGAGTTCATTCTTATTTACAATAGGTGTTACAGTTAAAAACTTTAGTTTCAAAACCCTAAAAAAAATTGAATCCAAAAGGGCACAATTTATACAGTCATGTTAGAAGTTTATAAATTATTATTAATTATGATTTGCATCATCTTTCTGAAGACTAACAAATGATGTGTCACACGTGACACATGTCACTTTTCTAGAACGTTCTTAAATACTTTTTAATCCTTTACAACTACTACCCAAAATAGAGCTTTCAGCTTAATAGCTTATTACAATTAATAAAATGTTTATTATGATTAATTAGATGTTTCACCATTAGATTTTAACTATACTTAAAGTCTTACTTAAATGTTTATCATTTATGGTCCATCACATGTGTCGCTATTCTGGAATGTTTTTAAGACTTTAATTATTTGCAACCTCTCCCCAAAATAGAGTTAATTAAACTTAATTGAATGTTTATAAATGACATGTATTTCATTTTTGGATCAAGTTTGGAAAACATGTGTATCATGCCCACATTTCGCCTAGAATACAACATGCGTCGTTGATCTGCTATAATCCAAAGGATGACTCAACGATAATAGGTATATGTTGTCAGTTGTTGTAGGTCCCTCAACATTGACACATAGATGTTCACGTGGCACGTGTCACTTTTCTAGATGATGGCTATTGAATTTTGTAACCCTCACAACTTTGGTCCGAAATAGATCTTAAGTCGTCGATCTTTGATCATCCTGATCGAACATTACTTAATTTTTTTTCAAATACGTGTGCATTTCTAGATTTGATTGTGTATGTTTTTAAACATTAATTAATTTTTTTTCATTTTTCTTATGCATAATACAATGTAATTATTAAGTATTTTAAAAATCAAAACATAGTCTACTTTGAAAATTCATTAAAACATAAGTCAAGATATATCTTTTTCTAAAAGACTAAATATTTTGTAAAGTGAAAATATAAAAATTTTATGAAATGGAGATAAAACCATGAAATAATTTCTAAATTAATCTGACTAATTGATTAATTACTAAACAATAATAAAAAAAATTTAAATGTTAAAAATAACAACTTGCTTTGTCTCTGGACTAATAAAGAAACCTAATCATTTTAAAAACTTGAAAAATGTCCATTCATATGGAAGGCATATTAAAAAATATTTTTAAAATAATAAACTACTTCAAAGTTAATAAAAAACCCATTATTTCCTCTTTATTTCAATCAAAAATTAATCACTATATACGTTAATTGCAGAAGTCTATGCAATGTGGTGGACAGAGTAACCATTTATAGAAAATTTATAATTAATTTCCTCAATTCACTACATGTCACCTTTATTTTTATATAAGGTATACTTGTCACCATTTTGAATACTTGCAAAAGATTAAGGTTTCCTTCAAGACTTTCAGTTTGCAATAAAACTTCAACCATTGATCTATAATCATTGAATGATAGATGGATGTTAGTTGTATGGTGTAGAAGTCACGCTTATCAATAACATCGTGTAGAGTGATTTCTCTAATCAATGATGGGTGACCCCACAATAGTGGGTTGCACTTTTTTAGACATGTTGATTTTTGCTTAAATAACACATTTTTAATAAAATATGATTATTTAAGCCTTGAGAGGTTCCATTTGAAGGAATCAATTACAAATGGTTATCTCATAGCATCTTAGATAAAAATAAACATTAATATAACATCTATACTCATTCATACCTATGATGGTGTCTCCTTTGCACCTATTAAAATGCTGAAAAAAATCACTTCAACTTTATCTTTTGGTAGATCAAACAAATCCATTTGACAAAGCTATCTATGTAGTAAGGTACTACTGAGACAAATCTTTCCAATGATTATAATTTTAATATATATTAATTTTATTATGACTTAGTATTTTTAGTTTTACTAAACATAAATATTTCACTGTATGTCTACCTCTATGTTTGACGCTTATGAAAAAATAGTAAATGAGAGAAAAAAAATTCTGAAAATATCTATACCCTAGGTATTGAATTTCTCTTTCTATCAAAAAATAAAAAATGAGATTGGACAAATACATGATAAGTTATAAGCTATGTAGTCAAGGTATGTCAAAATTATGGTTTAGTCAACTTCAAACATTAATAAAATATGAAATAATAATCATAATGTCATCAAACCAACTGCAGACCCTCTGTATGGATGTTAAAAAAATAAATTTGAAAAAATCACATTGATATCTATTTTAGAAAAAAAGTTATGCTCTATGAAAACAATGTAATTCTTTGAAAATGATGTTTTCAGCAACATACTAGTTTTTGTGGGAGAAAGGAAAAACTATTCAAATCAACTCAAATTAAAAAGAAAAAATATATTAGAATCTAGACAAAAAAATCTTAAAAGACTCTAATTTACTTCATCTTCCTATTCCAAATGGTTTAATGACAATATGCATTTGAATCTGAAAGTTTTTTTCAAAATGTAGAGTTCAGTGTCCGTTCATGCAAAAAATCCAAAGAAAATGATCTTATCTTGCAAAAATCCTATGAAAGTTCCAAATTCCTATGTCAAGTATGAAGAATTAGGGTTTTTTCAATGCAAGGGTTTCAAAAAAAAATTTCAAAGTCCATAAAAACCCTACCCAAGGTCTAATTGATCGTAACTTTTTCGATCACTTAAGTTCTTCCTTTTTGCACATGTCTTATGTTATCGTCTTAAGACCAAAATTATAAAACCCAACGATGCCTCTCATTTTTCCTAAGTCCTAATGTTTTAAAAGTGATATATCTTTTGGGCTCAGTCAGTATGTGATGCTAAGTTCGCTAGATGCAAGAAGAGAAAAATCTGACAGCAGTGTTAGGTGTTTTCGGGCCTACTCAGTAAGCAATGCAAAACCCGACGGTCGTTGGATGCTTCAATGAAAAAAGGATTTAGCAACTTAGAGAATAAGGTGTTCTCTATGTCTTGTATTGTTTTTTGATAAGTCTTTAACATCCACAAATTAGGTGACAAGGTAAAGTATTGACTATTAAAATGTTATATCTCCCAATCTTGCAATATTGGCAATTAAGTGTCTAGCATCTAGCGACTTGGAAAAGCATGTTATCTATGGATCTCCTGATGTTCAGTGGTTTGTTCTAACCTTCAGTGATCTAGCACAATAGTTATCTCCTAGTCTCATAATGAGACAGCTAAGTCATGATGAATTTGGAGATTGAGCGACAACCGTTGATGGCGGCGAGGATCAATGACTATCACTAAATCTCATGAACTTGTCTGGGTTAAGAAAAGCATCTAGCAATTGTGAGAATGCCTTAGCCACTGGATCTCATGAACTAATCATGGTCAAGACAAGTATTCAGTGATTGAGAGATTTTCCTTGGTCTCTCAATCTCAAGATAAAGCCTGAGTTAAGTTAAATAATCAGAGATTGAGAGATATGCTTCAGTTACTGAATCTCATGATTAGACTCAGGTTAAGTAAAGTGCTTGGAGATAATGAGAAGCATGTTGTCGTATGATCTTCACATGATGGGGTTAAAGACTTTCTATGGTTAAAAGTAAAGGTAAATACATTGCAGGTCAAGGTTGTTCTGATGATGGGCCTGAAGTCTTAATGAGAATGTGCTCAGTTGATAGTGATTGCAAGATCACGCTGACTGTTAGATGCTCCAATAAGTAAAGATCACATCAGGTGGGTCCACAAGTTTATAAAGAGTTAAATGATCGACAGATTTGAGAGAAGATCGACGGTGGGCGTAAAGCCTTAGTGAAAAGATGAACAAAAGTTAATGATCACGGGTTCGCACCAGTCATCCGATGAGAATTATAAAGAAGGTGGGTCCTCATGTCGAGTGTTGCTGATTTCCTCACTCCTAATTGGTTACCAAGGATGATGATGTGGTCATTCATTTTTAAAATTCAAGTTGACTATTTTGTTGAGTTTTGTGAGCCACACGATATGTCGGGAAGGACAAGGATCAACGACTGTGTTTTAAACCTAGGCGATAATCGTTATATTTTAATTTTTTGAAATTCTGCTAGGGTTTCCAACAAGATTAAAGCCAGTGAGCCAGAAATAATGAATCGAAATGGATTTGTCTTGTTCCAAGGATGGTTACAAGTGAAAATTGATGAGTAAAGTGTCAGGCAGTCATCTTGATCTGATTTGTTTTCTTGAAATGTCATGCCAGTTTAATACAGAGGACTGATATTTTGAGAAGGATGGCTAGGGTATGATGAGTTGTCAATAAAAGTTAGTAGCATTTTAAATGAAGATAGAAGCATTCTTTTTGTGCAAACAGATGAGGTTTTGGAGGATGTCAGGGTACACTTTGGAGCCCTAAATAAGGAGATTCGGCAGCTAAGGGCTAATTGGGTTATTTTGGCACATAAGAGAGATGAGGTGGTTGCATTTCCTTGGCCTAGTGAAGAGATTTACAAATCTTGGGAAGATGTTTACTCCTCAAAATAAACAAGGACAAAACAAGCACCCACTGAGATCACAATAGGTGGAACCTCCCCAACTCCTTAAACAAAGCAAGCTGCAGGGAGAATTTTGTATGGAGGCACAAATACAAAGGCAGCACTTGGTAGAATTAGAACTATTTTTAGAAGTTGTTGCAGAAGACTTGGCACTCAAATTAGTGTAAACTTTTTTAAAGTGCAACAGAATGCATTCTTTGTGTACTTTGTGTCTTTTGTCTTATCTGTGTAATCTTTTGTCTGTTCCTAAGTGATTCGTCGATTGTTTGCAATCCTTATTCTATAAATGGATTTCCAGGATCATTTAGAAGGATTAGAACTTGAATTATTTTTGCTTACAAGTTCTGAGTCTGGGGTATAAGAAGATTTTATTAGGTCAAGTTTTATGAGAAATAGCAAGTTGTTTGGTTTTTAGCCATTATTGAAGTGGTTCATATTTTAAAGCATAGTGTATACAAGAAACATGATTCAATAAATTTGAAAAAAAAATCCAAGGTTTACATCTCTCCTTGTGTATTATTCCTTTGAGTTATGAATTTTAGAATTCATTGCATAGAGTTCTTTTATGTATGTGTTGTTATTCCTTTGCTTTGATCTAGGATCAAATTAAAAGGCTTTGGATAGAGCATAGATTTTTGGGGTTTGCATAAGGATTTCCATAAGTAGGGTAATTTCATAGATATTTTGATCAATATCATCATAAGGTGGTGATATTAAAGGGATCCTGAATCAATAACTTTGATTAGTTTATATATTCTTTATTTTGCAATAAAGTATAGCCCAATGGATAAGGCACTGGCCAAAAATGAGTTTATTTTGTAGTAATGATTGCCTAATAGAATTTGGTTGTATTCCTATCATTAACATAAAATCATTAGAAGATATTTGAGGCATTGTGACCAGCAAGTTGTATCCTACCAAATGGTATGGAGAATCAATAAGTGACTGGTTATCATTTAGTATTTTCTTACCATTTATCTATTTTATCAAATCCAGTTTGAGGTTGTGAAAGAAAAGATTATTTTACTGGATTAGGAGCACCCTCCTTGGTTTTGTAGAACCATAAGTGTAGAGGGTTGGCTTGTCCCTATAGTTGGTCCAGTCATCTTAGAAATTCATATTTGGAATTAACCCTTCCTTAAAATCTATACATGTATTGGTTGATGCCATAAGCATAAATTCCATTTTGAGGAACCAACAAAATGGTGACTCCATTGAGGAATAGAGATGATATGGTCATAATCTACATTAAAGATCTCTGGTATTATAAGTTTGTGTCAAATAATGCAGGTACAAGTTGAGCTAGACTCCTAGCCTTCTTATTTATTAAAACCAGTAAGTTACCATTGAAGTACAGAGAATTATTTTGTAGTCCTATGGGTATGAAATATCAGTAAGAAATTTTTGCCTAGATTTTCATTTTCTCTTCATTATTTGAGGTATTCTTTGAAGTATTAAGTGCTCTAATCTATCCAATAGTGTTATATTATCCCAACTTGTATTGGGTGGCAACTCTAAGAATCTTTGCAGTAGTGTTGAGTAAAAATAAAAACTATTTATAACACTCTTTAGATATGAGTCAAAGAAATACCAGTGCTTGGAGGAAAGATCATCCTAGGGATAAATTAGAAGGTGAACTTCCAAGTACTTCTAGGGCTCGTCAGCCAAGAAGAGATAAGAATGATAAAAACATGTCTCAGGCATGGAGACAAAAGAAAAATACAAATAAAGATGCCCTAGTCCATCCTAGCCAAGAAGGGAATGCATCTAAATATGAGGAGGTTGTGGATTTAGGTTTAGGTGCATATGATGATTATTATTCTCCTCATTCTAGAGGAGAACAAGGAATGCATCATATTGAAAAAGTAACAAATAGATAATCTCAAGGGGATGATAGAAGATCAAGGAGTAAAAGCACAGGTTTAGAGGGTAGAAATGATCCTCCAACTTGGGGGAATTCACCTTCTAAAAGCCCACATGACCCAAGAGATAAGCAACAAAGATTTTTTGTTGAAACCTCAGAATCTGAAACAACTCTCCCAAATTCTAAAGATATCTTTGAAGAAGTTTTTAATTTGGAGAGAAGGATCCAAGAGAAAATTGCCATCAGGAAGGAAAGAGAAAAAGAAAAGGAAATTGAGCTGAGACAAGCCCAAATTAGATTAGATCAGTTGAGAAGGCAATTGCTAACCTTGGAGGCCATAAATGTTGTTACAGCACCTAAGGAAAATGATGAACAGTCTATTATCCATCCAGTTGTTGAATTTAGAAGACCTAAGGATAAGGGTAAACAAGTTGCAATAGGCATCTTGATTAATGAACCTATTAGTGATAAGGTTCCCATAGATCAATTGTCCAAATTGGAGAATGATTTTGAAAGGGCTAAAAGAGAAAAAGAAATTTTAGCCAAAGAATTAGAAAAAGCAAAACTTGAGGCTACTGCTTTAGAGATGAAAAAGAAGATTGACTTTCTCAGGCAATCCTTAAACCCTCCAAATGTTGTTACTTCTACTTCAATACCTGGTGCTAACTCTAGGAACTCTGCCTGCCAAGATGCCATTGTCACACAAGTGACTTCTACAAATATTACCAACACATCAAATAATAAAGCATCTACTTCTCAAAATGATGGATCATTGCAAAGGAGGCCAGTTCATGTGGAAAGGTACAAACAACTTCTCTTTAATGACATTCCTGGTTATCCTAATTTGATTCCTAAGGAAATTAGAGAAAAGCTTCTGAAATTTATTGGTAATAATGTTGCTACATGTGAAGACAATTTAAAGAAATTTATTGATATGATAGATGACTATGAAATTGAAGATGAAGATGTCATTATGAAATTATTTGTTCAATCATTAACTGAAGATGCCAGAGACTTGTTTAGAGGACTCCCTCATGACTGTATTGGCTCATGGGATCATTTTATAAATTATTTCAAGGACCGATATGGTGATAAAACAAATGAAGGTTTTATGTTGAATGAATTTAATAATATCAAGAAAAATCAAAATGAGGAGGTCCCTAAGTTTAATGTGAGATTTCAGAAGGCTATGCATAAACTTTTCCAAGTTATGAGACTAGATGAGAAGGTATGTCTAGAAACATATCTGAATGCTTTTGATACAAAAATGGGTTACCTGCTCAGGGACAAAAATCATAGAACCATTAGGGAAGCCCAGAGATGTGTTGTAACTATTGAAAGTGTAAGAATTTGCAAATAGCAAAGATTGAACCAAGGATCTAGAGGTTGAAGAAAAGCACAAGAGAGAATATGAATGCAAAGATGGATTGAATTGATCCAATGAATTCACCTTGAATGATTGATTACATAATAGGCCTCCTTATATAGGAAAGGCAATATGAGAGAATGAAAAGGAGTTGATAAGCTATCACCTATGCTAGATGTAATCACATGTCCACCAAATGTGGATCATCCTCCATTATGCAATAAAGTATGTGCAATGGATTAGGATGATAATGTGATAAGAGCATGAAAAGTGGATCTCACACACAAAGAGGTATGTGATGACAACTATCACACCTAAAGTGGAAATTCTCCTACACCATGTGCTTAATGAGGTGTACACTCCTAGGTGTCTCAATCACAAACTACTATGCAATGCATTATCCTAAGTAAGATTAAGTTAAGTGTAATTAGGAATATTTAATTACACCAACACCCCCCCTTAAGTGCAACTTAGGGGAATGCACTTAAACTCACAATGCAAGATGGGTCCTGACAATTAGGCCATGTTAGGTACCCATGTACAAAATGCAATACATGAAATGCATAACTCTCATAAAGCGGAGAAAGAGGGAAAACCTCATGGGAAAAACCCTCCCCCCAAAAGAGAGAAGAAAACAAGAAGCATGGATGGATGGAGTGCTCAAGACCCCCCAAGAACTACATACATCATGTATATACAAAGAATTATCCCCCCATAAGAAGGATAGTTGGAGACATCATATCCCCCCCATAATGTAGAAGCTCCCATGTTGATGAAGAGTACCTGCAAACAATAGATAAGCCAATGCTTACAAGAAACGTGTCTCCCCTTAGGAAGAAATAGATACATCAAATGATGAAGAAGCCAATCCTTGTGTAAATGGAAGTAGGAAGTAGATGAAGGTCTCCATGCATGAATCTCTAAAGACTGAATAGGAATCTCCAAGCTCAAAGAATCTATCACCTCATGTGACAAATCAAGTGAAGAAGGAGAAGAATCAAGAGTGCCAATCTCCAAAGAAGGTGAAGAAGTATCCCCAACTATGATGAAACTATCATCAAGGCAAAGAGAAACCCCCTCATGTATGTCTTCCAAATCTGCATCATGAGAATCAACAAATGTTGAAGATGCATCCAAGTAGTCATCACATTCTACAAGATCTGAAACACTATGAGAATCCTGCTGAATAGTAGAGCCCATGTCTGAAGAAGTAGGAGGTGGAGGAGTAAGAAGATTAACACTTGTCTCAACAACAAAATGATTCAAGTGCCCAAAATTCTCCTCATAATTATCCCTTGGAAAAGGGATGGGTACATCATGAATATCATCATCATTATCAACAAAATTTGAAAAAGAATACAAGCGTGATTTATGATCAACAACTCCCATAGCTATGATATCTCTAGTCTCCATGTCCCTAATGTAGACAAAATCAGGAGTGAACTCAATAATTTTACCTTGGGCCCCACGTGTAATTTGGTAAATAGAAAGGAGATTAGTGGTCAAGGATGGTACACAAAGAACGTCATTAAATGTCCCCTCTCCCATAGGAATAGAACCTTTCCCACAAACTCTCATGAATGTGTTGTTACCCATCAAAATATTAGGAGAATTACAAGGCTCAATAGAAGAAAACATATCCATAGAAGATGCCATATGATGTGATGCACCTGAATCGAGAAGCCATTTACCTTGCTCAGGATGTGTGGAAGCCAAGAGTGCTTGTCCTTTACCTTTATCTTTGGATGATGATGGAGATGTAGAAGCTACCAAATGTGTAGAAGAAGGAGTAGACACTGATGAGGGAAACTTAAAGTTGTGCTTCTGAATAATGTGAGTTAGCTCATCAATCTTCTTTTGAAAACACTTATGCTCATCATGTCCTAACTTTTTACAATATGCACATTTATCTCTCTTTCTTCTAGATGATTCCTCTCTTGAAGAGGACTTGGATTTAGTACTATTGTGTGAAGGAGATTCATTACCTTTGTCATGAGGCTTAGGATCCTTATGATGTTTCTTTCCTTTTCCATTAGAAGCCTTTGATGTGGACTCACTTGAAATCAATGTTTGATGTGTGGAAGGCTTCAATTGACCCATGTGTGCCAACTTTGCTTGTTCCCTTGTGAGTTGTGCTGCAAATTCATCAAGAGAGGGCAATTTGTATGCACTACCAAGAGCATCCATAGTAGCATAGAATGTAGAAACAAAGATAGAATAATCAGGACCTAGCTTCGAAAGAATAGAAAAGATCAATTGTTCATCCCCTTTAACAATGCCACAAGTAGAAAGCTCCAATCTAATAGAATTGAACTTAGAGAAAAAGTCTTAAATATTGTCAAAATCACTAGGATTAAGACCTATGAGATCATTCTCTAATCTAATTTTTCTCATTCTATCAGGTTTACCAAAGAGTCCTTCCAATATGACCCAAGCATCATGAGGATGTGTGCAAGATGCAATATGAAAGTGCAAGTCATGAGAGATGGATGATCTAAGAGAGCCAAGTGCTTTATCCCTTCGATCAAACCATTTTTGCCTTTCTGAAACACCTGTTTGAGGTTCTTGATCCTACCCAAGAGTCATTCTAAGAAATCCAATACTCAACAAATGATCACTTAAAGATACTTTCCATTCATGGTAGTTATATGGAGTGAGGATTTTAACTTTTGAATTATCCATATGAAAACCAAATAATGACTGATAACTACTGATAACTCCTTCAAATGACTGATGCAAATCAGAAAACTGAAATCCAAGGATTAACCAAGTGCAAATATAGCCCCAAAATGACCTATTTCTGAAAGTGATATGTCTACCTAATATCACTAAAATATGATTGCAAATCTGGAAAGTAGACAAAAAATCATGCACTTTCAAAAAAAAATTCACCTCAAAATGTTACCGTATGTGCCCAAACGAAGTCTTGGAAGTTGAAAAAATCAGGAACATATAGGTATAGTCAACAAAATTTATAAATTCTATTAAATCTGGCCACCAAAATGCAAAATCAACACCACCATTGGATTCTTCACAAAATTTTACCCAATTTCAAAAAAAAATTGCACCCGATTTGGAGCCCGGATGACCAAGTTATGGCCTCCCAAAGTCGGACTGTCAAATAAAAACTACATATGGTGAAGGCAGAGAATTTTCCAAACTTGGCTAACGTCAGTAGATCACTATGTTAAATTTGATGATCATATGGCTGTCAAAAAATCCTAACTTTGCCTTGGTTGATGGCTAGATGGCCGTCAATTTTAGGCTCGTGAAAAATGTGACATCAGCCAAATTTTGCCCCCTTCGGTTGATGTGGCGGCTGAGTTTGCAAATTTTTACGGTACAGATGTTGACATGGCCAATCACTATGCATGCATGTTTGGTGATGTTAGCACTATACTAAGATGATGTTAGTCGATGACATGGAAAAGTTTGATTGCCTACTGGTTCGCTAATGTGGCGTGTCAGAGGGTCTGATGACAGGGCAGGGCCTGCTGACTGGGTGCCTAGGTGTGCAGATGGGGTAGGGCCACATGGGTGGCTAAGGTGGCACCAGGGGCTATGGACTGGTCCACTGACTAAGTAGGCAGTGGGGCTGACTGTGTAGGGGTAGCACTGTGTCTTCCGACCGCGCTGGGGAGGAGCTGAGGAGGGCCGCTAAGGAAACCGACGGCAGATCCACCGCTTAGGGTGGCGGAGGACTTGGGATCTTTAATCCCATATGTAGTATAGGGTAGGCTTTAAAGCCTTTTTATATGTCACAACACACTTTCATAACAAAATAGAGATGCCGAGTTTGGCTCGGGAGCAGTCTCACCTGGAGATCTGCTTTGGGCTGGGTGCTTGTACGCTATTGCTTGTTAATTTGCATATGATAGGGAATATTCCCTAGGCATGTACCAGGCCCAAATTTTGCAGGAAATAAAAAATTTTGAAAATAGCAAAATTGAAGAAAAAATAATATTTTTCTAAAATCGTACCCCAGATGTGCAGATCGGGTCGTACTATCTGATTTGCAAAAAAAAATTGCTTCGATTTGGACTTTCACCAAATATAGGTGAATTTATAGTTGATTTTAACTGAAATAGCCTCTCAGACGCAATGGTGAGGTCAGGTCTGCTCCAAAATGCCTCTATCAGATGCTGGTTCCCAGATCTGAGATTTGGACCTTCAAAGCTTGCAACAAGATCTCTTCAAATCAGCTAATCTAAACACTCCAATGGCTCTGATACCATGTAAGAATTTACAAATAGCAAAGATTGAATCAAGGATCTAGAGGTTGAAGAAAAGCACAAGAGAGAATATGAATGCAAAGATAGATTGAATTGATCCAATGAATTCACCTTGAATGATTGATTACATAATAGGCCTCCTTATATAGGAAAGGCAATATGAGAGAATGAAAAGGA
Organism: Chamaecyparis obtusa; assembly: GCA_027943335.1. Classification (NCBI taxonomy): domain Eukaryota; kingdom Viridiplantae; phylum Streptophyta; class Pinopsida; order Cupressales; family Cupressaceae; genus Chamaecyparis; species Chamaecyparis obtusa. Next base: position 26,144 of record BSBK01011129.1, on the reverse strand, counting down.
GCTGATAAGCTATCACCTATGCTAGGTGTAATCACATGTCCACCAAATGTGGATCATCCTCCATTATGCAATAAAGTATGTGCAATAGATTAGGATGATAATGTGATAAGAGCATGAAAAGTGGATCTCACACACAAAGAGGTATGTGATGACAATTATCACACCTAAAGTGGAAATTCTCCTACACCATGTGCTTAATGAGGTGTACACTCCTAGGTGTCTCAATCACAAACTACTCTGCAAAGCATTATCCTAAGTAAGATTAAGTTAAGTGTAATTAGGAATATTTAATTACACCAATAGAAAGTAACAAGAGGGTATCAGGAAAGCTAGGTAGAAGAGAAGATCCTAAACCTCCTAGGTTTGGAAAGAAAGAATTGGATAAAACTTCCAATATAAGGCCTAGAGAGGATGATAACTTAAAACAAATCATGAATGCCTTAAAGGATTTAAAGCCTGGTGAAAATAAAAATAGGGTTCAAAATAATGACAAACCTCCTTTAAATAATTTCAATAGGCAACCTAGGTTGCAAAACTTTCCTTACCATACCCAATGGAAGGATGGGAAGCCTACAATCCTAGAAAGGAAGGATAATCCTAATGATACAACCCCTGATCCTTAGCAAAGGCACTCTATTAACATGATTGATGATGTCCTATGGTGCATAGCTTGCCAATCCCCACATGATCTTAACTATTGCGTAGTCTCTCAGAGTGTATCTACAAATGAGGAACATGAAGATGAGGAAGATGAATATTATGATGATCGGGGTTGGGCTATGACAACTTCACATGTATGGGAGGAGGTTGATTCTGTAGAGGAAGATGAAAATCAGGATGTGTCAAATTCCCAGAGCAGAAAGGACACATATCACCAACAGGTTTTTTCTGATGAAGAAGAAGATATTGAAAATATAATTTGTAATACAGAAGAGGGTAAAAAGCCTATTGTATTGAGAAGACCTTCTGATGAAGAAATAGCTCAAATCACTCCTGATATGGTTACTCAAGCTAGGAGTAACTATGTTTTGAGAAATAGGATGGTAATGCAAATGGTAGACCAACAAGTATATTTATTAACAAGAATCATGAAGACAATAAGCAAGCGCAAGATAAGAATAAAGTTGTTGATGGTGTCAGGAAGATGAAAATAAAAGGGGCTAAAAAGCCAAATGGTTTGAATAATGTTTATAAGGTAAAAGTAAAGATACCAGTGACAAGTATCCCTATTCTCCAAGTTGAAAATATGCAACAAAAGGAAGACAAGTTGAATCTTGCATCACAGGTTGAGGATAAGAATATGGTTCAAGGTAAGCAAGATTTGACTGATGTGAAATATACACCTATTGATATGAGTTAGTTGTTATCTTAGATAATATTCAAAGTTCAACTAATGGAAATGATGAGGATAGGTGAACACAAAGAGAAATCCCTTACATGGATAAATGGTGATATCTCCACAAATATTCAAAATGGAGGAAATACTGAGACAACAAGAGGGACAAAAGATAAATCTGAAAATAAGGGGAAAGACATGGAAGAAATTATTTTAGAAATACCCCATATTTATCTAGACACAAATGTTGTAAATACTTCTTTGGGAGTTGTTGACCCCTTCTTCTTGACCCTGGTTATCAATGGAAAGATGTTAAAGAATTGCATGATTGATTCTGGAGCATCCAATATAGTTATGCCTACTGAGGTCATGAGGTCAATGGGACTTCAAGTTGATACTCCTCATGGGAGATGTCAAGCTATGGATTCCAAAGAATTATCATTCATTGGAAGAATTAAGGCCTTTTCCTATAAGCTTGTAGCTTATCCAGACAAAGAGTTGACCATGAGTGTCTTAGTTGTTGATATCCCTCCCCAGTATGGAATTTTGCTTTCAAGAAAATGGAGTGCAGTAATGGGAGGAAATATTCAATGTGATTTATCTTTTTCAACTTTAAAAATTATTGGTGAAAATGTCAGAGTGTCCAGGGAAGTTCGAACTCCCCATATGATTGAGGAGGAGACTAAAGATAAGAACATGAATTGTTTCCTGGATACTGATATAAACTCTTTCCAAGTGCAAAACATGGGGACTGAAGAAGAAAATTAACCTTTTCTTTTATCTGAAGATAAAAATAATATTACAAATTAGGATGGTCTATGGACCATGTATTTTGATGGTGCAAGCTCTAAAGAGGGAGTTGGTGCAGGAGTGTTGTTGATTGCTCCTACTAGAAGAACATTTAAGTTTTCATTCACTTTAATTTTTTCTTGTACAAACAATACTACAGTATGAGGCCCTATTAATAGGACTGAGGTTAGTATCAAGACATAAAATCAGAAACCTCAGAGTAATTGGAGATTCAGAATTTGTTATATCTCAAATAAGATCCAAATATGCATCAAAGAATAAAAGACTGAAACAATACAGAAATGTTGTTTGGGATGAGATAGAAAGTTTTGATGTTTTTGATATCGAATGGATGGATAGAGGTCAAAACATAATGGATGACCTATTGGAAAACATTTCTTTAAGGCTTGAGGATATTACATTTGTTGTAATATCCAAAATTGAGGTTCAATCCAAACCTTCTATACCAGACAAAATTGAAAATTGGCAAATTTTTTAAGATGATTTGGACATCTTAAGGTTTTTACATTGTGAAGCCAATTTTGATGATAGAGAAATGAATTTTAGTGGGTATGTGGAAACCTCAGGTGACAAGGATACCATTCTAGGTAAGGAAGTCTTGCAATTGAAAACAAACAAGGTCCCAAAGGGTATGGTTGTGCTGGAAAAAGAATTTGATAATAATGATAGATATTTTTCAGCAAAGACTGTGAATAAGCCAGAGGATTTAGAAGAAATAAATTTAGGGACAGTTGGAGCCCAAAAAATGTATACATTGGGGGAAATTTATCTCCCAAAATAAGAACGTCCCTGATTGATCTTCTTAGGAAATATAGGCATGTCTTTGCATGGTCTTATGATGACTTAAAGGCCTATAGGGAGGATTTGTTTCAACATGAGATTCCTTTGAAAAAGGTACTAAGCCCTTTAGACAAAAGTTGAGACCTGTGAACCCTAATTTGGCACCAAAAATTCAAGAAGAATTGAAGAAAATGAGTGATGTAGGAATCATTCAACCTATCAGACATTCAACATGGGTTTCCAACTTGGTCCCAGAAAGGAAGAAAAATGGAGACATTAGGCTTTGTGTAGACTTCAAGAATCTAAAGGTGAACTCATTAAAAGATAACTATGGGCTACCAAACATGGAAGCCATGCTACAAAGAGTTATTGGATCAGAGATGATGTCTATGATGGATGGGTTTTCAAGGTATAACCAAGTAGTTTTCAAGGACTGAATAATTCAAGACTACATTTACTAATCCATGGGGCACATATGTATATGTTAGGATGCCTTTTGGTTTGACCAATGCTGGGGCTACTTTTCAAAGAGCCATGGATATAGCATTTTCATATTTCATAAACAAGTTTCTTGTGTTATACCAAGATGATCTCACAGCTTATTCAACAAAGAAAGACCAACACTATGGCCATCTTGAGAATTTTTTTGTAAAAGCTTTAGAGTATGGAGTTTCTCTTTACCCAAAGAAATGTGCTTTTGGGGTAACAGAAGGTAAGCTCTTGAGACACATTGTGTCTAAGAATGGAGTTAGAATTGACCCTGAAAGGGTAATTGCAATTGATAAAGTGCCATTACCAAGAAATGTCAATAAGATTCAATCCTTCTTTAGTCAAGTAAACTTTGTTAGGAGATTCATCACAAATTTTGCTAAGATTAGTGTCCCAATCTCTAGAATGCTGAAAAAGGGTGCAAAGGTGGAATGGAATAAAGAGGCTAGAAGGGCTTTCTATGAAATTAAGCAAGCAACTAAGGATGCACTTGTGTTGAGGACACCAGATTACAGTAAGCACCTTCAATTTTTTTCTTTTGCTTCTTATCATACCATTGTTGCAGTATTGTTACAAAAAAAATCAGAGGGTTTTGAGTAGCCTATATCATTTTTCAGCAAATCTTTACAAGCAACTGAATTGAAGTATGACATAAATGAAAAGTAGGCTTATGCATTAGTCAAAGTTATTAAAACTTTTAGATGCTACTTAGTTGGAGCAACTATAGTTGCATATGTGCCTAGTGTTTTTGTGAAAGACATCTTAGTACAACAGGAATTTTCAGGAAAAAGGTGTAGATGGATCAACAGGATCCAAGAATTCAACATTGATATTCAAATCACAAAACTAGTCAGAGGACTAGGGTTATCCAAACTCATGGCCCAAAGCAATTTAGATGCTAATCATGTAAACATGGTTGAAGAAGAATAGAGACCATACATATGTGATTTAGATTGTTATGAGTGGTATAGGGACATTGTTGGATATTTGCAAAAAATTATTCTTCCTCCTAAGATGGATGATAACAAGAAAATAATAGTAAAATTACATGTTGTGAAGTATGTAATCTTCAAAGGTGAATTATGGTGGAGAAGCAATGAAGGTGTCTTGCTTAAATGTATTGATCATCAAAAGGTTGAAGACCTACTACAAGAAATGCATGATGGTTTGTGTGGTGGCCATTACATGGCTAAGATGACTGCACATAAGATATTAAGGTCTAGTTTCTAGTGGCCCACTATTTTCAGAGATGCACACTTGTTTGTTAAAAAATGTGATGCTTGCCAAAGGTTTGTAGGGAAATTTAAATTCAGTGGTAGCATGCTTTTAAGACCTCTGATAGTTATGGCCCCTTTCCAGAAGTGGGGTATGGATTTCATTGGTGAAATCCCAAAGAAATCAAGTGGGGGTCATTCATGGATCCTAGTGGCAACAAACTATTTCACTAAGTGGGTGGAAGAAATTCCCATTAGGAGAGCCACTAGTAGGGTGATAACTGATTTCATGATGTAGAATATTTTAGAAAGGTTTGGATGTCTTGAAGTTATAGTAGTTCATAATGCTATGTGTTTCAGGTCTGAAGAATTTAATAAATTTTGTCAACAATATGGGATTCAAGTCTCATGCTCATCTCCTTATCACTCCCAAGGTAATGGTCAGGCTGAATCAAGTAATAAGAGCTTGATAAAAAATTTAAAAAGAGTCCTTGATGAAAACAAGAAATCATGGGATTCCAAGTTACAACTAGCCCTATGGGCTGATAGAGTGACAGTGAAAAAGGATATTGGTTGTGCTCCTTTCGATTTGGTATATGGTATTCATGCTAGATTACCACAGAATAATTTGCTGCAAATGTATAAATTCATCTAGATATATGATGATGATTTGGATAATGAGATGAAAATTAGATTGGAGGATCTAATATAATTTGATGAATCATGAAGAGAGGCCCATGAAAAAAAATTAAGTTGTAGCTCCAATACAAGAATTTCTATGAAAAGGGGACTACAGTCATAAATTTTGATGTTAATGATCTTGTCCTAATGTGGAATGCAAAGATAAAATACAAAGGCAAGCATAGTAAATTTGACCCAATTTGGTTGGGACCATATCTCATTGATGCCAGGTGGGGATCTGACTCTTTTATCCTAAAATATTTGGTTGGAAATATCTTGGAATTTCCAATTCATTGACAATTTCTCAAGTTGTAGTTCTCCTGAGGTACTCTCATTATCCATGAATAGTAGGTTAATTTTCTTTTCAGGTTGTGTGTTTCTTTCAATTTGTGTGTGTAGGTTAGTGTTTTTAGTATATGGTCTACTTATCCCAGAGATTCTAGATCCTTGTCATGCCTATAAGAGGCATACATCCTGAGACAGAGCCACTGTTAGCCCATATTCCTGTCATGCAAAACATTTAAAGAAAATGGTCTTATCTTGTGAAAATCCTGTGAAAGTTCCACGTTCCTATGTCAAGTATGAAGAATTAGGGTTTTGACAATGCAAGGGTTTCAAATTTTTTTGTCTAAGTTCATAAAAACCCTACCCAAGGTCTAATTGATCATTACTTTTTTTATCACTTAAGTTCTTCCTTTTTGCACATGTCTTAAGTTATCGACGAGCGGGGCCAAGTCTTTCAAAATTATACAACCTAATGATGCCTCTCATTTTTCCTAAGTCCTAATGTTTTAAAAGTGATATGTCTTTCAAGCTCAATTGGTATGCAATGATAAGTTCGACAAATGCAAGAAGAGAAAAATCTGACAGCAATGTTAGGTCTTTTCGGGCCTACTTCATAAGCAATGCAAAACCTGATGGCCATTGGATGCTTCAGTGAAAAAAGGATTTAGTGACTTGGTGAATAAGGTGTTCTCTACATCTCGTATTGTTAATTGATAAGTCTTTAACATCCAGAGATTGGGTGACAAGGTAAAGTCTTGACAGTTAAAATGTTAATATTGGTAGTTAAGTGTCTAGCATCTAGCGACTTGGCAAAGCACGTTATCTCTGGATTTCCTGATGTTTGGTAGTTTGTTCTAACCTTCAGCGATATGGCGTGGAAGTTATCTCCTAGCCTTGTAATGAAATGGCTAAGTCATGATGCATTTGGAGATTGAGCGACAATTGTTGATGGTGGCAAGGATCAATGACTATCACTAAATCTCATGAACTTGTCTGGGTTAAGAAAATCATCTGGCGATTGTGAGAATGCCTTAGTTGTTGGATCTCAAGAACTAATCATGGTCAATACAAGTATTCAGTGAATGATAGATTTGCCTTGGTCACTCAATCTCGAGATAAAGCCTGAGTTAAGTTAAATAATCAAAGACTGAGAGATATGCTTTAGTCACTGAATCTCATGATTAGACTTAGGTTAAGTAAAGTGCTCAGAGATCATGAGAAGCCTATTGTCACGTGATCTTTAGATGATGGGGTTAAAGACTTGTCACATTTAAAAGGAAAAGTAAAGACATTGTAGGTCAAGGCTGATCGAACGATGGGTGTGAAGCCTTAATGAGAACATGCTCAGTTGATAGTGATCGCAGGATCATGCTGACCATTAGATGCTCTAATAAATAAAGATCACATCAGGTGGGTCCCAAAGTTTGTAAAGAGTTAAAGGACTGACAAATTTGAGAGAAGATTGATAGTGGGCATAAAGCATTAGTGAAAAGATGAACAAAATTTAATGATCGCGGATTCGCGCCAACTGTCCGATGAGAATTATAAAGAAGGTGGGTCCTCATGCCGAGTGTTCCTAATTTGATCACTCCTAATTGGTTGTCAAGGATGATGATGTGGCCAATCATTTTTAAAATCTAAGTTGACTATTTTGTTGAATTTCGTGAGCCATACAATGTGTCGGGAAGGACAAGGATCAACGATTATGTTTTAAACCTGGGCGATAACCATTATATTTTAATTTTTTGAATTTTTGTGAGGGTTTCCAATAGGATTGAAGTCAATGAGCCAAAAATAATGAACCAACTTGGAATTTGTCTTATTCCAAGGATGGTTACAGGTAAAAATTGATGAGTAAAGTGTCAGGTAGTTGTCTTGATCTAATTTTTTTTCCTGAAATGCCATGCCAGTTTAATCCAGAGGACTGGTATTTTGAGAAGGATGGCTAGGGTATGATGAGTTGTCAATAAGAGTTAGTAGCATTTTAAATGCAGATATCAGTATTCTTTTTGTGCAAATAGTTGAGGTTTTGGAGGATGCCAGGGTACACTTTGGAGCCCTAAATAAGGAGGTTCATCAGGTAAGAGATTATTGGGTTATTTTGGCACAGAAGAGAGATGAGGTGGTTGCATTTCCTTGGCCCAGTGAAGAGACTTACAAAACTTGGGAAGATGTTTACTCCTCGGAACAAACAAGGATAGAACAAGCACCCACTGAGATCACAATAGGTGGAACCTACCCAATTCCTTAAACAAAGCAAGTTGCAAAGAGAATTGTGTATGGAGGCACAAGTACAAAGGCAACACTTGGTAGAATTAGAACTATTTTTGGAAGCTATTGTAGAAGACTTGGCACTCAAATCAGTGTACACTTTTGTAAAGTGTAACATAATGCAGTCTTTGTGTCTTTTGTCTTATTTGTGTAATATTTTTTCTGTTCCTAAGTGATCTGTATCTTGTTTTCAATCCTTATTCTATAAAAGGATTTCTAGGATCATTCAGAAGGACTAGAACTTGAATTCTTTTTGCTTACAGGTTCTGAGTCTAGGGTATAAGTAGATTGTATTAGGTCAAGTTTTATGAGAAATAGCAATTTGTTTATTTTTGTGGTTCATATTTTAGAGTATGGTGTATACAAGAAACATGATTCAGTAAATTTGAATATAAAAATCTAGGGTTTACATCTCTCCTTGTGTATCATTCCTTTGAGTTATGAATTTTAGAATTCATTGCATAGAGTTCTTCTATGTATGTGTTGTTATTCATTTGCTTTGATCTAGGATCAAATTAAAAGGCTTTGGATAGAGCATAGATTTTTGGGGTTTGCCTAAGGATTTCTATAAGTAGGGTAAGTTCATAGATATTTTGATCAATATCATCATAAGGTGGTGATATTAAATGGATCCCAAATCAATAACCTTGATTAGTTTATGTATTATTTACTTTGCAGAAAAGTATAGCCCGATGGATAAGGCATTGGCCAAAAATGACTTTATTTTGCAGTAATGATTGCCTAATAGAATTTGGTTGTATTCCTATCATTGATATAAAATCATCAAAATATATTTGAGGTATTGTGACCTACAAGTTCTATCCTACCAAATGGTAATGGAGAATCAATAAGTGACCAGTTTGTTACAAGTAGTGGTTGTCGTTGCACCAAAAGATTGACCTGTTAATGCCTGATACAACCACTAGACTTATAGAAGACACAAGAGGTAGTTAAGCTATGTCATGAACCCCGCGAGGGATGTTGGCCCACTACCAACAATCCCCCTCCCAGCATCACTCGTTGTGGCCTACATGGATTCAAACCTGTGACCAAGCTTTGATACTAGTTGTTACAAGTAGTGGTTGTAGTTGCACCAAAAGATCAACCTATTAATGCCTAATACAACCACTAGACTTATAGAAGACACAGGAATCAATTTAGCTATGTCGTGAACCCCGCGAGGGATGTTGGCCTACTACCAACATGGTTATCATTTAGTATTTTCTTACCATTTATTAGTTTTATCAAATCCAATCTAAGGTTGTGAAAGAAAAGTTTATTTTACTAGATTAGGAACACCATCCTTGGAAATTCATATTTGGAATTAACCCTTCCTTAAAATTTATAGATGTATTGGTTGTTTCCATAAGCATAAAGTCCATTTTGAGGAACCAATATTTCCTATGGTAGAAAATAATTTGCCAATACAAACTAATTTTTTCCCCTACTTTGAAAAAAAATCACCATCAATATGAAAATTTTTCCCCCAAAATAATCTAAGATTCACCAAGATTTTACACATTTTCTTGGGAGGGATTTTATTAAAGTTATCCCTAATAACTATTTATTATCCTATCAAAATTTCAAAATTAAGAAGATTTGTGAACTTATTGATTCCTCTCCTATAGTTCCAACTCCTTGCCCTGGACCTAGACTTATTCCTACACCTTCCACACCTCTCATTAATGCTTCAGTTCCACCTCCTATATCCTAAAAATGTTCTATAATTTATCTCTCTCAATCTAGTGTGGTGCCTTCTATTTATCCCCTTTTTGGGCTCACGCCTAAAGGAGGGCAGTTTGAAAGTTCTACAGGAGGGCTAACACTTTATGGGCGGTATTTGGGAAAAAGGAATGGAAAAACCTTTAACAAACAACCTTAGATAAGATGAGGTGAAGGACCAGATCAAATCTTTGTTGTACAAGATAATAATTTATTAGATGGTATTTACGGGGATTTGACCATTATGATCAAATGTTTATACCAGCATTCACTCACACTATGGTGCACCACATACTCTTTATTGTTGGCAAGAGAATGAGAAGCTAAATTCACCCGACATAGAGCTCACACATTCATATCTAGTCATGGGAAGCATTTTTAAGGATCTAAATTAAGGCACAAAACTCCTAAAGAAAGTGCAAGTCTTCCCAACCAAGGACATGATATAAGAACCTATTTATAAACATACATAAATAGCTCTTATAAGGGTTGAAAGAAAATACCTCACTTCCTAAACACCATCTTCCTGAGGAGTAGGCTATAAAATACATAAACAAACTAGACCAAACCTATAAGAGTTTAGCACATGACACAGTGATTAATAAAAAAGGAAAAGGAACCGAATGCATAGTCCCCATGATTTATTAAGAGAAAACATGCCATGTTGAGAGAGAATACCCCAGGAAATCAATGTCACAGTATGCACCTTTGGTTGACAGGCTATAGGGTTTTGTTCTTAGAAACTTAAAACCTCTACAAATAATACAATCTATTTCCTTACTTATTGAATAGAGTCCAATATTTCTAACTTTTTTAATTTCACAAGTCCCTGGGGTTTTATAGAGAAACCCTCAGCCAACATGATCACAAAATGATTATTTTTGTCAATCAAGATTGTGCCTATAGCAAGATGTAGAATCTAGCTATCATGTTGGAACATGGAAACACTCTTAGGTTGTGGATAATCCTATGGTGAGAGTGAATCATTAGGGTTAAAAGGTCAATTCCTTTATGGTACTCACTTATACTAAATTTTGATGGGAAAAGGGATAACAATATGTGCGTGGGATATGGAAACCCAAAACCTAAAGGGTAATGCACCAATGTAATAATCAGATTTGTAGCTAAAAACCTCACATAATTACTCATAAAAGAACAATTAAAACTCATAATTCAATTAGACAAACCTTGCAAAATTGACTCTTATGATAGGTCCTAATACTATAATATCCAAAGAGGAAAATACTAATGTTTTCTCAGTTTCAACATTAAAAATTAAGACACAATCACATATTTGCACCATGGGATATTGTATTTTGCATTAAACACTGAAATGATGTTCATTAAATAAAGGTAAGATATAATATTAAATCAAAACACTCACAATCAATGTTGGACACAAAAAAAAATTGAGAAGGAATTAGTCTCTATACATAAACAACCAAGAAATCCAATACAAACCATCAAGTCCAATATAATTTGCCAGAATTTGCAAGCTGCAAAATTTTGGCCAAAGAGAGAACCCCCAAAAAATGAATTCAAAAGACTAGATATAGGCCAATAATCATGAAGGTTCGGATAGATGAGAAAAATAAGAAAGAAGAGGGGTCAAACTACCAGAAACATGTAGTTGACCACCTCAAAACTCTCCTAAACTCATTCTGCATGCATCTTTCCATCCAAACTGATGTAGAACTAATGAAAATTGCCTCAAATATGTCTCAAAACATTCAAAAATAAAGGGGTCAGATGCAGGAACAAACTCCTCAAAATCAGGAAAGTAACTGGAAGTAACATGCACCTAACTGCTCTATAAGGCCTCCCAACTGATGTACAACTGAAAAATGGCCTCAAACTTCCCTCAAGAAAATAGAAAAGACTCAAAACTATACACTAAATCTGGAAGAAAACAAAAGCCCCTTCTTGGCCTATATGTACATGTGAAAGGATAAAAAATGCCCCCAACCCCTGAAAAAAATACTCTATGTTTGCTAAAAAGTCATCAAACTCATGGAAACAAAACCTCTCTGGGCTCATATCTACATGTAAAATATCAAACACCTCCCTCATTAATCCACCTTATGCAAAAGAAAAAAAACATTCCCTCTTGCTCCAAACAAGCACATGCATAAAACCTTTCTCTCTCCTTTTTAGCTAAGCACATTAAAATAAAATCCATTCTTCTGCCAAATAGGAATTCCTAATATTTGTTTCATATTTAATGTCCTATGTTCATGTAAAAAAATTTAAATCATAATACTTTAATTTTATTTAATATATTTAATATTTAGTAAATAGTGAAATTTACACAATATTAAAAATATTATATAAAACTAGCATTGATTTAGTAATGTATATTATGTATTTTTGTTTAATAGATAATGTACATATCTATTAAACAAAAATTATAAGTAAAATATAATATACATTATTAATAAGTGTTAGCGGGTATTATGAATGAAATTCCCACAAAAATACTAAAATATAAAATACACAAAAACACTGAATGTAAATAGGGTAAAAACCCTAAAAGACTTTAATCCGTTATTTTGCATTCTACCATTATGGCTTTTAGACTTTTGCGGTCACCATTCCTGTCTAGGGTTTGATAGGAAAAATTTGGAGATTTCTATATTTTTCATTGTGGATTATGGGCACTTTTGGTAGAGTTAATGGCCTCTTTATAGTAACTTCTATATTGTTGATGTTGTTCACCCCTTCACTATGCATTTTGCATTCAAACATGCCCAGATCTTGTCTAGGGCATGGCCTTTGCATTATCTTGAAGCTATAATATTTTTCTCTATATCTGCTTCTTTGTGAGGGTTTTTTCATCACTATGGCTACTCTAATATTTCATTATATATTTTTTGACTGTCTGGTTGTGAATCTTTAGGTATTTCACTTTAAAAAAGGACAACCTTTGTTTGTTCTTGTGCCTAAAAACACTAATTGGTTCTCTATATTCTCTGCATGCTTTGATGTTATTTTGTATATTCTTCAAAATTTGGACATTTAATTCTAAAAAAATAAGGGATGAAAAACCCTCATTTCTGATAAAACATTTCTATGTTTTCTTTATTTGAAGATTTGGCATTCATGTTCCTTTTAAACATTTGAATCTTTAGTGTTTATGGCTTGACTTGTTATGTGGTTTTTGGGCCTTTGAGCTTAAACACATTTATGAAATGATAAGAAGATTTAACTTCCTCAGATTTCTTTGTGGTTTCATTGTATTAGCTTCAAATAGTTTCAGTTCCACTGTAATCAAAAGGAATAAATAAATGCATAAACCTGTATCATTTTCGCTATATGATTCATTTCTTGTGCTTTTCTAGGTTTATGCAAGAATTAATACTCCTTATACATGACTATGAGGCTTTATAATTTCTTTGATCTATGTAACCTAGTTGCGGCTTCACTATTTAAACATCTTATAACTACAAGACTTTTTACCTCTTCTCTACATATATATGTGGAGTCAAATCAATCATGTTGGACTTGGATTGATTTTATGATCTTTTAAATATTAATATATCTATGCTTTTTGTTCATTGTCTTAAACATCAATGCCTTGTTTTGGAAAATATGTCACTATGTACACATTGACTAAATTTTTTTTACATGTACCTCTAATTGAAATTGTTTGATACTCTAGTACATGGTTTATTTCTTAAAAGAAATTACTGAAGAAAAAGTATTACACTATCTTGTTTTATAAATGTGAGAACACTGTCATTTGAGATTATTTTTTTCTGCTCTGCACCTGTACTGATTGAAATGATAACAACAACCTTGATTTCTATATCAATAAACGTTAAAGATTATAAGGCTCTTTTAGTATTCAACTGGTATTCCTATTTATCTCTTCCTTGTATATCAGTATTTGACTATCTTGTACTGGAGTTTGACATTGTCTTCCCTGAATTGATGAGTACTTCATATTACAACTTCTTCATTCATTTTTTGTACCTTAGCTGCCTTTTGAATTTCAGATTTTGCAATATGTATGATTTCTCTGTAGCATGGTAATGCTTCTTTTGATGATATTATGCCTTATTCAATACTCCACCTATTTTTTCCATGTATTCCTATTCATGTCTTATAACTGTACCTTTGGAGATAACTATCCCGATTGTAAAGAAAATGATGTGACTGTACAATTGACCTTCATGCAAAAAAATATGACCATTATTGTTTAGTTGCATATGAACTTGATTGCAAAACTCTTGTAGCTGATTTTTTACTCATTGATTATTTTGATCTCCTTCATAATTCCTTCCTTCATGTGATTTCCCTATAAAACATCTGGTCTATTTGTATTACTCCATCAATGTAAATGGTAATGAGGATATATTTGCACTTGTAGCTCAACACTTTTTTTAGTTGAATATCATTGTATATGATCTTTTGAATGATTCTTTTTTTTATGTATATATACCTTTCTATTCCTCTTTGATTTTATTGTACTTATTGAACTTTTCATATTCAACATTTTTTATTTTAATTGCTACTCACATGAATGTTTCTTTGCTTTTGATTTGATGTGAGGTAGTTATTTGAGAGATCTTTGTTGATGATTTTCTCATGATATCATCAATTAGATCAAAAGGTTTTAGGCTTATGGAAACATGTCCCTTTCATGATAATCTCTATCTACATGTGATAAGTGTTAAGTTAAAAGGTTTCATTCTAATTATTAATGTCCCTTTGATAATTCATTCATCTCCATACCTATATCTTCACATGGCAACAAATTTGTTAGTCTAAAAACATTTGTTCCATTGTAGTGCCTCCCTCATTTTCCTCTTAGCACAAACATCCTAATGGTGTGGTTTTGACTGTCACACTCGAAGGGTAAGGCCATGTTGGCCCCATGTGAGAGTGAATCTGCCAAGAGGATTGTTTTTGGAGCTTATTTTTTATGCCTTGCATGAACTTGGAGATGTAGGGTGTGGTCTTGGATCTTATTCCAGTGACCCTTAGAGTTAAGAATGAGTCAGTCATGTGAATGTAGTGATTGTTATCCACATTATGATTTGATGGCACCGTGAGATGGACCTTGCCCAGCTTTTCCTTATGTTCATTAGGAGTTTATATCAGTATTTAGAAAGTTATGTTGTTACTTTATGGATTTGTGTCCCAATGGATAGAGGCTTGACCACAGTTTATGAAGTACTCTTTTTCTTGATTGCTTATGCACTCATAATTCTAGGATGCTCTATGTTTGAAAGAAGATTAATTGAATTCAGCTGATTTTTATGATAATACTATTGAGTGCATATTTTGTGGAGATTGAATAAGAAAAAGACAACTAAAATAATAAAAAAGTGAAATATATATATATATATATTTCGGGTTATGTAATTTCTAGAAGTAATCTAGTAGGAAAGGTGTGTTGAGTCGAGAATTGAGTAGGTAGAATGTACCCTTTATGAATATTGAAATGTTACTATTTGGATATGAATGCTTTCACAAATGACCATTTGAATTTATATTAGGTTGATATGTGAATTAATAGGAAGTTGATTTTAGGTCTTGATGCTAAGAAAGAGATTTCTGGGTATTATGCTTTGATTATTGATTCAAGAAATGTAATTCAAAGTGATTACGAAATCAATTGATATGTTAATATTATCTTGATTATGAAAGGGTTTTTGGTATACTTGTGAATATTTTATTTCTAGAGATTTCGTGGTTAAGGAAATTTTGAGTATTGATGTTGGTGAGCCACTGTGTGCGATCAACTTCCAACTAGTGGCCAAAGCCACTGTGTGCGGCCACGGGCAGAGGTTTGGGTCATGAGCGGCCATGGTCGCCGGCCCAAGCCCTAAGTTAAAATGATTTTTTTTGTTTATTTCATTTTTTATTTTAAAAATGTACATAACATTATTTTATTAAAAGAAATATAAATTTACTTTAAACTTTAAACAAAACAAAAAAGGAAATCAAGACTGGGTATTCCAACTCTCTGTTTTCATAGAGTTGTCTAAATCTGAATGTAAAATCAAAGTAAATAAATTTTCAGTCTAGATTTTGGTAGAACATAAAACAAATCCTTTTTTTTACCTTGTTGTGATTTTTTGAAAGAGGGTTTTGATGAAACCCTTGTAGACCCATTTGGGCTGAGAACAAATCCCTTTGCAATCTTGTGTAAACATATACACACAAGTGTATATGTGTGTATATACACACCCTAGGTGTGTATATGCACACATGTGCACATGTGTGTACAAAGAAACTTGATGAAGCCATTTCCTCCTCCCTTTGGTTCAACCTGCACAAACAAATGAAAGGTAATTAGGGTTTGAATTGACTTTTAAACTAGAGCCTAACCCTAATTTTGGATTAGGGTTAGGGTTGGCTCCATTAGGTTTTCTTTTCTTTATTATTATTTAAGTTGCATTATTTTTCTTCATTTACTTTAATTCCCTGTTATAAAATAAAGTGACTTTAGAGAGTCTCTTTATTTGAAAATTGATTAAATTATTTATGGTGTCTTCTAATTATTTGGGGAGATTCCCTTTTCTTATAGTTGATATTAATTGCAATTTTTAAAATTATTTAATAGTTGTAAATGTTGGGAATTTCTAATTATTAATCCTTTATTTAATTTGTTTAATATTTTGAGATTGAGTTTAGCATTTTATGAGTTAATATATTTTAATATTATTTGGGGGTGAACCAATGTCGTATCTAAGTTAGGAAAATTTTAATTTATTATTTTTTTTTAATAAATGACCCTTCTTTATTTATCGATTTATTACTTGGACTATTAGGGAGATAATGAACTTTATAAACCCTAGGAGGGACCTAGGTGAATTAATTATCCCTAATATAATATAATATAATATTAATATTTTGATTAGTGATTATAATTTTTAATAATTCAAATTCATTAGTGGAAATATTCATAATGTTTAATGAATCTTGGATGAAATTATATTTTAATCAAGGCATTTATTTAATATAATTTAAATTTATCTATTTTTAATGTATTTCATATGTTAATAATTTTATAACCCTAGTATTGAGATAGGGTGATTTTCATAATCACTTAATTTGGATTTGAATTCAGATAAATCCATTTAGAATAATTTATGCCAAACCTAGCTAGGGATTTTCATTAACTGTTGCAGTCTGACGAATAAGGGATGTTGGCATGCCAACACATGTCATGATTCCCCTTGTGAGTTGATTTGTGTTAGTCATTGTGTCTCGAGTTTCATGTTGAGTGTACACTATGTGCAACCTAGGAGATGTTTTGTGCTTTTAAAAAAAAATTGTTGTGTGTTTTGCCTTAGTTTTTGGGAATTACATAAGTCTTCATCTTTCTTCCTACAAAGATGTGTTAGGCTGTGAAAATGATCAGGCACCAGTAAACAACAAATGTCAATGTCAGTTGTTAGTCAAAATCTCAAATCAAATGTCTCAAAAACTAATAAAAAATGTGATATGATAATTGAAAACTGGCATGAAATGTCGTACGACAATATACATGTTCCCGTACGACACTTCAGATACGATACGACACTGGGTACCTATGCATACGATAATTCAAGCTCTATACGACAATATATATCAACCAGTATGACAATGCATAAATTTCGTCTATCATACGACAAACATAGACTTCTGATATGCCAATCTGCAAATATCGTATGAGATTGTACGAAAAAGAAATTAAAAATTGAATCTTGAAGCTAAAATGTTAGAAAAATGAAAAATTGATGAATGGAACCCCAATGTCGGGCCCCACAGTGGGCGCCAGAAATGTGTGTGTGAAAATTATACCTATTTATGAGACACAACACTTCAGTCAAACATTATAGGTTAATGATCAGAAAATAAGAAATAAAGAACAATATCATCAACCAAGCGATTTACTGCCTTCTAGTAGATGTGAGTATGGAATTCTCATATTTCAACCAAGATCAGTGAAAATGCAACATCTAAACGAAGGATTTGAATGAAAAAACTATGAAAATGGATGCAAGATTAAGCTATGTTTTGGGGTTTTCTATGCAAAATAATGATGAAAGATATGGAAATGAACTAAAAACTTGAAAACAATGAATCAAATCTATGCTATGAATGCTATGAATACTATGAATCAAGAAATCAATGTTAGCAAAGAATCCCAACAATCAAGCACAAATCTCAAAGATTCGACAATATGGCATTGTTATTGTCCAGATGTTTGATTCTCCAAATTCATGATCATTTGTGAAGGACGGAGGCCAGTTTATATAGAGATCCAGGGTTTTGAGAACTCATGGAAAGCCAAAAATCTCTCCCTAATAAACTCGAATTGATTGATGAGTTATCAGGAAATTAGAAATAGCTATCTAGCAAAATCATGCAAAATCAGCTTTTTAACTCAAATTAGAAGTTGAGATCACTCCAATCTACTTTTCAACTCACAATCACATGTTGTGTTTGGACGGTTAACAAATTGAATCAAAGAGTTGTTTTTGAGTTTAACTTCTTTTATGATTCATTTTGATTTATTTAATTTTCCATGTGTTTTATTCTCAACTTAACTGATTTGAATAATTAAATAACTGATTTATGGGTTAATCAATTATTTAATCAAACTTTATTCAAAATTATATTATTAAATCTGACAATTTGATTTTAATCAATTAAATAAATAGTCAATCAATTATTTTTGAGTTTTTGATTTATTGTCAAATAAATAATATTAATTAGGAATAAATTTAATTAAATCTAATTAAATTAATTAAGTGGCTAAATGTAGTTTAATAATTAAATATTCCACATATTCAATTAATCAACTTAGGATAAATAAAATAATATCATTTATCACCAAATAATAATTAATTAGAGATAATTATGATAGATTAAGAATATTTAAGAATATTCCCTGATGCAGAATTAGAATATGATCGATTAGGGTTTCGATGATTTGATGTGCATATGTACCTTAGGTTAGGACTTTAGGATCGATTTTGATTGATTTGTCAATTTAGGAGGTCAATAGTACTGAAGCCCATTTTTGGGGTATTACAACATGATGTCTTGAAAGTTTTATGATCGGCCTTTATTCATTGCGAGATCGCGACAGCCGTCCGATAGGACATGTAGACAAGGAAACAATTTTGATGGGGCTGGAACTCCTTTTAATGCAAATCGTAGGATTGGTTCTGATCTAACAGCAAGCATGAAGCCTTGCTCATGAGTTGTAAAAGGTTTATCCATCACAGGATCATGCTTTGTTGATGTGTGTCCCAATTTGAAAGTGGGTCTAGAAGGTTATGAAGAAATAAAGAACTGATAGATGTAAGAAAGATCGACGACAGGTGTGAAGCCTTGAAGGGAAAGTGATTGAAGGATAGTGATCGTGGGATCATGCCTTGTCGACACATTTCGTACCCGATGAAAATTTAAAGTGAACCTGGGTTTGACGCATGGTTTAGAATGAAATGTTTTGATTGGCTGGTGGCTTCACCCAAGGTAATAGATATGTCTTCATTGGTCAACTTCGCGATAGCTATCCGATGTGCTGGGGAAATAAAGATCAACGACCTAATTTTAAATTTTGAAACTAAAGGTATGAAGTGCTCAATGAATGTTGTAGCACCAGATTTTCAAGATCGATGGCTTAATGGTGCATTATGCGAAGTAAATGTAGAATGTTGGCAAAGGTATAAGGCAAGAAACATTCATTTCAAATGACACATTATCTTTGAAGCTCTTAGATAAAAGGCAATTTTTCTCTGCATTTCAGATTACAAGCATTTTTGAAAGGTAGTAGGTGAATTCTGCTATATTGTTTAACTATTTACATTTGCAATTGTGGTGCCAGTGAATTGAATTTTAAAGAGTTAAAGTTCTAGTTGTGGTATCATTCTGTGTAAGGTTATTTGCTTAGAACCCTAGTTTTTAAGATGGCACCACGTAGAGAGTTTAAAGGAAAAATTGATTACAAGGAGAGAGTCGTTTATGATGCTTTGTGAGAATTGTTGCCTCCATCCACAAATGACTCTTCAAAACTGAAGGAGATGGTTCCCAAGAACCCTAGAACATAGATAGGTGAGGGATTGTATGATAAGGGCATTTGGACAAGGGACCCAAATGTTGGAATGACTGGGTTGACCCTCTTTAAGACTGCATATTCATAGAGAAATGCATATACCCCAAATAGTAATATATGGCAATTTGATGTTGGCAATTTGATTGTGCCTAGTGTTTTCATGGATACTGATATCCTCCTACAAGTGGTGAAGTGTTATGACCCAGTGGCAAGAGTGGTCAGAGATGTGGATGGGTGTGTTATGATAATCATAACTGCAAGTGAGATAAGGGATGTGTTTTCGTTATGTGATTCTTTTGTGCTCTTAGAGGAGATAAACTTTGACAATTTCAAGAATATCTACAATGCACAAAGGGACTATTTCATGATGGGACCTTTAAGAGAATTCTTTGACAAAGTTGGCAGTTTGTGTGTGGTTGGCCCAAGTACTCTTGAGCCAATCAGGTTAGATCTTTTCACCTTGAGAGCTAGGGTCATGTATAAGTCATTAGCTTATATATTTGGTGAGGATGAGGAGACACATATGCCGATACATTATATGTTCATGATGGTTCAGATATTGCACCCCCAACTTGTAGTTATTTTTTATTTTGCCCCTTTTGTCATTAATTTGATTCATCATGGTTTGGTTGGCCTTTAGAACATGAAGGTTGATAGGCCATTTGGGTCATATTCCATGCTCATGCACATGTTTTTATATAAGAGTGTGGACTATTTTAGTCAAACCATGGAGATAGTACAAAAGAGAGATGGTGAGTCATTACTTATTCAATTATGGAGCATTGAGTTGTCATAGGATCATGTTGATGCTAGTTTCATCATCTTTGAAAGGAATTTTGCTTCTAGGCTTAGAACATTAATATTTTTGGAGAACCCTAGAATTCCTATGGGGTTATTGACACTGATTAGACCAAAGTAGTATGCAAAGGACATCACCATAGTGCACAACTGGGGTGATATTATATTATATCTAGTGTCTATAGTTTTTAGAGTGTATAGATTCAGAGGCACACCATATGTGTTGCCATATCAGGTCCCATTGAAGGTAGGGCTAGCAAAAATTTTAAGGCAACTTGGTGGGTTACAAGAAGTAGCTTTGACAAGGAGGAACATGGGAACTATCTTGCCCACTATTACTATTGCCCATCAATTTGTAATTACCAAGGGTGGCTGGGTACATCTAAATAAGGTATTGAATCCTTACATGTTATGTATTGTTGTTGCCAAATGTGCAGACAATGTCATCAATGGGATGTTCAAAGAAAAAACTATGTGTGTCTCCATAGAACACCAATTTAATTTTTCCAGAGGATATAGTAAGAAATGAGTTCAAATTGTAGGAATAAGAAATAAAGAAAGAAAAATGGTTGGTCTCTAAGAAGACCTTAGACTTTGTCCAATTTTTTGACAAAAGTTATGACCCATTAAAGACTTTCCAGCCTTGGGAAAGGAAAATTGAGGCTTTAATGGAGCATTTTGAGGGGGTTATGCAAGCCCTGAATGAGAAAAAGGATGATATGATCCAGTCTGATCCAACAAAGGCAAACTGGATTTTAAGTCAACCATCCTATGCCAAGCTTTTCCCCCAAGGAATCTATATCATACATCAAAGGTTTGGTTATAATGTGTTGTTGCCTATGCAACAAAAGGGTCAATATGTGCCATCTACTTCCAGAGGGAAGAGACCTATAGATGATATCCCTATTGTGCAGCCTTCTCCTAAGAGAAAAAGACAAGAAGAAGAGTCCCAACCTAGAGGAGATATATATTCACCATCTCAGTCCCCACTACACTTGGATGAGCAGGGAGTTATTGAGAAACTAATGCAGATGAGTAGTGTTGGACAGATTTTTGTGACCAATGAAGAAATCCAAGAAGGGATGCTAGAGGCTCCCAAAAGGGTAGAAATGGACCTTACTATGTGTGAATTCTCAGGTAAAGAATTAGACTTTACAATAAAATAAGGCAGTGAAAGTTTCTTGTCAAATGACAATTTTGTTAAGGTGAGGGCATTCCTCTAATTCTTGTGGAGAATGCACATAAATCAATACAAAGAGTTGTGTGAGAAGAAGAAAGAAGAATACCCCAATAGGGATATAAATGAGATAGAGACTGAAACAAATGGGGAATTAATGAAGAAATTTGAAAAGATGTTCCCAGAAGAAGGTAGGGCTATGGTGCAGACTAGAGGAGTGTTGATTCTCCTTGAGTGGGATATTGTTGATGTAGTAGTTTTTGATGTTGTCAGAAAGAAAACAACCATTGTGCATTCCACCATAGAGGATGTAGAATAGGAAACTAAGGGAGTGGTCTTTAATGATGACCATGTTTCCCTTGTAATGTGGTCCCTCAAGAGAGAGGAGAATAGAAAAATAAATGAAGCATACCCCACTAAATACTTTGGAAATATACTAGTAAAGAGAGTTGGGGATCCTTCTATAGTCGAAGCCTCAAATGTAGTATTGGAAACTGCAAAGTTTAATCTCAAAGTTATAGAGAGGGAAGCAAAGGATAAAGAGGAGCAGAGAATAAATTTTGAGGTCCTCCTCAAGGCTTACAATGATCTGAAGGTAGTGGTAATTGAAAAGGACAAACTAATTGCACAAATGACAGGGCCACTTGATCATAGGCCTCCTCAGATGTTGCTTGCAAATCAGCCTTCAATGTCTTCTTCCTCAAGTCCTATAGTTTAATTCCCTCCATCCCCATTTCCTGAGCCTGATATTGATGCATGAGTCAGTTGGGAGAAACAAAAACTAGATGAGGAAAGGGCGAGGTTAAAAGAGATTAGAGAAAGTCTGATAGAGGAAAGGGATCTCTATAGTAAGTTCAAGGGAACTACTGATTAGAAATACAAAGAAAATATCAAGGAAATAGTACTATAATTTTCTCAAAGCCTTGAGCCATAGATTCTTTAGATATATGGGAAGGAATTGAATTCCATTCTAAAATTCTTTGTTTGAAGAGAAGGCTATATTGAAGCCAATTTTGGATAAGTGGGTAGACATGCATGGCAACCTAAAATTGTTTTATTCTTTGTCCAAGGGTCAAGATAATCCAGACCCAGCAATAAAGCCACTACATAAATTTTTGAAGGCTTTGGTGGAGTTTTAAATTAGAAGGGACAACCTGGAGAGGAAATCCAATCTTTTGAAGAAAGAATTCACTGTTGTCTATTGTGAGTTGGTTCTTGATATTTTTTGCAGGAATGTAAAATTAAAGGAATTGTCAAAGTGGACAAGTGAGTTAGATGATGAGTTATCACTAAGGATGAATAGTATTCTAACCCTTGAGATTAAAATTTTGTTTGTCCAGATAATTAGTTTTGGAAAAGGCCAAGTCTTGGTTTGAGTACCTGAAGAAGGAGATTGAGCATGTAAAGCAAGAATGGCAGGAGTTATCTGGTAAGAAGGCCAAGATTACTAGTTTCTCATTCCCCAGTGAAGAAACATTCAATTCTTGGAGATACCAGTACATCCCCCATGTTGACAAAGATAGCACTCCACCTACTTCTTAAAAGAAGCAAAAGCTCACAGTTTGAAGTTTTGGTTGGTGAGAGTCGGGATGCCTTAAAGTGCAAAAGGCTTCTTGAAGGTGAAGAAAATCAAATCAGTTGAGTGGCTCAAGGAGTTAAATGAAGACTCAAAAGAGGCAACTGATTTGTCTAGATATCCGCAAGGGGTCTCCCAAATCAGATTTTGTTATATATTATATACCTTATGTGGTAGTTGTAAACCCTTTGGGGTAGTTTTGTTTTGCCCTAAATGATCGGATGCTTGTTGTAATCCTTGTCTATAAAATGATTTCTCATGATCATTTAGAAGGGCTGGAGAATTAGGTGTTAATAGAGCATAGTTTGTAAAACCCTAGTTTCAGTCGAGGTTGTAACTTTTGTATCAGTTTTTATCAATAGAAGATAGAAAGTTGCAGGTCTTTTGCCATTATTGAAGGGGCTTGTATTTTGAGTTTAAATTGTATATGAAGACATGATTCATCATACTTAATAAGAAAATCAAGTTCTTATCTCTCCTTTTGGTCAAATCTCATGAGACTTGAATCTTCTAATTCATTGCACAATTGTTTATGCATATGTTCTCATTCCCGAGTTCTGATCAAGGATCAGATTAAATATTGCTCTGGGTGGGATATAGGTTCATCTTGATTTGCATAAGGATTTTTGTAAGTAGTGAGGGTTTTGGGTGGATGTATTTATGGCTATGAATCTATGATTTTTTCTAGTTTTGTATCCAGTTTGTTTTAGAATTATTGCCCAATGGATAAGGCACTGGTCTAAGCAAGTATATCTCATATTGGTACATATTGATCAAGGTTGTTATAATCTACAAATTTAAAGTGAAAACTAATGAAATCCTTTTAGTATTATGGTTGAAAGGTTAAATGTTCTTTCATAACAATGGAGATTCAATGAATGCTTGGTTATCATTCAGCACTTTTGTATTATCTATCTGTTGTGTTGAATCTAGTTTTGGTATTGTAGAAGTGGTGTATTCACTGGATTAGGTGTACCCACCTTGGTTTTGCAGAGCCAGAAGTGAAGAGGGAAGTCTTGTCCCTATAGTTGGTCCAATTACCTTAAGATCCTATTATATATTTGGAACTAACCAATCCTTAACATCAGTCTGAAGGTATATTGGCAGCCTTAGAGCGTAAGTTCATTTTGAAACACCAACATACTCAATGTTGTCTTCTCTTTGCCCTAATTACTACACAAATTACATGATTATATGCATCAATATGGATGTAAAAAGATAGTGAGCAACTTGGTCCTCTAAGAATAGATGCTTAGTCAATAAATCCCTTGAGAAACTAAACTATTGTTTGACAATCAACAGTCTAGTCAAACTATGCATCCTTGGTTAAGAATATATACAAAGGTGAAACAATTTTACAAAAGTCCTTAATGAAGCATCTATAGTAACCATTATGGCTTAAGAAACTTCTCACCATATTTTTGTTTTAATGGAACAATGTAGCTGCTTTATCACTTTTATTTTCATTCAATCAAACCTATAACCCATGCTTAGATAAGTAGTGTCCCAAATCGATTCCTTACATCATCATGTAAAAAATTTCATTTCTCAAAAGCTAAATTATGCTCTTGGAACCTATGGAGGACCTTTTTAAATTTTTCTAATGCTTCTTCATAGATATCACCATAAGTGGTGAAATTATACACATATAGCTCCATGCAATCATGTGTAAGGTCTAAAAAGATTCTAAGGAATTCCCTTTGAAATGTTGCATGGGCATTTCAAAGACCAAAGAAAAGCACAAAATAGGGGAAATGTTCCCCATGGGCAGGTGAATTTTGTCTTGTCTTGGCCCTTTAGGGCTATCCCTGATTTTTCTATAACCACTGAACCATCCAAAAATAAAAAATCATTATTTACCAATTAGAGAATCTGACATGATCAATGAATGGTAAAGGAAAGTGGTCTTACTTGGTTGTTGAATTTAGTTCTCTATAATACATGTGTGTGTGTGTGTGTGTGTGTGTGTGTGTGTGTGTGTGTGTGTGTATATATATATATATATATATATACATATATATATATAATATACTATATATATATAATATATATACATATATATATATATATGTATGTATATATATATATTATATATATGCATGTATATATATATATATATATGTATGTATATATATATACATATATATATATATATACATATATATATATATGTATGTATATATATATATATGTATATATATATATACATATATATATATATATATGTATATATATATATATATATACATATATGTATATGTATATATGTATATACATATATGTATATATAGATATATATGTATATATATATATGTATACATATATATGTATACATATATATGTATAGACATATATGTATATACATATATGTATATACATATATGTATATACATATATGTATATACATATATGTATATACATATATGTATTATATATATATGTAAATATATATGTATATACATATATGTATATATATATGTATATATATATATGTATATATAATATATATTAGTATATATATATATACATATACATATATATATATATACACACATATATATATACATATATACACCACACATATATATATATATACATATATACATATATATATATATGTATGTATATATATACATACATATATATGTATGTATATATATATATACATATATATGTATATATATGTATATATATACATATATACATATATATATATATATATACATATATACATATATATGTATATATCTATATAGTATATATACATATATATGTATATATGTATATATATATATATATATATGTATATATGTATATATATATATATATATATGTATGTATGTATACATATATATGTATGTATGTATACATATAATATGTATGTATGTATAACATATATATATATATATGTATGTATATATATGTATATCTATATATATATATATATA